>OY726518.1:10320572-10809886 GCA_963383655.1 Bathymodiolus septemdierum | reverse complement strand
CTATATTAAATATGTGCTTAGATCGGCAAACTTTATTAAGAATATTTTATCGGTAGTCCAATATGTAAACAATTGTATGATATATTTACGAGAACAAAAATCTTAACAACCACTTATCCTTCTGAACTCAAACTGTATATGAATCATAGATGTAGCGTTGTTTACAGTTTGTATTTGTAACTATCGGAAATCAAAGATGACGTCAGTGTGGATTATACTATAACATAACCCCTGATTGACAGCTAAGAAATTGGACTGGTTGGATCTAAACTGCATATGAGTGAACCTTGATCATATTTGTGTATTTGAGTCCATTTGACTGCATCATTTCACTAAGAGACGAGAACTGGGTCCATAAAACTAGTTTAACCCCGCCACATTTTATTGAAGTGCCTTTACCAAGCAAGAAAATTGAACGGGCATGCATACGTGTGTTAGTGGTGTCGATGCCTGTCTCTACCATCTGTCGATTGAATTATAGAACTGTTCTGGTCTATATGAAATATGCAGATAAGTTCTTCTCAGAATGCATGCTTATTTCACGATATTTTCCTATATGTATTTGATATTTGCTGTTTCTAACTGAAAGCATTAGCTCCTGTCATATGTGAGCGGTTTTTACTACTCATATATCCACTAAACACTTCTAAGCATAATCATTAGATATCAGGTATTGCTGACAAGTGAACGCATTTGCAGAATGGAATATACCGCAGTGTTACACATTATGCATCCTTTCCCTTCTTCGGCACCGTTCATGTTGTCAAGAGTTCAAATTCTCAACAACGGAGGGAATATGTTACTGTTTGCTAGAAAATAAACTACCGTTTATATACGATAAACGCAAAAAATAATAGCGTTTATAAACAATAAACGCATAAATAAAAGCGTGTATATACGATAAGCGCATTAACATAGTGTGTATATACGATAAACGCATAAATAAAGCGTTTACATGCCATAAATGCATCAATATTAACGTTTATATACGATACATGCAGGATACCCAATATGAAGAGATTTTCGGGTACAAGAGCAATTTGGATAGAACAACTAACAACATGCAAACACAACGAAAGCATACAGTTAGATTTTGAGTTTTCCTTAAATTTATTAAGCACATTTTCTGGTTTTAATTATTTTTTATTTACATTCTGCTGTCGGATTTGATTCCGTTGGAACTTTATTTATATGAATACTGAAGATTATGATAATTTAAAAACAAGTCATACAACTGAATAATTTGAAATTGTAGTTACAAATACAGTCAAACCTGCCCATGTGGTCACCTCTATTAAGCAGTCACCTGTATTTGAAGGTCGTCTTTTCTTGTTCTGTCATATAAAATTTCATATGAATCGAACCTCATTTATGAGGTCACCTGTCTTGTAAGACCTCTTTATATAGATTTGACTGTACAGTTGTGTGTTATTGTTTGATACGAATATCGATTTTATTTTTAATATAAGACCTTTTTGTATAACTAGCATTATATTAATATTTGTGCTATGAGATTCACATTGGCTAAATCGAGTATTAATTTCCGCAGTGTAGTTTAATAGTTTTGTCTTACTTAACGTATTCATCAATTTTATCCTGGATACACATTTAAGCCAACTGGTAATATTGAAATTGAATGTCTTCTTAAACTAATGCTTGAAAAAAACAAACGTTTCTTCCAAGACTAAGGTTAAAACACTATGTGCATTGATATATTGGTACTGAATAGGAATGTTTAAGAAGCACTGAGGTACATGTCTCAAAAGATACTATTTGTAGCTTTTATTTTATATATAAATATATGTCAAGCGACAACACCTCCAACCCCTCAAGAAAAAAGGAAAAAGGAAAAAAAGTATTAATAAAAAAAGATGAAAAAACAACAAGCAAACACACAATTAAACAAACAAACAATACCATTATTCAAAAAGAGCAAAACAAAAACAAAGTAACACAATCAAAACTAGCACAAACTAATACTAGTTAAGCATTTTAACTCGACAACGTCCGATATTGTATATTTTCCAAATCTCTTCTAAAGTATTACTACGTTTATATTTTTCCATATTAGACAAAAATTCTTAAAATATAGAATAGTTGTTTGTTCGTCAGTTTTCTACACAAATTCATTTTAATTAAGGGAGAATAATAAACACCACGACTACTTGTGACCGTGACTAGACATTCTATTAACGGATTATTTGTTCATTTCATTTCATCACAAATCTACCATACATTATCACCGAGCCGACTCTAATTCAGACAATATCAAATATGGAATCAATGAATAAACACACCGTCAACATTTTGATGGACAAGGCGAAATTAATTTCTAAGCATGGGGTCAGATTCCAGATAGATAAGACGGAATCTGGAAAAACCAAAAACGATTTGAGTAAAATATCTGAACAAATTATCTGTCAACGACATCACACAAACCTTTGAAATAAACTGGCAAACATGATGTGTTCAACCCATGATTCTGATTTAAGAAAACGAAACTATGAGAGTTGTCCTTGTTGTGTTTGAAATGCTTTTACAAAGTGAAATATGTCAAATATAGAAACTTTGTAAAGGTAAAAATATACGACAATATGAAATAAAAACACTGACAGTTATGTTTGATATATATCCTTGTAACTTAAACCAACAAGCTTTAAAAACTGATAGTACTTGAAATGTGAAACTATAACAGTATTATGTATACTAAGTCTATAGAATGATATACAAGGGTTGGCCATCGCTATTACAGATTCAATGTAGTAAATCACCAATATCTTAATATTATAAAATGATCCCCATTATTTGATATAGCAATCTTCAATGGAATGTCCTATAGTAAATCACCAATATTTTGATATTAAAGATCACCATTTCTTGATAAAGCAATTTCTTACTGGAGTCATTGTAGTTTCGGACAGTTGTCTTGTTTCACGTATTTGTACATTGTTGTTTACATGTATCTTGTAAATACATGTTTTAGCAAAAGTTTAAATTGTTAACTAAGTAAAACTTACCTATAATGCGACTTCGTGCACGAAATTTTAATGCAAAAATATTACGATCGCATATGAAAACATAAAAAGTAAAAAATTTACATTTAAAACATATTTTCCTGCTTCGATGGTTCATTTTTAGTTCTTCTAAACCTACAAATTAGTCACAAACATTCAGAAATTACAGGGCACTTTGGGATACCAGAGAGAATAAAATTGATAAGCTAATTGGAATTATATTGACGGATATTATAACATTTTAGTGAGTTTTAATGCGTCAAACCTCTGTGCAATAATTTCTGACAATTATAGCTTTCATATAATGTTTTCCGAAATGACGAGACTACGATCGCTAGAAATCGAGAAATAGTATTATGCAATACGTGCAACACTAACCAGTGCATACATATATGTTCTAGTTGAAGGTCCTGAATGGAAAGTTGCTATATTAAATAAAATGTATGTATGAAAGGAAACCACACCGGACTTCCCATAAATGCTTTTATCAAATTTACATTACTAATGAATCAACTGATATAATTATGTTTTTGTTAGGTTTGTATAAAGTAAATTCTCTTGGAGAAAGATTATTTAGCATATCTAAGGAAATCAAGATTATCGGCTGCGTGAGCGCTTGAATTCACACCAGGTTTCCAATAAAGTTATTTAGTTTTTTGCGTAATATTTTGTCCACGTTTGCCTCTCTTTTTTGTTGTCCTTTTTGTTGGCCATTATGTTGTATGTCAATCTTCGAGTTACGGCTTCTGATTACCATTTTGGTATTCTTAAGCTTTTCATATATTTGTCGAGGTTAACTTTGATGCTTGGTAATGAAAAATCATAATTGATATTTGATAAGCTTGTGGAATCTAAATCTTAACAACGGATTTAATTTGACCAGCGAGTGACGTTTATCCAGAACTTCAATGGAATCTGTTTACACTCAAAACATAATTACCTCCACTGTGTACAATAGCATATTACAAATTTGATTAAAAATTGCTTGAATGTAGTTAGGGTACTGATGAAAATAGCAGATGCTTACTCGAAAAACCACTTACTACAAGCTTATATGAAACAAAATTTATTAGAATCAAATTGTCTAGCTTAGGAGTACAAACATGTGATTCTTTAATCAGTCGAAAAAAACAGTCTAATAAAGGTGAATACTGATGAATTACATTTCATTGATTGTAGATTTAATAAAATATTCCTCTCCACTAATTTAATATAGAGAGAAAGATTTAATCACATAAAACGTTAACAAGCCATAACAGGAATGAAACAAATTAGACTAGTCCTATCAGTGTGTACAGGAGAGATCTTTAAAAAAACAATAGTACAAATAAGAAGAGTTTTGAGATGCCAATCAGAATCCGTAAATCGAAGGACAGACAACACAATGGCCAAAAGAAAAAGAACAAAAAGACAAACAACGATCTACAAAACATACACATAAAACTAAAGATAGATTTATTCGAACCCACTAAAAACCGGGAATGAAATCAGGTGCTCCGTAAGGGTAATAAGGTAAAGCAAACAAGAGAAATAAAAACGATAATGCAGCACAAACTAACACAGCAGAGCGTGAGACCGTGTGCTCTTAAAAACCAGTTGACACCGCTTTATATAAGACACTTTGAATGTACCTTATCCATCACACGGCGTCGTTTTTACGCGAACATTGTGGAATATTCTAACAAAGTAAAATATCATAAACCTTAATAACCCCTTTCAAGAATAAAGGACTATTGTATTTGCATGGAATCATCATGCCTAGCAAAGCACATGCATTCTATATGGCAATACGAGATTCACTTGCGTTCACGAAATGTCAGCATCTCCTAGTCTATTATTGGCATCCGTCGCGCACTCTTAATTTCAAAAACCCGTTCAGTAACAGATTAATGAATAAAATCAGTGAAGACTCAATACCCAGATGAATTAATCAATTAACAATAGAGAGGTATTTGATGACTTACATGCAGACCATAATATAATAGAAACGACGCACATCAACATCGCTAACACTTAGCTAAGTAGGTATATCCCCGTATGACCCAGTTGTTTTACTAATCTGGAAGAAGAGTCTGCTAATTGCACGGACAAATGAAACATACCACTAGCCCTAATGACAGTGTCTGGTGTATGGAAAAAAGTCAAGCTCCTTGCACGGTAAAGATCCTAACTGCAGCTCCAAATGACTACAGTTGTCAAAATTTCCCGATCTTATCCATTTTATTCAACCTATTTCCTGTTTCCTGTAGCTATCAAAGCATTCGCATATATATATATATACCCATTGTACTGTCTCATGTTTACCTACATGAGTTAATGTTTGAAGATATATTTTCATTTTTACCTTGATATTTTTTTTAATCTGAAAAAGAGCAAAATGCAATTATTAAAAGTGTACTTCAGATTGTTTTCCGAATTCATTGTACACCATTTTTCATTATTCAAATCATCATATAAGAAGACGGGTTACTTTTGGTGTAAGCATTCCATATAGTATCTATAATACTAGAATACCAGAATAATGACATATAAACAAGCTTAAATGCAATTTGCATAATAAAGACAAAGGAGATTCGGAGAATAGCCCAAATATAGATACAAAAAATAAAGAAATAGAAAAAGAAACCACAGGACAAGAGCTTTACCTTGTTTCCATTGGAAACTTATTTTGCTTCTATATTAAGATTTAACTTCCTCCACGGGGACTAACACATCGCCAGATATGGACGTCCTAGTTCTGTAAACATCAAGGTATGCATAATAATTAAGTGTTCTAGATGTACATTACTGTATAAAACAACAACGTATGTACATGAATCAGAAGAGAATGTTCATCCAGCTTGATACAGATACTTGATTTAGCTATGTAAAAAACCAAAACATTAATTGCAACTTACGCATAAAATAAACTGCTATGGATGAAATATATAGGCAATACAACACCATGAAATACAACATGATAATTGAAACGTCATCATTGTATTAGTGCATGCATAACCAGTGCCTTGCAATTGTCTCAAATTTCTTAAGCTCTATCAGTTATATATTTGATTTATATACAGAAAATATCAGTAAATAGCCCAATATTACGAAGGGAGTGTGAATCAATACAGGGATAGTATAGTTTAGAAATCGTGCGAGAAGTTCTGTGATCAATAGAGACTTTTAGATCTATGGAAATAGTTTAATAGAAATAGAAATTTACAACACATTACAATAACAAACAAATACAAAGTTCATATCTTACAGTACAAATCTTGTAAACACAGTAACATGTGTTCATATATCTATAAACATATCTTTATATAATAGTAAAGCTCACCTATTTAGAATATAAATCTCCAGCAACTAAACTCTGCTAAAATCATATTTAGTTTTTAAACACAGACTATATTAGTACATCGATCGCCTAGCCCATTTGAAATGACGCTTCAGTGTTAGTTCCCAAGATAGGCATCAATGTCCTTCCCAAATGATGTGTTCGTCAATAAACAACTAATAAATAGAATAGGAACAGCTTGTTATCTTGTATCAAATTAAAAGTTAGAATATGATTCAAATATATCTGGATTATGTTTGAAAATATAAAAAGATATCTACTTTTAGTCATCAAATATTATATTACAAAATGTATATGCATAAATATGTCATAAAAATAATACTAGACAAATCGATTTCATATTTAAAGGAAAACTCCAGTCAGTTGAACAATTGTTATAATTCAATACATTGTAACTTTTATATTCGTAAATAACTAACTATTAAACAAAAAAACCCTTTACTGCGGATCATTTTAGTTGAATAAATAATGTATCTGACTCTTGCCAACATCGTGCCCTTTTGGTTATGTTTTAATATCAGATCAACTGCAATACAATGTTTACAATTGTAACTATATCGTCTTAATTTGTTTTCTTAATATTCCCATCCCATGTTACATTTTCATAAAACAAATGAGTTGATTTGTATGGGGGTTGGGGGGGAGGGGGGGGGGTGTATCTACGTGATTGGCCGTAGGTTAAATAGAACTCAAACAGTACTTTTAGAAAATATGACATCATCAAAAATACCAGTCACATCCGGTGTCCCACAGGGTACAGTTCTTGGAACAATACTTTTTGTAATTTACATCAACGACCTTCCTGAATACATCAAACATAGCCGTATCAGACTTTTTGCAGATGACAGTATGTTCTATCGACAAATCAAATCACAAAGCGATTGCCTCAAGCTCCAAGACAAGTGTAACATCATGAATATGACAACCAAGAGAAATCCAATCCACTTTTACTACAACATACATGGCCATATATTAGAATCTGTTCAACACGCAAAATATCTAGGTGTCACAATTTCAACAGACCTTAAAAGGAACACCCACATTCAACAAACTGCCGCCAAAGCAAACAAAGCATTATGTTTCATCAGAAGAAATCTAAAGGAACAATCACAAACAATAAAAGAACGAGCATATCAAACCCTAATAAGACCCAAATTAGAATACTGCTGCACTGTTTGGGATCCTCACACAAACGAAAACATAAACTCGCTAGAAAAGGTACAGCGACAGGCAGCCAGGTATACTTGCAACAGACGTCATAACATCAGCAGTGTGTCTGAGATGTTAAACACCATGAATTGGCAGACTCTACAAGAACGCCGACTAAGAACTAGGCTCATAATGTTTCACAAAGTAATAAATGAAAATATCGCTATCCCTACACAAGTATATTACTTCAGAGCCAGTCTACGACAAGATCTTCCCAGAAAGACTCCTACAGACAAATCCAATGCAATAAAGACAGTTATAAATTTTCTTTCTTTTGTCAAACCATTAAAGACTGGAACAAATTATCCCCCGACATAACCAAAAACACCACTACAGAATCCTTCAAAGGTGCACTCACTCACGATGTGCTCCTTGATACTTATCCACACAGAATAAAATAAACAGAAATCATGTTTTCATCTTAATAAATGTAAAAAATAAAAAATAAAAAAATTGTAAAATCCAAATTTAAAAGAAAAATTGTAAAAACTGATAATATATAACTAAAAAATAATAATGACAATTATATCAATCTAATTTACTATGTTCCGAAATTTTTTATAAATTTGAAAACATTTTACCAGGCATGCGCCGGAAAGTAAACATCAGTACGTTGATGGTTTTCCGTAACCAAAGAAGAAGAACTGTCAGTTTTAACTCGTTTTTCTTTTTTGTCGTCAATGCGGTCGTACTTTCCCGTGTTTTTCGTGCTCACTGGTCGATTTGTTGACAAGGGTAGTCCTGATCGGTAATTACAAGAAAAAATCTTCTCACACTTTCCTTTTTCGTTAGTGCAATAAAATGTTTGACATGAAGTCATAGTGATTTTGTAAATATCAAAAGATAAATATACGAAGTTATTTTACGACTTATATAATTTTTAATGATAAAATTGAAACTGATCGATGCTGATATAATCTACGATACCGCTATTGTGACGTCACCGCTCTTTCGGAAGAGCTTTAATTGCAGGTATAATCCGAGAATGGATTAAGCCTTTTGTTTCCTCACATTGAAGAGTTCTGAAAAAGGCGATCCCAATTATTTGGTGCTACAGGCAACTTCAATCACCAAATTCTACCTTACGGTATACTATTTTGAACATTCATTGACACAAATGTCTTTTATTTACTGTCATTTAAATTTTCGCGCTAACTTGTTAAGACCATGGCGTTTTCCTTTAAACAAAAATCTGAAATTTAAGTTCCAATGATTTTATATAGTTACTGTGTGCTATGACAATAAAGAAACAGTGATGGTAAAATATTCAATCTTTATAGAAAAAAATACCGAACTCTCATATCACTGACCACAAAACAGACCACGATGTATGGCGTTGGAAATGCTGGTCCTGAATTGGGACATACACAAAATATATAGCAGAGTTAAACCAGTTAATGGGATCTACCCCTCTTGATTATTAGACCTCCAGCGACGACGCAGATATAAATAGACAATATTTATCGGATGGTGTTTAAAATCTTACAACATTAATTTTACGATTGATGTCGTCTAATAATTGTCCAAGAACTCACATGACAGATGGCTGTTTTGAAAATCAATAGCTGACACGTTGGGGACAGGTGATATAGAATAGAATATAACTATACTGTATTTCAATATTTGTTGACCTCAGGCTATGATTTAATGATCGCAAAATATTCGTTTACAGATTCCACGTAATGCAATTTTCAAACATCAGGTAAGACTGATATTTGAAAGTATTGACATACACGATATATATGTATTCCTCGTATGGTTTGAAACGGCACCAACATTAAAAAAAAAGGTGGAATAAAATAAAATTTCTTGAATACCATAACTTTTATATCTCATTACAAAAAAATCATTTTCTTTTGACTTTGTAGTTGAAGTGTGATTTCGTCGTCATGACTGACAATTGGATTGTCATGTTTTGTGTAGAATTCGTGGTACTTTAATATTTACAATATCGATGTGATTCAATTTTACATGTTGCCTATCTCAACATTCTACAGTTCTACACGGTGTTATAAACATTCCAATCAATATACGCCCTTTTTTTTCTTAAATGAGTGGATTTGCATTATACTCATATTAGGAAACCACTTGCACAATTTCACTGAAATGGGAGGTTTGTGCCCATAAAACTACTTTAACTCTGCCACTCTTTATTGAAATGTCCGTGCCAAGCCAGGAAAGTGAGCTTTCATGTATATTGTGTTAGCGATATTGATATTGCCTCTGCTTCCCATGACTCAGGAACGGAAACGGAGAAAATTATAACGAAGCATACATACCCTCAAACTGCAAAATAATAATCTTGTTAAGTTTTAAAGAATATTTGTAGACTCAAAGTAGATTTAGAGCGCGACATGTTTACTGTTTACGCCGCATGTGTGGACGGACATACTGACACCATGATACGTCTAAAAACAAATTCTCTAATAAGTTACAATAAACCTTGTTCATAAATATGATGTTCTCGTTTATCCATTAACATAACGGTAAAATTGTCATAAAATAACTACAAGGAATTTCCCATCTCTTAATTATGCCGTCAATTAGCCGACTTTCTATAGTTGTATTTTATGTTCCGTTGCAGACATTCATCTATGCCTAACTAATAACAAATAATACTAAATACTTTATTTGATTTCATAGTCAGATATTTGCAATAAACCAATTAATATAATGATATTTATTGACAAATTATTTCTATTTATCATTTTTTATTATTAGTTTTTGTCATTATTCTTCGAGTTGTGGATTTTCATATGAATAATAAATGATTCATTCAATGTTATTATGTAATTCCCGAAGTGTGCATCATCTTTGTTTTATTTTATATTTTTGATTGTATCGTTATTTTTTTTTATTTTTATATATTACTCAATAATATTCCTGAATGTGTGCTTTCGCGGGATTCCAACTTGATCGAAAGGTTTTCATTACTCTTTAAGGGACATAAATTCCTTTGAAAACCGCAAAACTTTGACACCTAGGGCCACTACCATTTGTCTTCTTTACATGTAGCAATGAAATAAGTCAACTGTTGAATTTCAAAATCACTATTAATAGTGGATAGACAAAACAAAAATGACAGACATACAATCAATTAAGCGAAACAATTAACTAAAGACGAGAAGAAAACGTACATATAGACAATACCATAATATAAGTAATAAAATGTTTGTTTGTTTGCTTGATGGTGCTTAGCGCCACTTTCAACAGTAATAAAATGAAAAACAGACGTATACCACACTGCTAAAATATAATATACTGTATATTATGTTCTATTCTATAACTATTTTTATTACAATCAAATTACATTCATGAATTCGGTCAATCCTACTGTTAGTGGCTGTCAGTAAGTAGTCCTCTCGGCAACACACATTAACACAAAATTTTACGATTGGTGAGAGCAACAATATGGTTAATTAATAGCTCACCGATTAAACGACAGATTACGTTATTTCTTTGAGAATGACGTCTAGCTTAATAATAGCTATAACATATTTTTTCAGGCTATTGTAAAATTCGAAAGAGGCTATTTTGATGTTCGCATAAAATGTCGTTTCTTTCAAATAAATATATTTTATTTTTATTGATCATTTAGTACTATATCGTGTTTTTTGCAGCGTATTTGATGTGCTTACCGGAAGGATGGACGTATTGCAAAATTAATTGGACGAAATAAAAATAAAAAAAGAAAGAAAAGAAAATAATTTATTTCATAGTGTTTATAAAAGCCAGTTCACATATATAGGCAACCACAGCCTACTGTTGGCCATCCTGATTATGTCGTTTGGCTTACTTGCTCCTTAAGATTTTTAAATTGTTTTGATTTCTAAACTCTTGACTATTTACTTTCCCAATGAAGGTTATTCCAGTGGCACGTTGTGTGCACTAAACTCTTGATTATTTACTTTCCCAATGAAGGTTATTCCAATGGCACGTCGTGTGTCCCAATGAAGGTTATTCCAGTGGCGCGTCGTGTGTCCCAATGAAGGTTATTCCAGTGGCACGTCGTGTGCACTAAATTAGATATCAACGTTTGTCATCGCAAGAATATACAAATCCATGTAAAACAAAAGTTGATATAAAAATCTGAAATGAACTCAAAACCGAAAATGAAAACTTCTCATATTATTATTTCACAACGTATTCTAGGAGGATGTTACAACGATGGATTCTGAATAGAAACAAAATCTGCTCAGATTTCAGTTCAATGGGGAAAAAATTATCGCGAGCGAGCGCTATTTTTCATTAAGCAGCCGGTGAACAGCACCATGCTCCTTAATTGTGAATGTCTTTGGGAATACCTAAAATACTTTGGGAGAGATTATTTGTTGATCTAATTGTGTCCTTGTCCTTTAATCACGATTTACACATTAAGGGAAAGTTTTAAAATTGAATAACATTTACAGAATACTAATCGTCAAAAAATAATAATTTCACTTTTTACTTTTCAATACAAATGTTGAGAAAAAAATATGAGCTACATGCTGAATGATATTCCAGAAACGTTGTGGTTATAGATTAAGATATCTGCGCAATGCTTGTAAAAAAAGAAATTAAATATATTGTCTTACCTGTCAAATTATATAATAATAATAACAAAATGAATGTTTCACAATATTCACCTGATTTTTCCTTTCTATTGTAGTCTTAACAATATGTTTTCTACGTTTTGACAAACTGATACAGCGGAATGTTGACAGCGTTTTCTGATGTGGAAATTAGTAGCAAGTTATCTCTAGAATCGACAAATCAATAATTGTTTTTACATTGTTGAAGCAAACGGTGCCATTAAGACACAATTAAAAATGTGTAACTGTTTTACGAAGTAAAGTAATTTTTTAATGTAAATTTTGCTACGTGAATTTAGCTTTGGTAAAATGGGTTATGACGTGTTTGCATAGAGTATTTGAATTTGGAAATACCAAAAGGGTAAGCAGAAGTCGTATATAGAAAGGAAAGGACAGACATGACAATGACCAAAAAGACACATAACCAAAAGCTAAATAAACCGCTACACAGAAAACTAATACTGACCAACACGAACCCCACAAAAATGAAATGTGACCAGATATCATAAAATACTAATACTAGTTCTTCCGATTTGGAGCCGAAAGGGAAATAAATTGAATACTAATGGAACAAACGAATAAACACAAATATATATGTCACTTTTCATTTTAATATACATGCTGCCACATACAGTCATTGCTCAGAATGCATGCAAATGTACTCATTAAGAAATACTAGCAGTTTTGCGGCTTGTTCTCCCAAACTTGACAACTATTTCCTGCGAATCAAATTTGTATTTTGTCGCGTAAGTTGTAAACAAATATATTTCTACACCTTTTCTGCTTATATGTTATATGATTATTGATTGATTTATTGGCGTTTAACACCAACGTTAGTGGTATGTCAGAAAACGAAAACTATAGTTTGCTATGTCTCATGCGATCAAAATAACACATGAAAATGTAATGAGCTTATAAAAACTATTTCGGATGCTGTCTCTTAACATAATAAATGAAATGTTCATTTCAAGGGAATTAAGGATGAGCGATTTCATTTTGATTGAAATTATATTGGAGTACAAGATATTTTGAAGCGGTAAAACAATAAAGTAAGAAAGACATATATATAAAAAAACACTGATAATCAAAGAAAGTTAAAAAATGTTTTGTATTGTTATACGGAAAATTCACAGACGAAAACAACAACCTCCTTAAAATTGTTGACTTGATGTCAATCTGCTATGTATGCATTAGATAGCTATAGTCTTGCAATTTGTATTCTTATCGGCTTGTGTGATTTCCTGATGGTACTTGAATAATGGCAAAGAAAAAGTCCACATTGTTGATACTACTGATATCTTAACCTATGGTACGAATAGGTCGTGAGAAGATATGAATCCAGCATAAAGATAATAAAATAAATGTATGGAAGATGCCAGAAAAAGCTATTACAGTATGCAAATGACTTTCTTAGAAAAACGTATCTTTTTCAGTTATGTTTGTTATAATTTTACATAGCTTCTCCATTTCATGCATTGCCATAATAGACTAAATATACTGTAATTTTACTGCATTGTAAATGAACCATTAAAACAAAACGGATTTAAGAGCACACAGAAACAGCATAGCAATCAGGACATCTTTCTTACTGGTATCAATCAAGTCTGTTCTTACACGAGAACCATGTGGCGGTTGTATCACCTATATTACATTTTGTTATTTTGTTGTCATTTTGAACATACCGGTTTGTAATATTACTTTCCCTCTATTTAATGACAATAAATGATAGACCCACATCTGACGCGAAAAAAGACACTTAACATTTTATCTCTTCAATTACCTGATCACAAACAAATAACTACCATCATGGACTGATCCTGGATTATTTAAATGAGAGGATTGTGAACCTATTAATCGGTTTAACACCAAAACATGCATTTTGTGCGCACTCCGAAAAGAGGCAACCAGTGCCTGCTGTGGTCGTCGATGTGTTTTGAAGTTTTTAAGAGGAGTGGTTCATGTAACATATATTGAGTTTTGTCGTATGGCCGACCATGATCATTACCTCCAGTCATATTCATTCATGCGTAATTCCTTATATCTACATTTTCCTCTTTAGCAATCAATCAAATGAAGAATATAAGATAACATTTCAAAAAAAAAAATTGAAAGATAGTGGAAACAGAGGCAAGGTTGAATCCGCGAACGCTGACTTTTCTGGCGTTGTACAGGCACTTCAATGAAAGTGCTGGGCATTAATAAATGCTAGAGAACACCGAAGGGGCAATCAAAAATGACAATCCAGAGAAACTGGCAACATAGAGTACACAAGAGGAAGAAAAACAAAAATACAGTACAATATGTGTTGGACACCACTATACGCAAACAAACACAAAGAACGTAAGAAAGACATCAACTCTCCTACAAACATCCGGAGGTAAGCACAAAACTAAGTATTGATTGATTGATTGATTGGTGTTTAGCGCCAACTTTAGCAGTATTTCAGATATATCGTGGCGTGAACAAATGTCCTGTTGACTTAGACACATAGAATGCCATTAGAAATAAATAATACTTGTTTATAAAACAAACGGATGATATGTACAACTATAAGAAACATTAAAATGATAAAATCATATATTTAGAACTTATGCTATCTAACTATTTTGGGATATGAATTAATTTCTTTAAAAATTTTTAAAAATTGTGTCGTCAGCTACATTTGTAAATAAATCATGTAGCTTGTTGACATTGTAGAATGTCTGCCCAACATCGACAACATTTACGCAGTCAATTAAAACGTGTTTAACTGAAAAATTGGAATTACACGGAATACATTCCGGTCGTTCCTCATTATTTAACTAACAACTATGAGTAGGTCTCCCATGACTGCTTGTTCCTTCCCATTTTGACTGTAAGAACAAGGAGATTTATCAACTGGGGAATGTATTTCGTGCAATTTGCTATAAATCTGCTGGTCCCAACTGTCTTGCCAACGTTTTAAAATATCTTTCATAATAAAAGGTTTAAAATCAGTAAACGTAATAGAACAATTGGATACAGGATCATACAATGCGTCCTTGGCTTCCTGATCGGCGACTGTGTTGCTATGGATGCCTACATGACTAGTAATTATGGACCTAAATAACGCTCTCCTCTAAAAAAAAACCAAAACAAACCCAAAAACTGATGTGGATATGCAAGGATTTGCAGCATTCCAGTAAAATGCCAGTTCATACATACATCAGGACGGGCAGCGTTGCAATAAAGAACAGCATGTCCTAATCTTGAACTTAATACGCAAAATATTTGCCCATAAGACCATCCATTTACCACCTTATAACTACATGATATATCATATATTAACATGTTTTCGTCATGCGAGTAGCTACAATCCAGCTGATTTGACGATAGACAACAATAAATTAGTCCATCAATACCAGGACCAAATTATAGATTGTACATTATTATTCGAGAGCAATGGGAAATCCTAAGGCAGATATTAAAAACCTGTCCTATTTAAACATATATATATTATAACATGGCCTTTTCCATATCGGCCCTGGTATCATCCCGAGACTCCCAAGACTGATATGGGTCAAGAAATGATACGAGGGCCTATATGGAAAATGACTGAAATAATTAAAAATAAATGAAGAATTTATGTTTATTCATCAAAATAACAACAAAATAAATAACGTGTAAAAGTCAATAATATAATTCACCATATTTATCACAGCTATTAAACATCACTTTTCAATATAAATCAGAGGTTCAATTTTTATCATGTTATTATTAGTAACCGTTCACTGGACAGAGTTATTACTGACGGAAATTGGAGTAACTCGTTTATTTTTATGGTTCTCAATAGTCGACACGATGGCGTGAATATCAACATTCGCCAACAATAAGATATCTACTGATGGAAGCTTGGATACATTTCAATGAATCAGGTTCGTAATCCTGTTTTGATTTCGTGCGCGCTGAAAAGAAAATTTTCAAGGTGCATGTTGATCTCCTCTACTACAATATCTTCGGGATTACGGAGTTCTCCAACTGTTGACAGACAATCCTTGAATATCTTTGTCACTCTCAGATTTACGTTTTGCTTTGAAATTCTTCATCTCTGCTGTATCTGTTTGCTGTATGTCCCTCGTCTGTCATATTTGCTTATGTGTCACAATGACGGCATCGACACAGGCCAAAATAACCGGTTATTTGCTCCGGGCATTGATATGGATCGGGCACTTCTTCGTTTAACACATATGCAAAAAGGTACGTATTACGTACAAATATGTGATAAATGTTGCTACAAAGCTAATACTACAAAAAGTGCACCACGGTAATGCTCAAATGTGTTTTTGTTGATACACATATTGTGATTTGTGTGATTTGTGCGTTTTGTCGCTCATTTGCAAATACCTTTCAGTGATGTCACTTTGTCTCTTTGAATTGTGATTGTAATTTTATGTACTGTTCACTCTGATTTGTATTATATATCTCATTGTTGTTGGTGCTCTTTTTGTTAATTGTTATTTGCTATACTGTTCCTCCATATTAGTATTTTATGTTGTTAAGTTTTGGTCCATAACAATAGTGTAACAACCCCCCCCCCCCCCCCCCCCCCCCCCCCTCTATTTTATTTAATTTAAGTGCATGTTGCCAAGCCTGTAAAGTAAGCGGTCATGTGTATGTGTTAGGGGTCATGTATTTGTGTTAGGGTGTGTCGATTGTGCCTTTTTCGACGATTTTCTTATTAAATTTGTTGAATTGCTCCGACAGTGTGGTTATGTTTTTCATTCTATGTTTTATTGGTGTTGTTTTTCACTATCCAGATTGTGATTTTTTTTCTACAATTTCCTTCCAATTGGTTTTTACCTTTGTCTCAGACTAACACTAGTTTTATTTCGAATGCTTTATATTTGTATGGGCGATATTAAAGTTGCTTTATTCATTTGCATTCATGACCTACTTATTTTATTATAAGTATCCATGCTTATGGTACAATTATATTTTGCATTCATAGAAATTGTTTCTAAAATCTTATGTCAATATTTTTATATCATTATGTTATTTTATTATTTTGTTTTTGATCATCTGATTATATCTAATGGAAAATACAATACTAATGGGTCATTTTATATGTTGTATTTTCCTGAATGTTGAGTAAATATTGCACATTCCCCCCACGACTGATTAATGAACAAAATGGATTTTTTTTTATTATTGAAAATAAACACTGGTAATTCTATATATAAAAAACAAACTCAAGGGACATGATCCAGATTATGTGTTTCCAAATGTAATGGCGGAATATTAAGCAAAAATTTCGTCAAGTATTTATTTGAAAGATGTAAACTTTAGGGGTGTATCTTTACCAGATAATTTATAGAACAATCGTTGTATGTGTTATAGGTTCCCGCACGTCTTGTAACATCTATTGTATCATTCCAGATTTCTTAAAGTGACAACCAACGGTGGGCTTGGGAATAGCTTGCATAGTTCTAGATGTGTTTGCATGGCTGTCTAGTATGATCACGAATGATACCAAACATGTCATTTGACTTTGTTGTTGACTTTGTTTGTGTCCTTTTAAACAACAAAATTATATGAATTCTGCTTGTTTCCTAGCTTGCCTTTGGTACAATGACACGCTTATTTACAGGTTATTCGGACAATATCAATTCACTATCCCCCTCGATATCCATTATTTCCTCCACCTCGCATCGGGTAATGGTTGGTTTCGCGGGAAAAATAAACTTGCTATTGCCATCATGATTAGTAAATATGTGCGTAATATAGGTCAGCGAGTACATTATCTCATATAGAAAGCGAACTTTTAGTTTGTTTCCTTTTAAAAGTACACTATCAATCACATAGACATTACATATTCATTTCATTCATATTGCGATTACTAACTGATTGTTTTGTTCACAAGATAAATGATCTAGATAAGGTAAAAACGATTATGATGCTAGTATCATTCATCTTGATATGTTGCAATATCCGAATGCTTGGTTATTGGAATTTCTACACGAGAAAATAATGCCAAAATCGCACCAATCATTATGCGTGTATTAGAACCAAAAACATGTGTTATGTCTCTCAATTTAAAAGTAATGTCGTTTTATCCCATTATTTTGCTACAATGTTTCTGCTAAAGGTTCATTATTGACGTATTAGACATCAGTGTATTAATAAACTGTGCATTGTGCGCATTGTTCAATCGGTAAAACATTTGTTTAATCTTTACCGTGCATCTCCTTATTTATACCGAGTTGTTACTTCAATTTCGCTATTTATACTTTGAACGTTTTCTTTCACGTCCAGTCAAATTTAAAACATTTATTTTATTGCTGTTTTCCATAAGAATGGACAACTGGCTTTATCAAATGTTATTTTAAATTATTTGTACCTCATTGTAGCAAAATCGTTTGATGTTGTCTTCAGAATTTAAGCATAACATTATAGTATATTTGGATGTTGGATAATTTGTAAATGTGTTTCCTCATTTGAAAATTGGATACCAATGACGGCCACAATCCATGTGGGATTTCCTGCGCGTCCCCAGGTAGCAGATAGGGGGTTGTCATGTTACAATACGACAAACATGTATGGAGAGTGCCACGCTCCATTTAAGTTAAATACATCTTCTGTAGACGTATTGTGGCCTCTACACAATTTCTAATCATATATCTGGTGATGATATGAATGTATTGTTTCAAGATAATATTCTTGAACCTTATAATGCACTTACACACCTTGGAATTACTCTGAGTGCTAACTGCAAATGTACTAGCCACATTGATAATAATTGCACTAGTGTCAAAAAATATCCATTTTACGTAAGCTCAAATTTATCAGCACCCGAGATGCTCTAATTAAGCTATATACAACTTTTATAAGACCCGTAATCGAATGTGTGTAATGGATTAGGTGTGGAACTAACTTAAAAACTTTGAAAACTATCTTGAGGCAGCTATGATAGTAACAGGCTTACTTTTCTATTCAAGTTGCGATTCTCTTTACTTTGAAAAGAGGTGAGAGAAATTAGTAGATCAGAAGAACAGACGATGTTTATAATATTACCAATAATGCAACATCATCATATATAATAGACAAGGAGCCCGGGTGGCTCAATGAGTTAGGTAGTTGGATTATCTAACAACTCATACAAGCCTATCACCAATACGGCGTTGGTTTTGTAAATTGCAAAAAAGAGTGCTCTCGACTCACAGCCGCAAGTGATAAAGTTCACCAGTTGCTTGCCCATGGTCGGTGGTTCTCTCCGGGTATTCCGGCTTCTTCCACCACAAAGCTGGTCGCCATGATATAGCTGAAATATTGCTGAAAGTAGCGCTAAACACTAAATCAAATCAAATCTAATTGACATTTCCGAGCAACCCCCTTAGGAACAGTAAAGATTATTCAATTACCCGTTATAGATTATACAGGACCAATGTATCGTTTTATCCTTTACCACTACGAATTTTGAATTCCATTGATTTAGAAAAAAAGAAATGTTCCGACATAACATGGGTTTAAAAGAATTTTAACCGAACAAAATTGATGTTAATAGGTGGTACTCTTTTGGTCAAAGAAAATTTAACATTATTCACACAAAACATCGGAATAATAATAGAAGTCTTAATCATGATTTATATTGACTTAATATTAAGAATGAACCAAGCTGTATATGTGGATTTGAGTGTGAAAAACTGTTACCACTCTTTATGGAATGTTGTTTATATAATATTAGAAGAAATGTGTAATTCTAAGAATGTATGGTCAAATATAATTGAATATCATTTTATATGAAAATGCACACAGATACAGATAGGTCTGCTTTATACATTGACCTTCACCTCAAAATTGACAATACGGGGGCGGTTAAGAACGAAACTTTACAAAAGAGATGATTTCAATTTTCCCATTGTTAACTTTCCATTTATATGTAGCAACATTCCATCAGCGCCTGCATATCATTGATTGGTTGCTGCTAACTAGGCAGCTACTGGACCAAGGATTCCTCTTGGTTAAGTAGAAATCATCACTTTGAAATTGATATGGTCGCCACCATGACTTGGTTTACCGTTATGGAATAGCTGTCTCACAAAATGACCACGGATATGTTCCACTTGTCGTAAGCACTTCCCAGTCCTTTCCTCATTCATGACTTATCACCATGTGTGTAACTAGATGAACACAAAGGGTGCCACTAGTGGAACAGGAACTGCAACCTTTCAGGAGCACATTAGTTCACACCCTGTTTTAGTGGGGTTCTTGTTACTCGATCTTTAGTATTATGTGTATGTTTTGTAGATCGTTGTATGCCCTTTTTCATTTGGCCATTGTTCGATTTACGGATTCTGATTACCCCTTTGGTATCTTTAAGCTCTTCTTTTATCAGATCAAAACAACTTTAACAAGGATATTTGTCGCGCGGTTCTGTGATGACACAATAACTACTGTGTGGATGTAGAAGCATAAAAGCAGTGATAGTGATGAAAACATAGATACTGGTATCCTAACGTGACATCTGCTCGGTCATGCAAAAAAGTCGGTCACTTGTTTTGATTTACAATTCTCGCGCAGCACGATACCAATGACGTTATTCTGTATATTCATAGCGTGCATAAACACAGAGGGAATTCATTTCAACGTCACAATTACAAGATGAGATTAAAACAGAGAAGTTTGAATTGAATAAATTCCATGCAAGTAAAAAAGATCCTTTTTACTAATGTCATTTTTTCCTGATCATTATGCTTGTTAAATATGTTTCCATCGACGGTATTCCCCAAGCATTTTTATTTTTCCGATTTGTTGACATAATCGTCATCACAGTTCATGACAGTTTCTGGAATGTAGGCCAAGCAAATTGTAATTTAAAATACTTTGAAAATATGATGATTGATCATTCAGATTCCACCATTTTCTAGAAAATGGCCGATTTTACCGGGAAAATACATGCAAGTGCTCTCCATTAGTCACAAAATGGCAGATTATTTTGCACTTCCACTGCTGCTTTAATAACAAATATACCCCTTACTTCTTGTGGTAATGAAATGAAATTCACAGAGAGGATAGAAAAAGAATTAATTTAACTGCAATAATCAAAACTTATAGCATAAATTTAACAGAGAATTAAATTAAAACAGACAGAAAAATGAAATTATCTGGGTAAAAAAAACCTGTCATTATTACAAATAGCATCAACAAAACTGTATTGTTACCACTCTGTGATAATAACTATTTAAAAAAAAAACATCTTTTGAAATTTTTTCAGTAGTGAATCTGTACCATTCAAGTTACCCTTAACTTCTACACATGAGTTCCTTCAATGTCAATCAAGATCCGTATATCTGGGCCTTTTGTCCCGTACATTGACCGTCAAGAACGTTTTTGAAACTGTAAAGTCGCCATTTTGGTTCGACATTAGACATTGAAAACGTCTCTCGGCGAGACGAACATTTTGTCATTCAACAAAGTGTTTATATATAGTTCTTTATCACTTTGTTTTATGAACTTAGTGTTGTCTTACAAACCATCATAGACGTTTATATATATATATTGGCGTCCTATGGTACCGTGGTGGATACATTTTAAAGTAGCGGCTACCATTAGTTGAAATAGTACGTGAATATACGGTATCGTAGAACCTGCGGTACCATAGGGTCGGACTCTAATTATGTCCAAACGTCAACAGAAGTAGTAAACATGCGTCATACAAAAAATGAAAATTATTTAGTCACGCACCAGTAAGCATCAAACCAATAACGCAGAACGTAAGTGGTTCATTTCCCTGAAAACAACCACTTTAAAATTCATTTCAAACAACTTTTTCAGCATATTTAATATTTTTCAGTAACTTTGTTGAAAACAAATCACATCTATCAGAATTATGACAATTAGAAAATTAAAAATATATTGATATGTAAATCAGATCGACCCCCATTCTCTAATCGACGTCCAATCCCAAAATCCATGTCCAATTCTCAAACCTATGTCCCTCAAATTCTCAATTCGGGGGTCCAATTCTCAAATCTATGGCCGTTTCTCATTTTCTCAAATCGACGTCCAATGACATTACTGACGTATGCCCAAACCCTAACCAAAACCATACGCAATCAATTGGTCATAAATCTGAGAATTTGGAAAATACGCCGATTTGAGAATACCCTTAAGTCGGACCGTGATTTGAAATAATGACGTCAGTTGATGCCGATGAGTCTATCATATATATATTATATATATATAAACGTCTGAAATATAAACCAAACAGTACAGTATTAGAATTAGATCTTTGAGCTGTCAAATTTTTGTTCTTCCCTCCACGGGATTTGAACTCACACCATTGATTCACTGCAGCACCAATCGCTTAACCTTAGATCCAGCGCCCTAGACCACTCGACCACATCCGCTATATAAAAAATATAGCTTTAATAGTCGAAGTGTTACCTTGTCTCGTAAGGAAAATCTAGAGATAGACAAAAATCTTATGCCTAAATCTTTTGTTTTTTAGCCTTTTAAAAAACTAGTTGGTAAATTTCATCATTACGTTTTCTCATTGTTTTCATATTGTTTATAAATTAGTGTACATATATATTTGAATAATATAAAGTTCAAGATTATGATTTTTACGTCACGATAACTGATGGTCACGTGATAATCTAATCCTCAGATCATCTTTCAGATCATATTACAGACGCTGATGAAGCTTGTCGGTCAAGCGAAATATCCGTCAATTTTATTATAAGTATAGTCTTTTTGTAGACTTATAGTTATTTTTTTATATTTTAACATCTTTTTTTATGTTGTGATGCTGAATTTTAGACGTTTATTTATCATTTTTGTTTGTTTGCACAGAGTCGTTAGTACTTGTTTCCGATCCGACATCCCGTAGGTTCCTACGTTGGCTACTTTTTTATACGTTTATGTATATATATATATATATATTGGAATAGTCACAATTAGTTTAATAGGCTTAATATCAAATTAGCAATTCGTTAGCTATATGTCAACAATAAGGACGGATATTACCAGTTCCAAGTATGGCCAATCTATTTTATGCATTACAATTAGTATCTGAATAGCCTCGACATAATAGGTATACATTCTAATGTTCAATGTGACCCGATCACAACCCACGTCATTCCGTCCAGCACATTAGCCATTACATCATGCGCCGAATTACAATGTCTCTATTATTCATGCAATATAAGTACTAGCCATGCAGATGTTGGTACCAATTTAGTCATGAAATCAATATTTCCTTATATTAATGATTACAACAAATGCACTTATTATTTAGGACAAATAATTATTTCAGTGCAAATGATATCTAAATTTATTGAATCTATGCATTAACAATAGTTTCGACTAAAAAACCAATCACCAAAATATTTATTAAATGTAATTTTATTCATACGCTAAGCAGCCGCATTCAAGTAGCACAGAGGTATTGATTTTTCATAGCGGACAGACAAAAGACAGTTTTGAACTTTCATCATTTTTCAATAGAGATCCCAGAATATAGTGGCATGTGTTGCTGAAGTGCTCACCATATTTGTTTCCAACTATAGCTGTAAAAAACAAATATTTTGATGACAAATTACCTATTTAGCTAGTTTGAATAATGTGTTTGATCCACATATTTACTTTCGTTTCCAAGTGCAGTTATTGAGAAAAATATTACTTATGCAAATCACTATTTTTGGCAGTGTATAAACAATATTTTCCAATTTTAGATCAGCGTAGAAGAAACCGAAGAAAGAACGGAAAATCCAAAGAGAGGCAACATTGGACAGAGGACTCAGAACAAAGGAAAAAACAAAAAAGAGGAGCAACACGGAGCTGACAAAAACCGTGGGTGAACTCGTGTTCATGAAGGGTTAACAGTTTCTGTTTCTTATAAGACACCCGCCGTGCTACTCACATAGTCAAGTCTGGAATAAAGTATTGTCGGTAATAGAGGCGAGAATGAGTGATTATTGTTTAACGTTAATTGAGCATTTTCCCCCAGCTATATCATGGCGAGAACAACTTACATTTTGATGAAACGATGATGATGAGACGACGACGACGATGGTGATCTGCTTTTTATCACATCAACACACTGAGTTGGATGTTTTAGTGCTATCTCACTGAGCCAATTACTATCGTCCTACATACATGTAAAAGACCGTATAATTGACAATCTATTCACGTGTTCAGAGACTACATTTTTCAGTTTATTTCAATAAAATGGATTTGCATGTACCTATTTACTTAGACCCTTACCAACCTTCATGCTGCAAACTAGCTGCAAATGAAGCTTCATTGCTTTGAAATACTCATATTTACAAGTTCTATTGTTGATTAAGAATTGGGATCATTATTTGTACTTTTTACATTTACAGCTTCTGATTACCTCGTTGTTATCTTCATCCGTTTGTTTTACTTAATTGGAGATATAAATCATTTTTGTGTTGGTGACAAGTACATCTTTTACAGTATGCCAGAGTTGGCTTTTCTACACTTTACAAGTGTTCTTGTAAATCAATAATATAATTCTGTTTTTACAAATATCTACAACATTGTCGACTCAAAGCAGCTTTATAGACACGAAATGTGCCCAGCTGTGGTAATGCAATCGTTGAAACAGATCCCTGCTACTATTAAATATCAACAACAATTATTTAAAAGCTTATTTATTTCTGGTGTGATCATTTTTGTCCCATTTAATGAAATTAATGTCATGCCATTTTCTTCTCAAATGGCAGAATATTTATGATTCATAAATGGTACTTGTCATATTTCACATACAACATTCACTCATTATCAGCATCAGTTTCCAAAATGTCATATTTCTGTATCTACGTCAGCATAATCAGTGATCAAAGTTTAGCAAAATAGAATGGTAATTACCATAATAAATCTCCAACAGGTTATCTAGCATAGATCTAAATTCGCTAGTGGAGCAGGAATTGTGTATCTTTCCGGAGCACCCGAGTTCACTCCCGGTTTTCAGTGAGTTCGTGTTGCTCGATCTTTTGTTGCCTGTATAGTGTTTTGTAGTTGGTTGTTTGTGCTTCAGTGAATCAAAGCATATCAACTTGAAACCCAATTGTAAAATAGGGATTGATTCCACAGAAGAATACTATAGATAAAGGGTCAAGGGGGAACGAGATCGTCTAACCAGAAAAATTGTTAGAATGGATACATCACATTCTTAATATTTCGTCGAATTTGCACACTGAAAGCATGTCTGAATGAGTTACGTTTGAAGGTCGATACTATCGTTGCTTAAATGAATACTCCGTGTACTGTGTACCTAGCAACATCAGTTCAACTGACAAAGATTTTATACATGTAGCATAATATACTGGTAGGTGTCAACTGAACAAAATAGCACAACACGGACTGCAATTTTGGTTTGATGAACTGTATCTTAGTCTTAAAACATTTTATTTGTTATTAACGTATAACACCACAAAGTTTACCTGATATTGCATGCCTTTGGTATCCAAGATAATATTTCAGCTTTTTATTAATATTTAACGTTAGTAGCACAAACAAATATGTTTTGAGATAAAAATGCAGTTTCTCAAATCGAATTGCAGTCCGTTAGTCAACAAATCACAAACCAGATTTATAAGATAAAATACCAGTGAAATATGCAATACAAATTAAAAGTAATAGTACAAGCAATGACAATCTGATAGAGCAAACATCAACGGTGAAAAATAACATTTGAAAAAAATCAGGGCAAGCGATCGGCCTACTAGAGCTGCCAGAAACAAATCAGAAATTAGATCAGGATACGCTTTTTTCTGTTCCATGCATGACAACGTATAATTACATAGAAGGCGATTGTATTGCTGCAGAAAGGAATAACCTGTGTATACAACATCAACAGTACAACTTCAAAGATTCCATTTTATCTGAATTCTACATCGTGAAACATGTGTTATGTCATATATTGAGTCATGATTAGTAGTATTCTGTCTGTTCTATATTTGCAAAAACTTAATTGCTTTGTCATTAAAATATAATCTATTTAATGAGTATCAACAATGTCAATATTATGTTTGAAGAAACAAAACAAATGAAAGGCATAGATGTACGAGACACGCTAGCTGATATGTTTTCATTAGGAGATTGATTTTTTTTTTCAAATATACATTTTCAATCGTACTGATAGCTGCTAAGCCAACCAAACAATAAAATGAAAAACAAAAAAATATCTCAATGTCGGAACAGTTTCAAAATCCATTATTAAAATCGTGGAAACAGGCATAAATCGATACCTTTAGCACACATACACATGACCGCTCTTTTTCCTACCTTGCAACAGGCATTGCAATAAACGTGACGAGGCTAAACCAATGATACCGGACAAAACCTTCACTCTTACTGAAATGATGCTGTCGTGCAAATTTTAATTTACACATGAGATTAACATTTCAACCCGCTCATCGGTTTGTTTTTCCTTGCAAATGATTATGCATATAATTGTATAATGATCAAAGAGATTTGTAGGGAAGTAGGACAATGGTTTGATATCGAGGGTGCATCCTCTTGCTAAAAAATAGTAATATAATTTATTCATTTTCAAACAGATGGATATTTGCACTTTTAATAGATTAAAATAATTTTCCAATGTTATTGTTAAAATTGTTTCAACCATCCTTATGCGAATTTTCCCGTTATTGACCTTATTTCATGCATGGGTTTTGTACTTTTGTAAATTTTGAAATGTCACAACTTTCTTCATTAGAAGGCATTCCCTTGTAGCTCGAATGAATGTGAAAGTATTACAAAAAAACATTCCCACATGTCATCAACATCCATTAAGATAATTATGTTGTAGAGGAGTGCATTCGACAATCTATGTCATCAAGTGTATTACTGAGAAGCTTAGTCTGTTATGTAACAAAATGGAAAACAAATAATACCAGACTATTGATATTATTCTTGGAATAAGTGAAATTCCTAAATAGACACAGAAGCACCCGTTGCCAATTGCCTTAGGAAAAGTTTGAAGATATCATAGGGGCGATCTGAAATGGTAAATCGATGACGTACATACAAAACAATGGCCAACGGAAAATGGGTACAATGACAAACAACGATCCACAAAAAAAACCCATAGAAAACTAATGATTGAGCAACACGATCCCCACTGAAAACCTGGAGTGAACTCAGGTGTTCGAGAAGAATAAAGTAATTACTGTTCTATTGGTGGTACCGTCGTGTTACTCTTCTCACGAAAGAGGAAATTGACGGGATTGTGAGATCGACAAATGGATCATATCAGTGGTTATTTAAATCTGTGACACAGATATTTCTTCATTCTTATTTTTGTACCTTCCTTGTTACTTGCAACCCCCCTTTCGAGGAAATCCTAATACAAACCTCAATATCGGCAATACTATATGAACTGAGAAATATATACTCCATATACAAGTATTGCCAGAATGTTGCTGCATATGCATGGAAAATTCACAAAGAGTAAATTTCAGTCGGTCTCGATAATATATCGAAGTAAAGCTATTTTTACAGTCACCTTTTACTTATTCTATCGCATTGTTATTATGATTGGCTATTGTGTGGGTTTATTTATAGATTTCTTAATAACATCAAAGTCACAAACTGTGTGTTATTACTTTCTGTTAATATATCAGAAATCAGATCACTTGGAAATACAAGATGGCATGATCTGATCGTACCCAAATATCCATATTGTTTTAATCATTATTCAAGTTACATGCTCTTCAATAGTTTTATTAATCTTTAGATTAATCTGATTAGAAGCATTGAATCGAGAAATAGTTTTTTTACTCTAGATGTCTATGATTATATTATTTTTATTAGTAAAGTTGATATGGAACTTATCGTGTTCACAGAACATTGCATATTACTTCTGATCAGGTAAGCTGTTATGTTAAGTAATCTTAGTTTGAAACATAACATCTTAAGTAGCATCATATTTATACAGAGATCTACGTATCCGGGTTGTTGAGCTATGCAAGAGCTTCCTCCAAATACAAAGATTTTCTATACCGGAGACAACATTTGTCATGAAACTACCTAAGCCAAAATCATCTCTCAAAATGTTCTTTTGGTCGTCATCATGAATTGATTGACTATTACCAAAGAAATGGGTGCATAGTATTAGCAAGATAGGATATTGATGGAAATGAACACGAGAAACTATCTAAATTTACACTTAGACACAAATTCAAGTAAAGAAACAGCGCTTTTATTACTGTTCTGCATTGCTGTTTACGGTTAAGATGTACTGTAGGGAATGATTTTCACCACAAGCATGTTCTTTCCAGTTGGAGAGAATCTCCTTGGATACAGTTCCCAAAATCTACTATTTATTCCCTATTTCTGATATCAAAAACATGTTGTGATATCACACGTTCAACTTTGATATCAGAAAATTTCTATTGATATCTAAAACTATTTTATGGTGTAAGAAAATCGATATTTTGCTAAAGAAAATGATTAATTCGACATTAAACTTTTGCTTGATATCAAATGAAAGTCGACTTTCTGAAATCAGTGATTCATTTTCTGATATTTAATGGTCGAATTGCTGTAATCAGAAACTTTTGTATTTTTTAAAATAGAATGGGAAAATATATTAATAGTTTCCTCAATTGAAAATCTAAACATAGAAGAACCTCTCAGAATAATATTCTTTTGATTTTCTATATGAAAAAAAATATTTTAAAAAAGAGGAATAAATAATAAAATGTCGCCTTCTAAAAAAATCACTCTTTGGATGTTGAGTGGACGGAATAAAGCACATCAGTGTTTCCACAATGATATTCAGTTAATAAATATGAAGACAAAACGCGGCAGTTCCAAGTAGGCATAGTTCAACATTAGAGAAACCCGAATTAATTAACAGATTAATTATTTTTTAAGAGAGATGACCAAATGTCTGAAGTTAGACTATATCGATATCGCTAAGTAGTTGTACACAAGCAGCACAGCAAAGTAACAATCATAGTCGGATGTATAGTAAAAAGAAACAATATCAGACTGTACGTGCATTGATCTGATATTGATCAATAATGCTAATCAAATATATTATCTTACCTCTGTTTTAATTGATGTCAACATACGTTTTGCACATTAAATTTTAGATAAACACCTCTTTATTTCAAAATATATATACAATATATTTACAGATCTGGTATTGATGAAGAATACTAAAAATATGTTCTTACCTCTGATTTAATTGAAATATTTTCACAATGTGAATTCTCTGTAAAACTAATCATCAGAATGTTAACGTACAACTTTGACAACACATGGTAGCAAGCAGCATTGACAAGTCATACTGTACACAGTAACTATATAATCACTGGATGTTGCCTGCAATTAGATGACAAATCAGATGAGCGTAAAATACATCGCTTTGTTCATGATCAGGTAAAGCAATCCTGTTTAATTTATATTTTACTATGATGAAACATATTTGAGATATTTGGAAACTGAATTTATCATAAAAAGTCAACTTCATATATTTATCTATACATCAGTTATATGTTATATGTTAATGGGTATGTGTAATCAAGATTAATCACGCTTGAAACACAAAAACATGAAGGAGGCTGTCAAGAGATATTTTCGATGAAAGGTAAATCTGTTCTGTAATCTATATGTTGTTCGTCAGGTTATATGTGAGGGTTGGTATTTTATATGTTATATGTGAGGGTTGGTATTTTATATGTTATATGTGAGGGTTGGTATTTTACTCACACGTGGACAGAACTTGCATGACCGCATCATTTCAATAAGAGAGGAGGTTTGGGTCCATAACACTAGTTTAACCCCGCAACTTTGCATTGAAGTGCGTGTACCAATCCAGGACAAAGAGCGGTCCTATACGTCTGTGTTAGGGAGTCGATTTTGCCTCTTTCTGGGATTTTGATATTTAATTTTGAAATTGTTACGCCAGTGTTGAATGAGGTTCGCTATGTATTATATATTTCGATATAAGTGGCATGTGCACCAACACCGTTCATGGGGTAAGAAAGCCATGTAAGCAGTTTATATATATTAAAGAAAAACAGTACATCTATGCAGTATATTAAAGAAATAAATATACATACATGTATACAACATTTATATAATAATGTTGTGTTAGCAATGACTATGCCATATAGTGGTCAGGGTTGAAGACATAGTGCACTCCCCTTCGGGTCGTGCACTATGTCTTCAACCCTGACCACTTGCTAACACAACATTACTATTATTATTATACTGACTGTTATATGTAGACAAAATATATTGAGAACTTGTACAATAAAGGAGGTTCTGATATTGGTGACTAATATATTGGATCAGATAGTCTTGAAAGTGTGAGAATATTCTTTGTTTCATTTAAGGCTTTAAGAATATAAAGATTTTTGAAGTTTGAAATTTAATTAACAACAATAACAAGTATTTAAACAACTGTAGCATGAATAATAGACGACTATGATAGATTGACATATTGGATCCGCCCCTTGCACGTGGACTAGCTATATATAGCTTGACAGACGACTGAAAACCCAACCTTCCCCGCGTGAAACTGACATAGTAGATGTACTATTTTCGCATAGTATATCAACGCTATATAATTCTTTGTGATATATGCCATAATATCGTATGAATTTATATTACAGAAGAAATTTACAGAAAGCATAGTAATGTGTGATAACGTTTGTCAGTGACTGGCGACAGGTCGGTGGTTTTCTCCGGTTTCCTTCACCAATAAAACTTACATTTATTGGAAATTGATGTTAAACACCATAGCCCTAACCCACACCCTTATTTTTCAGGCAATATCCAAGCTTATCAACAGAAAACATGTGCCTAATTTGTAAACTGTTAATCGACAACTAGGATGGTTAGTTATGTTGGTGAGACTTAAAGCAACCGCTTATTAATAATAATAAAACAACTTGTGTGGGTGTTTTTAAACTATTTAATGCAGGGCATATAAGTATGGAAATTATGCACATTCTCTTTGCATATAAAACTTATTTGTACGATGATTAGGAACAAATCAAAATATATAACGTCCTAATTTGGAAAAAACCGTGCACAACATAATTTCCATATCAGATGAGGTTCGTGTCGTTTAGCAGTAGCACATCGGCTGTCACTAGTGAAACAGGAACGACTGACCTTTCCGGTTCACTTCCGGTTTTCAGTGGGTTCGTGTTTCTAAATCGTTTAGTTTTCTGTATAATGTTTTGTTGGTCATTGTTTGTCATCTTGTTCTCTGTCTATTAATAGACCATTGCATTGTTTGTCCTTCCTATTTTACTATTTTACCTATTACTTCCTATTTTAATATTTTACATATTTTGTTCCAGTAGTGTTATAAATGCTGCTATGGTAACAGCCGGAACCTTTGAACCGTAATGAAAGCGGGAGGTTTGGCGCCGTAAAATATGATTCAACCCACCATTTCTTTGGGTCTCGGGCCAATATGGGGATCTCGGGATGATAACCAGGCCAATATGGAAATGCCAATGTATTAATCTGTATATAATGTAGCTATGTATCATAAAACTGTCAAACATAACGGAGTTTGCGAAATCAACAATCAAATTGTCCCTGTATTTCATTTTGATATTATTGATGACTTAACGTAATTGGGTTACAAGTCTGACAAAATCCAAATCTGTAATAATTTTGTTCTGAAATTGTTCATGCTAAATGACAGTGTGTCTTAAATGGCGTATCATCTCCAAAGATATAAAGGACTGAGATAGCGAAATCTTATGGGAGAAGAAGAGCTTGAAGATATCAAAGGGTTAATCAAAATCCGTATTTCGAGGAACAGACAACACAATGGTCAAAAGAAAATAAACAAAAGGGCAAACAACGATCTAAAAAACATACATATAAAACCAAAGATCAAGTAACATGAACCTCACTAAACACCGGGGGTGAACTCATGTGCTCCGGAAGGGTAAGCAGTTCCTGCTCCACTAGTGACACCAGTCGTGTTAATCTAGTTACAAACCCGGTGATAAGTTATGAACGAGGAAAGGGCCGGGAAGTGGCTACGACAAGTGGAACATATCCGTGGTCATTTGTGACACAGATATTCCATACATCATCTTGAAAACTATTATCATTTGACACACGACAAAAGAAGATAGTAAAAATATATTGATAGACCAAATATGTATGGAATTCTACCTGCTACAAATGACGTTAGCAGTATGCAAATGCTTAAATAATAGTAATATTTACAGACAGTAAAACTCAAGAGAATTCAGATTTTAGACCAAGAAAAATAACTGTTTTAGGTCGACAATAGGTGCCTTCGTTAAAAGATCAGGACAAATTATTTTAATTCAACTGTCGTTTGGTTCATGTTAATGTAACAGGGAAGTAGATTATAACTGTCATTAAAGCAATTTATTTTGATTGAGTAAAAGATCAAAATAACAGTGCAAAAACACCAATGGTAAAGTTCCGTCCAACAAATATACTTAAGGTACTTGTAATATATGTACATTGTTGTAAATACCGTGCAAATATTTAGGGAATGCTAAAGCTATGATTCAGGTAACACGGCATCCGCTGTGTGACAAGTGACTATATTAATGAACACTAATCATACAACGTTGTCATCTTGTTCGTTACTTAAACCATTATTGGTTTAGCTGTGTCGAAAGCATTACTTACGTTGTTTGTGCGATAACCAAAACGTTTGAATTATCAGGTGCTAGCACACATCTGAAATAGAAATTTAATAATCAACTAAAGCATAATAATATATATTGCCACAAAAGCAATGGCATAATCATTTTTATCACTGAGATTAGTATGCAGTTTATCTGTCTATCATATTCACACTTCTACATTGTGTTTGTGAGTGAGTAGATGATTTCCGTTAAATGAAAGTGATATACTAAGGCAACTGATTGTGATGTCAGAGAAAAAATGCGATATGCTGTCAGTAACTGTATAAAGCAAAAATGTATGCAGTTAATACATTTTGTCTGCTCCAAAGAGCACAGCTGAAGGATGAACATAGACATACAGTACAAAGTACATACACTGTACCGCCCAAATGTTTTTACGCTGACTTTGTTATTGTCAAAGCACCATATATAACATAACTATGTATCATAAAACTGTCAAGCATTACGTAGTTTGTAAAATCAACAATCAAATTGTTCCTGTAATTCATTTTGATATAATTGATGGCTTAATTGGCATAATTGGGTTACAAATCTGCCAAAATCCAAATCTGTAATAATTTTGTTCTGACATTTTTCATGTTTGACGATATTGAGCCCTAACTGGCGTATCATCTTCAAATATTAAAACGAACTGAGAACGAAATCATATGGGAAATACATCAACCTGAAAATTGTATTATCCGTTGACACACGACAAAAGAAGATCGTAATTATTTATTGATAGACAAAATTTGTATGAAATTCTACCTGGCATGAATGACGTTTTGCCTTTGTGTTGTCTGTCCTTCTTCGATTTACGGATTCTGATTACCCCTTTGGTATCTTCAAACTTTTCTTAGTGGTATATAAATTTAACTAATAGTAATATTTACATACAGTAAGACTCAAGGGACTCCAGATTTTAGACCAAGACAAATAAATGCTTGAGGTCGACAATAGGCGCCTTCTTTGCAAGATCAGGATAGATTATTTTAATTCAGCTGTCGTTTTGGTGCATAATCATAAAACTTGGAGGTAGATTATAGCTGTCATTAAATCATTTCAGTTTGATTGGTTACAAGATAAAAATAACTGTAAAAACACCAATGGTACACTTCCGTTCTTCAAATATACCTCAGGTACTTGGAAGATTGCTTAAGAATTATTTCGATTCTAACAGGGCATTTACGGTAATTTTATGCATTCAAGCGTACCTAGACAGAGGTTATTTTTGGGCGCTGTTCCAATTACCTTCCGCTATTATTTACAAGAATATATAACGCTACAGAAGCTGTTCCAATTACCTCCCGCTATTATTTACAAGAATATATAACGCTACAGAAACGTTATAAAAATTGATAACGATCAAAAATTAGCTTCATCTGATTTTTTTTGTAATTTTTTTTGTTATTCTTTTAATTTAACATGCATAAAGTACAAATATGCAAAATACGCTGTCGATTAGATATGCCTTCTGCGCATGTGCTAGGGTGTTCTGTACTATTTAGAGCCCTCCATTGTTTTCAAAGCGAAAGTAGCACTCCATGTTAGAATAGAAAATATATGTATATTGTTGTAAATACTATGCACATATTTAAGGCATGCTAAAGCAATGTTTCAAGTAGCATGGCATTAGCTGTATGATGAGTAATATATAAATGAACACCAATCATACATCATTGTCATTTTGTTTGTTATTTAATCATTATCGAATTAGCTGTGTCGGAATCATTGCTAACGTTGTTTGTATGGTTACCTATGCGCTTGAATTATCTTTTGCTAGCACACATCTGAAGTAGAAATTGAATGCATCAACTACAGCATGACAATATATAGTGTCCCACAAGCAGTGGAGAGTACCATTGGTCTGGTCAATTTGAGGTATGTATGACACTCAGCGGTTGGCAAATGCTGGCATAGTCATTTTCATCACTGAGATTAGTATGAAATTTATTTGTCTATCACACTTCTGCATCGTATTTGTTAGTGAGTAGATGATTTCCTTTAAATCAAAGTGAGCACATTACTTTTCTTTTGCCCTAACAATGCTATTTCTGAGGTGATGATGCTCTCTCTTTTGTACTAGACCCGCGCACTGCCTTGGATTTGTGTTTATACTGCTAGCTAACGCAACCAACGATTCCTATTTGGACATATCGCTCTCGCTTAAGCATGTCATCTGAGCCAAACAGTCTGTTTTTTTACTTCCTCATGATGTATGCTAAAAACAGTAATATAGCTATGCGTACATTGTCGAAAAATATAGATTACTAAGTGCGAGATTTAGAATCGGGGAGAAAAGCGAACCTTTGGTGAACTTTTCTGGCCTGTTTCTCGGCGAAACTGTATGTATATTATGATTATCTTGCAATGTCAAAAAGTCCAAATCAACTACCAAATTGTCTGAAAAGAGCAAAAACAAGCGTCGTTATAATCGTTTTCAGTGATGTCCTCTATCACGTTCTCTGATACTGTTACCTCTTCTTACCGTCTACACTTGTCAGGTATCAGAAAAGCTATATCTTGGTCAGTGAACGTATATAGCAAGACAGTATCCAGTCAATGCATTTGACTGCTCAAATAGACTCAGTGCAGAATAAACAGAAAATAGCAATTTCATAGTATTTGATATTTTTTGGATGGTATCTATGTTGTTGCGTATTTGAGCTAAACAAACACTCTAACCATTTGAAAACCTACGTAAGCGGTACATCATTAGTAAAATTAGTATATCGCAAACATTATCTTGCACATATTTATATACATTTGTTTGTATTGTTGAACCATCTATCACATTTACGTAAAATCGATGGTTTTGTCGGTATAATGTACCTTTGGAACATTGCATTACCATTTGAAACAGATGGAGGAGAATGGGATTGTGACTACCATTAACCAAGTCATGATTGAAACCTTTGCTTAGTAGCTTTGTTTTAAGCAGCAACGTGTTATCAACAAAATCATGATAAACGATCTTCAATACATTAGGCGAGCCAACTATCCATGTCATGACTGAAACAGTCTAATTTTCTATCAATGTCCCTTTTTGAAATTAAAAAAGCAGGAAACATAGAAGCACGACTATCCGACTTGACAAATCTGATAATTTAACACATTTTCTAGAAACTAGAATGAAGATTGATGGATTATCGTGGCACCAGAGTACATCAGGAACATGTCAGTCTATAGAATTAACTATTTGATGAATTGATTAATTTAAGATCTTGTAATGATACCGTCGATGGTATAGTTCCAGCATAAATCTTCTCTATTCGTTGGTTTGTGGCGTCTTGTATGCTGTATACAATTTATTATGCTTCGAGACACGCAATGCAATTAACAGTTGACATATATACTGCCGACACATTGCTGCCGTTGTCACAATTCGAGAAAAAAAAATATGTGAAAAGCTTCTACAATAAAAAAAAATAAGCACAAAAAGTGTATACAGTTGTTTCAGAGAAGTGATGATAAATGGCTAAATGACTGAACAATTAAAACTGTCATGATACTTCGGCTTTACATTTCTTGTAAAGTGACATTCTTGTTTGTTGCATTTTTTATTTCATCCCATTGGCATTTATTAATTTCATGGTCTATTTTTTTCAGATAAACACCAAAATATATCATAGCAAAGAATCAATATAGCAACAAAACAAGAGACAAAGCTATAAATGAGCAAATCTAATCATGAAGGAATATTTTATAATAAGCTTGCTTACCCTTCATGAACACGAGTTCAACACATCGCATTTTTGTTGAGTTTATGTTGCTAAATATTAATTTTTGTGTAGTGTTTTGTTGACTATTGTTAGTTTTTTTGTCCGTTTTCATTGGGCATTGAATTGAATGACCTTCTTCGACTCTCGTGAGAAAGTTATTTAAAATTGCTTTATATTTTAGCGTCGAATAAACACCTTTTAGTAATACCACAGAGACCACATCTATTAAACTATATGTAGGTATAGGTTTGCTGTAAACAACGTGTCAATATCATCTAATGAGACCTTGAAGATAAATTTCCACAGCGTCGATATGAGTCTTATTAGTAATGGTGAGAGTCCCAATGAGAGTTTGTTGAACTTTCGTCCAAAGTCCAGATGTATGCATCCTTTTTTTTTTTTTTTTTTTTTTTTTTTTTTAGAAATAGCGGCTTTTAGGAGCAAGAACACTTGTTAGTTTATGGCGAATGCAGAATAACTAAATGCAATGTGATTTTCGAGTAAAATGTTCGATTGGTTGATTGTTTGTTATTTAATGTTTAGTGAGCCGTTTTTGGCCATCTTCATGCCAAATTAGCAGTTTTTGTTCATCTTAGAGAATAGTCAGAGATTCCTCTGCCGTCTAACGGCTTTTATAGATTTGCTCTAGCCTTGGGACGTCAGAGCGCTATGCATACGGAATACAGCGGATTTGCTTCTCCAACTCTGGGTCAGCACATTTCCACGTTTCGTGGCTATCGGATTTTATTTTCTATCAGAAACCCTTATATAAATCGCTTCACCAATCATTTTTCCATTCATTCAAAACCATCTTACCCTCAGAAAGTGGTGTTACACTCCATTGCAGCACGATTTTGTCTTAGATCCTATTATTCCGCCATTTGACTTCCATTTTTCAAACATTTGTCACGTGACTACGAGAAAACTACGATTACCGCAATGTATCATGGGAGATGATTTGCATATAAATAAACAAACAAATATTTTTATTGCCAATCATAGGCGCCTGTTAAGGCAGAACAATTAACATAAGATTTAATACAGTTGATTATATTGATTGGTAATGATTTTAACAACAAATTTAGTGAATTACAGATAACCATAAGAAAAAAAAATGTTGTAGTACCTTGTCCAAAAAGGGGGAACGTAACACATGCTCTTTCCGAAGCCCGTTGGTAACACTCTGCCATTGAATCTTTTCTTTCCAACACATTCTGTATTATTTCCTTCTGCTCTGCTTTGATCTGTAGATGGACTGCAGAATACGCTTAAATGTATCGTCTTCCATGTGATTTGAATGTTGTTTACGTATGCAAATAATTCTCCAAATAATTTGGCACGCTGCATTAATTAGCTCCCATCATGCAATGAGTTACTGTCATCATTCAGTTAGTATCGCGAGATCACGTTTGTAGATTCAAAAATGGAAGTCAAATGGCGGAATAATAGGATCTAAGGCAAAATCGTGCTGTAATGGAGTGTAGCACCACTTTCTGAGGGTAAGATGGTTATGAATGAATAGAAAAATGATTGGTGAAGCGATTTATATAAGGGTTTCTGATAGAAAATAAAATCCGATAGCCACGAAACATGGAAATGTGCCGACCAAGAGTCGGAGAGGCAAATCCGCTGTTTTCCGTATGTATAGCTCTCTGACGTCCAACGGCTCTAGCAAAAATATATAATGCCGTCGAACGACAGAGGAATCTCGGATTACTTAGAGAAGAAAATAAGTAAATAAAAATCATGCATATCATAGGATATTAGTAAATTGTATTCTTCGCTAAATGTTAAAACTGACAACACAGTATGGCTTCCATGAATTATTTCTTCATTATACAAATACGATACAAACCCACTGATGTGTGTCCTATAAATTACGTGCATGCTGTTACAAATATATTAATCCATTTCTAATGCAAATGAACATACTGTGTATGTACGTCATTATTGTGTTCACAATATATATTGACAGCAGATTCCATGAATTTACTGAGATGGCGTCATTGTTTGAAGGCCGACAGATCGAATTAATATTACTGGCGTTCTTTGGAAACAAAAACATTAAAATAGATAATTTAATAAATGTTTTAACAAATACATTGCAATGTCAACATAGCAACTATTATCCTATTATGTCGCCAATTAAGACATAATACAATACCAAAACGGAACAAAACATTCAATCCAGAATGGATGAGAAAAACTCATTGAAAACTAAAATAAAAATAAATAAATATCAAACTTAAATATCCAGTTTATAAGACCAGGTACGCTTCACCTCTTTCTATGGGACGCATCGAGAAATTACCATTTTCAAAGTTAGTGCAGGATATCAAATCACAATGCTTATCTTGAGTATCAGTTCCAAAGTGAATCTACCTACTACTCTCTGCAATCAACAATATACCGAAATATCCAATCATTAGGGAATATTACCAAAGACTTTAAAATGCAAGAATATGGCACCAATTAATTAACTTCCTTTCTGAAGTCCCATGTACCAGTCAACATTACACTTTTCTTTTAACATATACATTAAGTATATTAGGATTGTTAGTTGAGCTATATAATTCCCATGTATGAGTTCCACATATAATATCTAAAATATGATGTGTGTAAGAAAAGCAAACGTCTGCTTCAAACTTTGATCTACACCTCGAAATTGACAGTGAGGGGCGGTTAAGAACGAAATTTACGACAAAAGAGATGATTTCAATTTTCCCATTGAGAATTTTCCATTTATATGTAGCAACATTCAAGCAGCATCTGCATATGGATTATATATCTCTCAGTTGATACGATATTCCAGAGCTTGTGATTCCTATCAGGAATTCCTTGATAGAGGACCGCTGCTAACAAGGAAGCTACTGAACCAAAGATTCCTATTGGTTAAGTTGAAGTCATCACTTCGAAAGTTGCACGGTCGCCACCATGACTTGATTGACCGTTATGGAATATCTGTGTCACAAATGACCAGGGATATGTTCCACGTGTGGCAATCACTTCCCTGTCCTTTCCTCATTCATGACTTATCATCGGGTTTGTAACAAGATTAACACCACAGGTACAACTAGTGGAGCAGGAGCTGCCTACTCTTCCACAACGCCCGAGTTCACTCCCGATTGTAGATTGTTGTTTGTCCTTTTTTTCTTTTGGCCATTGTATTTTCTGTCCTTCTTCGATTTACGGATTCTGATTACCTTTTGGTATTTTCAAGTTCGTCTTAAAAGACTATGTATTTTCATGTATATTGCCATTCACACTCATTGTACTTATTACAGGACAATTGTGATCGTGGTCGTGATCTTATTTGATTTTTGTGATTACAACTACCTATTCAAACAGTGTGTATCACCACAAAAGTTGTGAGTTCGAATCCCGTTAATGAAGAGATGTACTCGCTGCAACATTATGTGTAATTCTATAGCGCTATAAATATGTCTGACTATTGGTTTGTATCGACGTAAGGCTATGTTTATATCCATAAGGACACGAACAAATCCGTAAACGTTATACGTTAGACGACATCAAGATGTGTGAAGCTGTAAACGATTCCACTTTATTAATTGGATTTTAACTTAGTACAGAAAACATATACAAAGAATGGTTTCACAGCACTGAGCATATTATAAACTGGTATGATGGTAATAGCAAATTTATTGTTCCCCTAGACATCAACTATTGCCCGAAGCGAAGCCAAAGGCAATAGTTGGTATCGAGGGGGGCAATAAACCTGCTATTTCCTGAGGATATCCAGTCAATAGGTGTTTTACAATACCGAAAAGCATAAGAGATTATAATAATATGGCCAGACACAGAACCTGCTCGCCATGTTTGCTGTGGTTTGCGAATTCCGGGATTTTAGATTAGCATAGGAAATTATAATGTACTATAACTTTTTAATTTTCTTTTCTATTCGAACCGCATCCGTGATGTATTAGTTACCATTCTCGCCTCGAATGTTGTATATCGTGGGTTCGAGTCCCGAGTCAAACAAAAGAATATAAAATTGGTATGTATTGCTTCTCCACCAAATACACAACATAAAGGAGTAAGAGAAAGACTAGTTGGCACGGAATCAGGCAAATGTGACTGAATGGAGTGACATGTCTACCAGAAGACTGTTGTTTCAGTAAGCTAGCACTATAAAACCATAGCACACACTATAACAAAGATCGTTGGTCTAGTTCAAAGCGGACATCATCATCGTCATCTCCTCATTATAATTTAACTTGCTCTCGCCATAATGTAGCTGATATATTGCTTACTTTGGCGCTAAACAGCAATCACTCATTCAGTCCTTTTACATTCGTTATTTCCTTTCATAGATATCGACATCCACTTTGAACTAAATAGGTATCGGCTATTTTTACCAGGTCTGAAGGAAATAATTTCTTTGTAATTTATGTTGTCCAATCTGGATTTGATATTTTATCAAAAATGGTAGAACAGCGAGAAACTAACACTCTGTCTTGAAAAACTGTCTAAAACAACTCTGAACATTACGCTAAATCGGATTGTGAACAAATTGAGTCAGACATATTGTATTACCCCACAGGGAAACACTTTTACTGAAAATATATCAAACTAAAAAGGAATTAACATATATATCGGATCTTCTTTCGGAATATGTTGCTGTGAATCTGTCTGGTAATCGTTTTCTTAGATATTGCATGTAGACAGATTGCATCTGTTTACCTCCAGAGACTTACACCACTATTCAAATATAGGGTTTTGATTACGTTAGTACAATAAGGCATGAAAAACCACATGGTAGTAAAAGGGTAAATCAATACAATAAAACAATACATTAACTAATAATTAACTACATTCCATTGAATAAACAACAAGCTAAACTGACCATGCAAAATTATTGGTGACTTTACAAGCCAAACTAGCCTTATTATATTCCGCAACAGAAAGCTAGATATTTAATTAATTTGAATTCCAAATACTATATGCTTGGGTTAGGGTTGGGATTATGGTGTTTAACGCATTTTTCAACAATATTTATATCGTGGCGGTTAGTTTTATTGGTGGAGGAACCCGGAATACCCAGAAAAAACCACCAACCTGACACAAGTCATATGGCATGTATGATATCTGTAAGCATTTTAACCTTTCTTATTGAAAAATATATTGGAAAATAACTGCGAACAGAATTGTTTTCGTATGAAGATGACACGTATTTTTTTAACATCACTTCCGTTTGATTTATGTTATCTGTGTGCTTTCGTGTTTTCATTATTACGATTTTTGTGTGTAGAGGGTGCATGTTTCGTGGGCGTGTTTAAGTATTATGATGACAACTAGCAAAACTATTGAGAATTACGGAAGACGATTGGCTGGACAGATAAAGACTGTAGGATCGTTAATGTAATTTACAATTCAAAAGCTGAACGGGTCAATGAGAACCAACACTATATCTATTTTCAAAGATCCAGGTATTGCAAAACATCATCCAATCCTCATGACAGGAGTGCTGTTGTTCCAGCTGACATCCCCCCTCCCCCAAAGGATTATGTTTGTACGATGCATAAATAATTGCTCCATGAAGGAACTTGATAGTAGTAATTTAACTAGTAATTCTACATATATACTGCTGACAATGTTATGATCATTGATGATCAATGACCAGCTATGTGGTTTGTTTTAGCATTTCTCCCAAGGATGACGAAATGTATATTATATGTGTCCTTACAATGAGCAGTATATTGCTGGGTCAGCCAACTATTTCACGAAAACTCACTTTTTGCATATGTTATCAAGTCAAATGTGGTCTTCAGGAGTATTGTGACACTAGTAATCCAGGAGTAGTGGTGAATCAGATGTGGATCCTAATAATAAAATATCATATACCGCAGTGTTGCTTAATATATCAGGGTATGTTGTGGCCATGATCGTATCGTAGTTAGATTTGTAACTACCTCTGTAATCAGTGCCTATCACCACTGAAGCTGTGCGTTTTAATCTGATAATGACGAGGTGTCCTCGATACAACATTATGTCATAAATATGCGGCAGGTCGGTGATTTTCTCCGGGTACTCCGGTTTCCTCCACCAATAAAACTGACCGCCACGATATAGCTGAAATATTGTTGAAAGTGACGTTAAACGCCACAATCCTAACCACTGACCCTTAGTATATCATAGGTCATGAGCGGGCATGTATTTGTGTATTAGTGGTATCGATTTTGCCTATTTGATCTTGGAATTTATCCGACAGTATGGTATTTTTTGGTAGCATCTATTGCTATGCATAAAACAATTAAACTAAGTGTTCTTATTGTGTTTTCGTTTTGGAATTGCTACTTTAATCTATGGTTGGTAAGATTATAATAATATTGATAATTACAAAAAATGGATACGGTTAATTAATGACAGAATATATATTTAATGATTCTATGTTATATTGCTAATACATGTATCTTTAGTCTCCTATGTTCCGCGTTACATTATGTCCATTTTGACGTTACTCCTTTCACCAATAGGGATGCTTTCTTACAGAATTTTCTGCTTACCAATTGGATGTTACTTATCAACATAAAATGACAGTCAACGATGCATATATTAAATAACAAAGGCTGCTATTGAATCATCAAAGGCGTCAAGCCACTTTTTATGCTTTGAACCGATCGTGCCACTAAACACAGATTTAAACTGTTGATCTCTATATGTCATGATGTCTCAAACTTTATCATGTACCCAAGTATGAAGCATTTCCCCGGCTTTATAAGCAGCCGTGTGATATCCGGTAATCTCACTCAGATCCTTAACTAAATCAGACTGAAAATCAATATCTCCATGGCAATCGACCAATGTCTCGCCTTTTTATCCATTTACGAACATCTTGTTGCATTTCACTCATACTTTTCGGTTCATTTGCTCTCATTCCAGTAATATACCTAGAAAACAAAATCAAAACACACTTGTTTATCAAAGGTTTCACATATTATATTTATTCATACTCCCGGGCAGGTACACCAGGCTATGTATACGGCTGGAACCGTAGACATATAACACGTGATCAAATTATTGATAATGTCACTCGCCTGCCAAGTCCAGCCAAGCTAATATCATTCTGCTGGTCGATACATTAAGTATGTTCTTCCATGAAAAACTTAGTATATAGCTGAAATGTCAATTTGTTGATTTTACCCTTGATAATCAATGATGGTTTCACAGGGTAACCTCAAAGGAGCTTGGACTTTGAAGATAAATTGTAACAAGCAATGTAGAACAAACGATATCTTGTTGTTAAAAAAAAAAGAAATGTCAATTTACTATGACGTCACGAATATTGACATTGTTCTACGTATTCTACCATATAAAAACTGATTTTCCGTAATGTTAAAAACGACATGAAAATGTTTGAAATTTTTAAGTTAAAGGTATGCACCATAATAGAATAGGCAAGGTATGTAATGTCTCATTTCTGTATTGTTACTTTTAGAAATTTGAAACCTAGAATGTGACATAATGCACCATTTCTAACACCTGAATAACATATATAATGATTCAATATGCAAATACCTTGACACAAGGGACAGGAAAAATTAATTTCAACATAATATGTAACTGTGCTTTATAGTCATTGACTTATATAAAATATGATTGATGAGTCTAACATGTATCGCTCAGAGTAAAATATGATTGGTGAGTCTAACATGTGTCGTTCAGAGTAAAATATGATTGGTGAGTCTAACATGTGTCGTTCAGAGTAAAATATGATTGGTGAGTCTAACATGTGTCGTTCAGAGTAAAATATGATTGGTGAGTCTAACATGTGTCGTTCAGAGTAAAATATGATTGGCGAATCTAACATGTGTCGTTCAGAGTAAAATATGATTGGTGAGTCTAACATGTGTCGTTCATAGCAAATGAATCAAATACAAGCGTAGTTCTCTTATCAATAAATAATGTTTCTATTGCGAATTCTAACCTTCTTTGTACACATCAACACATGTAAATCAAACTATATAGTGATTAGTATGCCATCGATATATTGTCAAATAATTGTCGTCTTAGATTAAAACTAGGGACCCAGGTGGCTCAATGAGTTAGGTAGTTGCATTACCTTACAACTCATGCAAACCTATCACCAATATGGCGTGGGTTCGCGCTCGGCTTTGTAAATTACAAGAAAGGTGCACTCGACTCGCAGCTGCAAGTGATAAAGTTTACCAGTTGCTTGCCCATGGTGGGTGGTTCTCTCCGGATACTCCGGCTTCTTCCACGACTAATACTGGTCGCCATGATATAGCTGAAATATTGCTGAAAGTGGCGTTAAGCACAATAAATCAATCAATTGATACGCATAAATCAAACTATATAATGATTGGTATACGATCGATATATTGTCAAATAATTGTCGTCATAGATAAAAACTAGGACTTTTTTATTTTCCATTTGAAAATAGTACTTATCTCCCTCTATGAGTACATAATACATAGTTCTGGAATTTCACGATTTTCGTATTTTAAAGATAGCTTAGAAATTACAAATTGCTCTTTCACCAGGACTAGAGATGACACGCGGACACCAATAAAACCAGTATTGTATCCATAATTAAGGGAATTAATTTTCTGGGACAAAAAGAGTCAGAGATCTTAAAATGGAACTTGACCTGTATTATAACCATCTAAGTCTATTTTCGTAAATTCTAGCTAAAACGGATATCGCAATCTTAGAGATTACACAACACATCTAACAACATAATAAATGTGTGCACAATCAATGGATTTAACTCTACAACGATAAAAGTCAGATACCACAAAATTCAGTTTAAGATAAGACCTCTCAAGCTTTAGGCTATGCCATGAAACCAATAAAAACATTATTTTAACCATAATTACAACAAAGGGCATAACCCTGGAACTATACGTTAAATACCTCACAATCGAACTCGACCTGTATGAAAGTCATATAAATGTAATTTAAAAATTCTTTAGCAAAAGCATACATATTGAAACGTCAAATATCAGAAACGTAAGATCTGAAAACAATCTTAAAAACTGATAACTGATGCCGAGTTCAACTTCGTTAATTATACATGCTTGCAAATCCACAAAGCCTGTACATCAAACATTGTGAAGGTGTAGTACTGGCCTTGAGCGCCCATGTGAAATAATTTGTTGTTACCTCCCTTTAACCAAAGAGAACCTTTGTAAAGGTCAGATGGGTACAATGAAAGAGTAGAATACAGGCGCAAATCATCACCAAGAAACGGAAGCTGGTACCGGTAACCAGTACAGAGAATGATGGTTCCATCTTTAAAATGAATATTGTTGTTGTCAATTCTGGTGATAAGTGGACGCTCTTCTATACCAGATTGCCATTTGAAATTCATTGGTTTAGACCGGTATGAAGTCACGATGTTTTTCGCCCCAAATTTCAAACACTGCAAGGTTATATCTTCAGCCGAATAGCTTGCCCCTACAATTGATAAACGTTGCTCTTTGTATTCATTAGCGTCTCGAAAGTCGTGTGAATGAATAATTCGTCCAGTGAAAGTTTCAATTCCAGGAAAAGTTGGTTTATTAGGGACATTAAATATTACAGTAGCCACTATGACATATGTAAAGGTGTCGTGATGTATTATGGTTGCTTTTCAAGTCCTCTGCTGTGACAGTGAAATTGCCCGTATGTTTGTTGTATCTGACGTGACGGACAACAGTGTTCCATTTAATGAATCGTTTTAGGTCTGTTTTACTTTTCTTCTGTAATCGGCCTGTATATATATATAAATGAATGCACATTATAGTTTACAGTCCATGTTATAAAATAGAATAGCTATGTTCAATATAGCCAGTAAGAAATTATATGGATGTAATTGAATATGAAAGACTATCAAGCTTAGACAGAAATTAAAATAAATGAACAGCGTCTTTAATTGCTCATTAGAAATTAAACATGGGAATATATATATATATATATATGCATGTATAAGTTTCCTTGTAATCGTCATTAAACATTAGTCAATATGCATAGGTATGTTTTCATTTCAATTGAGTTATTATATTGTTCAACATGCTTTAAAGATTAATTTGCATGTTTTCATTACGGATATTTTACATAATAAATCATTATAATATTGTAATATCAAACCCTCCACATAGTCCCTCAAAACAGCCCTTGGTGGGAACGACGGTATGGACTTTACAAAATGGTCATTAAATGTATAATCAGGATATTCTATGATTTCTTTAGGACTGTTTGACCACAAGTGTTTGTACATTCCTGCATGACATGGCTCTCCAAATTCGGCTGTCCCTATCAACGGATTCAGATAACAAAATGGTTCATCGAACTGAATGTGAATTAAAAAATAACATATTTGTTTAATTGATAAATGCAACAGTATTTATTAAAGGAATATTAAAATTCATTGTATCTATTAAAAAAATAGCAAAGCATATTTTTGAAAATATACTTATTAAAGGTATGAAATGAGATACTTAAGAAATCATATTGCCTTTATTTGTGCCAACTTACCATAAAGGGGTTTCAACTGTAGACAACTTGAATTAATGTACAGGAAGCAAAAATGTTACTATAAAACCCGTCTTATACAGAAGGACCACTGACGTGACTCCACTCGATCGATGCGCTGAGGCTGAATGCGCACGATGTGTATTGATGCAAAGATGGCGGCGTTGCAGACATAGTCGACAAAGAAAAGAAAGCAGTTCCTAATTGATTCGCAACGTAAAAAGAAAAAGAAAGTGTGCGTTAACATCTTCGCTGGTAACTAGCTGATGATGTCAAAACTCTCCAGGATCTTTTAGAAATGTTGAAGATACCAAATGAGTAATCAGAAGCCATATCTCGAAGTGACAAAAAGATAATGATAGACAGACGTCAACAAAAACCCTACATAGAAAACTAAAGACTGAGCATAAAAAAGAGTTTTGAACTCAGGTGCTCCAGAAAGGTAAGCAGTTCCACATCCACTAGAGGCATCTGTCGTGTTACTCCGGTTGAAAATCCGATGATTCTTCGTGAAACATCGGACACAAATCAATCCAATTGTTTAGTATTATTGCAGAATGTTCCTTTGTTGTGCGTCATTTGTCACAATGTTACACATTTTGTTATCACCAATGTATTATCATATATTTATATCGAGATAATTCAATACAATTAAAATGGAATATAAAAAAAGATTAATTAAATATTGACATTTTCAAATTAACATTCTAAATAAAAGAGAAATATATAAAACATACTCATCGCAAAACAGCAAATCGATTATTTCATTATTAAAAAATATTTATTTTATGCTAAGAACAAATAATTATGAAACAGATGTTTTCTAGAACCAAATGATAGAAGTAAATGTTGTTATAATAAAGCAAATCAAAGGTATCAAATATATTACAGATAACAACTATATATGCTTTATATCAATCACACTCTCTCACGGGACTGTCGTGGTCGTGGCCGTGATTGTATGGTAGGTGAATTATCAACTTCCTATGTAATCAATGCCTATCACCACTAAAGTTGTGAATTCGAATCCTTCATATTCAGTTTATCGTGGCGATTGTATGTGGCGTAATTCATAAATGAATTGGAAGGAGATCTCCATTATTGTAATTTTACATTGAACTGTCTAAAAAAAAATCAGATCACCTATGGTCAACAGATTGGTGATTATTTATCTATTTATGTCCATGTATGTATATATACATACCCGTCATCCAGGTAAAATTCCAAAGTCCAAGCCAAGTATTTCCTTTCTCATAACAGACAACTTCTGGAGCTTGGTTTCCCATTTGGCCAAAAAGCATTGATCAATATATATGTACAGTTATATGTTCATTTCAATTGAGTTATTATACCGTCACGATTTAGCTGAAACATTGTTGAAAGTGGCGTTAAACACCGTAACCCTAACCCCTCAATTGAGTTATTATATTGTTCAACATGTTTTAAAGATTAATTTGCATGTTTCATCAAGAATATTTTACATAATAAATCATTATAATATCATAATATCAAACCTTCCAGATAGTCCTTCAAAACAGCCCTCGGTGGGAACGACGGTATGGATTTTCCAAAATGGTCATCAAATGTATAATCAGGATATTCTATGGTTTCTTTTGGACCGTTTGACCACAAGTGTTTGTACATTCCTGCATGACATGGTTCTCCAAATTCGTCTGTCCCTGTAAACGGATTCAGATAACAATTTCAACAATGGTTCCTAAAACAGAATGTGGATTAAAAAGTAACATATTTGTTTAATTAATATTCTAACATGCCGTCCATCTTTCGCTTTGCAAACAAACGAGCGATTTATCGATTGGGTATAATCTCATTAGAACATGCACCGGTGCATGGCACTGACTTTCCTGTCGCCAATGTGCTTGTTGATGAATGATCGTCTGCAAATATAAATATAAATTACCGTCTTCCAATCAAAGTATGCTACCGTATTTGTACTGTTAGACATCAGAATCGAAATAATTCATGGAAGCCAGAATGTGTTTTGAGTTTTAATATGGGTTAACAGATAATAGTGAATTTTATCCGCCAACCCATGTTAAAATCTCAAAGCACATTCTGGCTTCCATGATTTATTTCTTAAATATAAAAGGTAGGCGTTTATAAGAGACTCTGGTAAGATAATATCTACGAATTTGACATTTGGAGGCACCCACTCTCAAAACCAACCCAGTTCTAATTCATGGGATATATATATATTAGCTCTGAAGTACTTATATATTTTGGAACGATCGATGCAACATGATTTATTATTTAAAAAGATTACTTTTGATATTATATTTATTAAAGGTACAAAAATAATTACTTTACAAACCCATATCGCATCTATTTGTGGCAATTTAACATAAATGTGCTTTAAATGTAGACATAGACATATTGAATTAATGTCTAGGAAGCAAAAATGTCGCTATAAAAACCACATTATAGCGAAGGATCAATGACGTGACTCCACTCGACCGATGCGCGGAGGCTGAATGCGGACGTCGTGTGTTGGTGGAAAGATGGCGGCGTTGCAGACATAGCTGACAACGAGAAGAAAGCAGTTTCTGATTGATTAGCAACGTAAAGAAAAAGGATAGGTAGAGAAATCAAAGGTTTAATGATGTTACAAAAGTACAGAGGCATAGAACTTAAAGGCTCCGACAGGTCTTAAGAGATTTGTAATATTCACATTTGATTAACGCCACTTCTATATAACATTCAAATTCTATGGTTAATAACTCTGAAAATACGAAAGCAGTATATTAAAGATTGAGAGACAATACAATGTCCAAAGGACAAGGTACTGAATACTGAGCAACAAGAACCTCACTAAAAAAGGGGGCAGACTTAGACACTCTGGAATGGTAAGCACTGCGTTCACCAATAGTATCCTTCCTCTTATTACATGATGTTAAAAATGCGATAATAAATCATAATCAGTGATAAGTCGTGTCGTGAAGAGGAAATAAACGTTAGAGAACACCGAAAGGGCAATCAAAAAATCTACAAAAACTAGCAATATTGGGTACACAAGACACAGAACGAAAACAAACAAAACACACACCACTATAATAAACACAAATAACATACATAAGACACGAGCACTCCTACAAACAACTGGAGGTAAACACGAACCGAACATCGTTTTTATTCGAAACATTCAAATCAAAAAATAAAATACATATCAAAGAAATATATAAATTAAGAATTATAATTCCCACGGGGGTTACATGAATATATTTAATGTTTTATACAGCTATAACAACGACATTAATTGAATTTCGTTAATAACATTACATTCAGAATCCATTCATGCAATATGAATTTGATCTGAAATGGTGATATCAGTGATATTTAATACTTAAAATCACTGTAGCGCAGTTGTCAAACAAGAAACAAGATCACCAGAAAATAACACACTGTAGTAGTTATAATGCTTGTTTATTTGAATTATTTGATATTTATGGTCATTCTGTATGGTTTATGGCATTATCTGGGTTTTTTTAACCATTATGTTGAATTGTCTATGATTTGCAGATTGATATGAATTAACACGACCATTGCCCTCGTATTCTAATTGTTTCATGTATGTTCTTCTTCGACTTGCGGCTTCTGATTATCATGTGGTATCTTCAAAATTTTCCTACTATAGAGCAACTACCCTGGTGAATATGTCCGTAAGGTTTGAATGCACTCAAACTTTCATGTAAAAGTCGGATAAAATATCAAAAATGTGATAAAGAATAGATTGCTGTCATTCCTCTCGTAGTAAAGTTCAAAGTGCAGGACTCCATTATGTTCAATAATAAAAATGAAAATGCCATCGTCTTTTATATAGGACAACTACGTTCTACAATGTGTGACATCAGACATGAAAGCATAATTTCAGCTATGTTGTAAACATAATAGTAGTATACGACAGCTTACCTAACAATTATCTCCATCCTCCTCTACGTGTGACATTTCTGAAGAATGCTCACGTGCACGTTGGTCTTTTGTTAATCTTTCCGGATTACATGTTTGCTCGTAGTTTCCTCCTATTGATAATTTACCTTTATTTGCACTGTAGTCCAAACTACAGTTCAATATTACTATGATTGATATTCCTGCCGTTTTTGATATTTGGTATTTGCTTGTTTGTGGGGTTCCTCTGTCTAAATCTTTAGTTTTTAGTATCTTTTACTATATTGTTTTGTCATTGTATTGTTTGTCCGTCTTCGATTTACCTTCTGATTTCCTCTTTAGTATCTACAGATTTTTCTTGTACTCTATTTAAGATTTTAATCAGATGAATACTGCCCCTGTAACATTAACCCTGTATTCCACTTTTTTAGAAAAGAAAGGGAATATACAACGGTGGAAGTATGTACTTGATTATCTTACTTTGGATGATCTTAATAAGAAAACGTTATAACTAAATGTATAGTGTATAGAACATATTCATGATTGCCATTTTCTTCATTCTTATAAAAATGATACAGAATTGTAACAAGGTCATTTCTTCACAGATAAACCCATTCCATCCTGACATGACGGTAATTTGTCTTTTGTATTCATTACTTAACAATAACAGTTTTCTTTTGCGTGAAGACATGGCTTAGTATGTGTAATGAATATAAAGCACATTTCAATTCCACAATATTTTCCAATATCACGATGCCCGATATATCTAATCGGTTGTAGAATTTTTTTTGCTGTAATTAACATTGATTTTTTCGGAAGCAATATATTTCCGTGCATGCTGTTTCAAATGGAACTGTCTGTGTTCCTGTTCGAAAATATTATAGATTAAAATTATCTCGGAAGGTAGTAAACACTTTCTTCTTAGACATCGTCGTGAATAGTTAATGTCATATTGACTAATCGCATTGTTATACAGTAAGAGGCGTAGGGGTGGACCGGCCAGTGTGTGTGTGTGGCGGGGGGGGGGGGGGGGGGGGGGATTCACAACTATCAAGCTAAATAAATTCATTATAAAACTTGGTTTACCGCTAGACAATAGTTTGTTTGCTTCCATGCTACAAACTAAACTTTTTCTTGAATTATATCCCTAAAAGGGGACAATTACCCCTTGCCCCTTGACTCCTATGCCCCTGATAGTCTAGTATTTTTTTCAACACTACATCATGCTGAAAGAAGCTAAAAAAATCAAAAAGTCCAACTTCTTTAATGACGGATAAATAGACAGTTTTAGGAATTTAAATACTTTTGGACGATCCCAAAAACACGTCTAAGTCTGAAAATGATATTTCTGGTTTCCATCATCTGATACTTAATAAACATTTAGGAATAATTCCATTTCAGAGAAACACTCAAATATTAAAAAATTATAAGTAATAAACATTTATCACTGATGTGAAACGAAAATAACCAAAATAACATTTTTTAACTAAACTGACATCATAGATACATGTATTGCATACTCCGTTATGAAAAGAATGTTAAATAGTGATGGTCATCAACAAAACGGACAATCACCTCTCATACCAACTGAATTCACTGAACAAAAAGAAAAGACCAAGACATATGACGTTAGAAATCCAGGTTCTGGCTTGGAACAGGCACAAAAATATGCACAATATCTTAAAATCGAAAGTTGCATTATGTTTAGTGGTTATTTTTTGATGGTGCATGATTATGACATTTCAAATTAAATCAACTTCTGTTCTTCTGTTCTCATTACATTTCCGACCAGGTTGCATTTATTACAGAAAATAAATCAAAAGGGTATTATATGAAAAAAAAACAGCTTAAACAGTGATGGTCAACAATTCCAACAATATTAACAAAACGATTGATCTCTCACATTAAACCACTGAACACAAATAAAGAGCACGACATATGGCGTTAGAAATCATGGTCCTGGTTTGGGACAGACATCACAATACCGGTTAATGGCATCCCCATCCCCTCTGACAATTGGATCTTCGACTACAATACAGATATAAACAAACAATATAAAAAAACAGATTCGCTTCCACTCTAAAAGATCGCACACTATCATGAAAATGACTAACAATATAAACTTGTATAGAACAATAGCAGAGTCAGTGAATGATCGTGGCTAACTGACTACTAGCTACGAATGTAGTATTTGCTTAGGTGAAGCCGATCACCCTCTCCATGTAATAATTAGATATTGTACGGTGTTTACTTTATGGATACAATAAAAACACCCAGCTTGTGCATAATTTAACTGTAAATAGTTATTGAAATAGCTATTTCGACATTGAAATTCTATTCGTCATGCAATTAAATATGATTTAATTTTAATTCCAAGAGTTTTAGTGACAGTCTTTGCAATACATCATGACACATTGTAATGAAACTAAAATAAAGACAGAGCGCATAGCGTCAGTTATTAATTAACCGAACGCTGCAGCAATGGTATCGTTTGTTTATTTGACATAAAATAACATTTCTCATTGACATGTTACCTAAATTATCATACGAATAAACATTAAGTTTTACGGTTGCCATTGTGGTTAGCCATTACGGAATAGCTGTGTCAGATATCACCGCGGATATGTTCCGTTCGTCATAGTCACAATCCCGTCCTTCTATTGTTGTTCATGACTTATGACCTCAAATGACTTATCGTCGGGTATTTAAAATAAGTAGCACGACGGGTGCCACTAGCGGTGCAGAAACCTCTTTACCCTTTCCGAGCAACTTAGTTCACCCCCAATTTCTAGAGGTGGGATCGTGTTGTTCAATTTTAAGTTTTCTGTGTAATGTTTTGTGGACCATTGTTTGTCTTTCACTGTCCCTTTTCTTTTTATCATTGTATTGTCTTTTTATCATTGTATTGTCTTTTCATCATTGTATTGTCTTTTTATCATTGTATTGTCTTTTCATCATTGTATTGTCTTTTCATCATTGTATTGTCTTTTTATCATTGTATTGTCTTTTCATCATTGTATTGTCTTTTTATCATTGTATTGTCTTTTCATCATTGTATTGTCTTTTTATCATTGTATTGTCTTTTCATCATTGTATTGTCTTTTTATCATTGGTTTGTCTTTTTATCATTGTATTGTCTTTCCTTTTTCGATTTACGGCTTATGATTATCTCCTTGATTTCTTCAAAGTTTTCTTGCAATATTTTGTAAGCAAGAGTAAAAAAAAACGTAGATATCAAATTTAATCCGCACTACGCGTTTCTGGAATAACCTTTATCAGGTACGTTCAATATCGAAAAATTGGAAAGTCAAATAGTTAAAAATGCTTATGAGCAATAAAACCAATAGGCCTAAAACAGGATATTAAGGTTTTATTTTTTTTATTAATGTTGCATAGAAATATGGTTACTTTTATTTATTGACGGAATTGAGAGCGAGTTTTGACTTTCCCTTTGTAAGATTGTTCGGAGTTCGGTAATTTTGTTATTACCCTTAATTATGCATAGTCTTTTATACAACTACTTGTACTTGTAATACTTACATATATTTTATTGCACCCATGACACATAGCTACGCCAAATGTTCAATATATATTCTGTAGCACAAATAAATAAAGATAATTTGTTTCATGTAATAATAAATACAAAAAATTGATACCTCAAAATGTCCATGTTATGTGATACGCATCTTTAGACTTAGAATATTGTATCGTTCACTTTATTAATTGCAAAACATAAACTGTCTTGTTGTTTTTTTGTATCTCTTAGCAGTTTATGTTTTGCAACAGACGAAGACGGGTGTGCCGTCGAAAATTTTTGCAATACTTTGTTTAAATGTGTTTATAATCGCCACCAAGAAATATTTTGTTTGATTGTTGTTCACTTTATTGATAGGTTTTCAGTGATAAAAATGTTTTGTGGTAATTTTTTAAAATAAATTACGAGTTTCTGTAATGATTATCGAGTCTGCAATTCCCACAAATGGTAGCCAGACGTAAAAACCATATATGAAGAGTTTGAATATACCAAAGGGGTAATCATAATTGAAGATGGACAGACAGCACAATATTCAAAACAAAAAGACAAATGTACAAACAACGATCTACAAAACACAATACAGAAAACTAAAGATCGAGCAACACGAACACCACGAAAAACGGTGGGTGAATTCAGGTATTCTGTCAGGATAAGAAGTTCCTGTTCCACTAACCAACCAATCATGTTCGTCTCTTGATAACGACATTGCTATGACAAACATATATTAAACAGAAGAATTAATGGTTATAAATATGGATGTCCATTGTTTTACTGTTTGGTCTGACATGTGAATTGTGTATGGTTTTGTTAAATACTTATATAACTTGTATAATGAAGAATTGATCAAAAGTGCACGTCTGCAAAAGAAAACATATGGGTCAGCTTTTGTCTACTCTGTTTGACAGTAATAGAAGAATAATTTCTTTTTCAGACACAATTTGTTGTTTGTTGCTCCATAATTTACAATGCCATTAATCCTTTATATCATTTCTATATTATTTTCTAGGAAATTTAAAAGTTGATATATTGGTATCACCATGGTAATCCTTGTAATGCAATAGTTCACTTGGTGTTGTTATTATATTAATATTGATTGAGTTCTACTTCTTGAAAACTACTGTATATTTCGTTTAACGTGCATGGCGGCTGTTGAATTACTTATCGGTGCAAAAATTCTACGGTCGTCGTACGTCACAATCTGGTTGACCGGTACGAATTATCCACATCTCAAATGGCAATGGATATTTTCCCCATTTACGTAGATGTTTTCTTTCCTGTATCATCGGCCAGTCTTTCACCGGACTTGACTATATGAGCAACACGGTGGGTGTCTTACAAGAGGCAGAAACTGCGTACCCTTCTTGAGCATTTGGGTTTACCCCGTTTTGTTTTGTTTGTTTGGGGGGAGGGGGGTTCGTTTTTTTTTCTTTGTGATTCATCTTGTTTATCTTTTTAGTTTTCTGTGTTGTGTTGCTTCACACTGGAAATTTAAAAAAGATAAATTTGAAATAATCTTGTGTTCGAGTTTCATTCTCGCTAGTGGGTAGACACATCCTTGTCAATAACGTACGTCAGCTTGAGGCATTTAGCCTTGTACTCTTGTTTCTATGCACCATTAAAATTTATGTCTATGATGTAATTATTGAAGAAGCTGTTAAACACCATGAATCATAATAACTCAGGAGGACACCAGATTGTGATTTATATATGGACTTATCTTTAACAAAAGCCTGGTGACAGAAACGTTGGTTAAAATAACAGAAAGATAATGTTGAACTGTTATTATTTCATTTTCTCTACATGTGGACTATTTTTGTATATATGAACAAACATAGGTACATGATTGCAACATTTTCAACAAGAACAAACATAAAAAGAATTTTAGCATCACCAGTCTTTTTTTTTCCATTCAAATATAAAAATAAATATGATCTGTACATGTATTCAAAGAAATTGATCATGTATAGTTGTATCAATAATATTGTACTAAAAGTATACTAAAGCTTTGAGAGTAATGGTTAATAATTCCTACAATATCAACAAAACTAACAACTACTTCTCATCTCAAATAATTGGACCAAAAAAAGCACGACAGATGACGACGGAAACCCATATGTTATCTCTGGACAGACAATTATTGTGACAGGGTTAAACCGGTTTATAAGATCCCAGCCTAGCCATCTTGATAATTTCATCTCCAATCGCAATACCGATAAATAAGTCAAATATGCAGAGACAACTGTTGGAACGGAGGATAATGTACACATTTTGGAAATGTTCGACACCGCGGAATGAGTGATAAACAATGATCACATTATCAATAGACATTGTCATTGGTTTCTTTCCTAAGCTTACATTGTTGTGTGCTTTTTAAATTGGTTTAATCTGTATGTTCTGGTTCAGTTTGTCGGGTTTGTTTTGCTTAATTTAATCACTCTTAACTTAAATCCTGAACTCTTCTTTATTCAATTGTAATGAAGTTTGAGATCAGATAGTCAGTGAATCATTAATCTCGTATTTATTCAGTTTATCTGTATTTACTGTCGTCACTATATAAACAAGGGCAAATTGAACGGGTGTGTGTTCTACTTAACGGTTCATTACCCCTTTGACATAGACTATTCCAAAGTTTATCTTTCATGCGATCATCGTTTTTATCTTGTCGATATAACCTTTCAGCTTTGACTTTTCAAATGACCTTCTCTGTGATTTGATATTGTAATATCACCCTTCATTTAAATAGCAACTGCAAATTTATCCTGGGTCTTAATTAGTAAGACTTTGTTAACGTGTACGATATAACAACAAAGACATTGTATAAGAATGAAGTCGCCTATTTGAATAAAAAAAAGATTAAGCAGTTTGTGGTTTACAGTGCATAGCAAAATTGTGCAAAATAGTTTTCATGTCAAACTTTGTAAATGTGAAATAAATGTAACGATGTGAAATGAGATAAGAAAATGAAATTAACAATGCTACATATATATAATATTGTAATATAAATACAAGGTATAGGTAAAAGGCAAATAAGATTGAAGGGTACAAACAAATGTATGGCACTATTTGTTCACTTATTTATTTTTGTGCAGTCCTTTCCTCGTATAAAGAACAACAATTTTTTGACATCTTGTCTAAACTGAATATTTAGAAAACTGTATATGACAGGATTAACTGCATTGTTGATGAAATATGATTTTAAACAGAACTTGTAAAAGATCTCGGCCGTCGGAGATAGAAGTTGTTCAAAATTCTTAACGATATTTCTAACAACCATTACTGCAAGAAATGGAAGGAAACTCAAAACGAATACAACAGTGACAATCCCAAGCATTACAGTTGTTTTTGATGTTCTTATTTGGTATTTAATTGTGGAGTTGACACGAGAGTTTTGTGGGGTTATATCAGATTGTTGTCTTTCTGGTGGTACGTTTGTAGTTTCTTTTGCTTGATCTTTGCCAATGATACTTAGACTACTTTCATCTGTATCGGTAACTGATGTGCTAGCGAATTTCCTATCAGAATATGACATCCCCCTTTTACTTAAATTGCCTTTTTTCTTTTTATTCCTAATATAGAAAATAAGTCTTGCATAAACCACAGTGAAAAATACAACACAGATTACAAAATAAAGAAATAAAGATGCGTAATAGAGAAGTGGATATCTTGTTCCTTTCATTGAGTCGTCGGTAGAACAATCGACAGCATTGGCACCAGGAATATCAACATGGACAGTTTTCTTTCCAAATACAATTGCTGCAGGCCAACATGTAATAACCCCTATAAGAACAGCGATGTAGCAAATACGTCTGGCTCTTTTTGTTGTCATTTGTTTTCCATATTTGCAAATTCTGTTATATCTGTCAATGGCGATTGCCATTAATGTTATTATTGAACCCATAGTCGAGAGTGACTCTACCGTCCTGAGTGTCTTGCATGCCGCGGTAGCGTAAAACATATACGGGAATCGAAGATCGGCTATTTCCGTTGGCATTCCAATTAAGACCGTCAGCATGTCAAGAATCGCTAGATTGATAATAAAGTAATGAGTTGATGCTTTAGGTTTCTTTCTTGAATAAACAATTATGACTAATATGTTACCAAAAAATCCAGTAAATATTAGCAAAAGCATATATATTATCACAGGAAGGTACCGTAAAGCTAGTTCATCGTTGAGTTTCCGTAACAGTTCATCGGGGTCCGACACATTAGAAGTATTCGACGTTTGGAAGTCTGTGGTTAAATACATTTCATTTACTGTATCCATAACGGTACAATTTTCCTGAAATACAATTGATAATGACATCAATTAGAAAAGAGCATACTTGTATTCATATACACATTAATGCAATTACACATGTATAAACATATACAAAATGTACATTGTAATATGCTTCAACTCTGCATTTTAGTTTGGTACAGAGATAACGTATGACATACATTTTCCGAGGGTTTTTATTTTGGACGAATTTATTGTCCTCGCGAAGATCGCACTCTCGCGAAAATAACCACTCATACAGTAACACTCTAATTGTAATACAATGCATTATGGAGAGGTCGTTTAATATCAACCGATTCAGCTTACATTTTGGCGCAAACGGGTGATAGTGATGTACTGATAATGTAAAGACAAGAGCAAAAAAAAAGACATATAGACTCATCAACAATATTACACATTTGAAAGGTTTTCTCAACGCAGTTGATATCGCATGAGCCATATACAATGAGACGTGAACCATATATAATGTATACCATATCTATCATAGGGATACATGCAATTTTGTTCATTTGTGATTGTATTCAAAACATTTCGTTGAAACATTGGTAATAACTAATAGCATTATATAATTCGTATATTAGTTTGATAGAGTTAATAATAATTTCATTCTAGACACACTATCAAAGTGTTTTCGTTTGGTAGTTTTTTAAACAAGCGTTCAAAAACTCCATTCTGGTTAGCATAAAACTCTTCTTTATGCATATAGCTGGTCAAATCCTAAGTTTATCTTTGTTGACAAACCTGGACTAACCAAATGATATCCTTGAAAAACATAGTTACATAATAATGTCATGGGTGAAGCTTGTTATATTATTTGCTTAATATAAGCTAGATCTCATATAAATGACTTGTGTGTTAACTACATATAAGAAGTAGTGGTTTCCGCATTACAAGTAGGAATATTTAATCTTGTGATTACTAAGTTAAATATTGAACTTGATGCAGTTCTATAAATATAGATGTCATATTTGTAAATCGTCTGGTGCAAACGAAAACAACAAATTGTTACATTAAGACTCGGCGTACTTTACACCAACGATGTGAGGGTTGGCATTTCACTCGCATGTGAAAAACAGGTGCATGAACGTATCGTTTCACTAAGAGGGGGGTGTTTGGGCCCATAAAACATGTTTCACTCCGCCATTTTATATTGAAATATCCGTTCCAAGACAGGGAAGTGATGTAAATATGTGTGCTAAGGGTATCGAATTTGTCTCCGTTTCTAGGATTTTTCGATTAGATTCTGGTTCACTATTCTGACGGTGTAATATATTTTGTTTTAATTTTATTTATTTATTTTTACATTATTTCTGTTAATGCATATCTGGCATAATTTGTAACCCCAATACTGCTCTTTCTATTGGCAGTACTTATTATGAAGTTATTGATCTCTGTTTGAATAAACCACAAGTCTTCATTCAACCTCTTTGGTCTGAATTAAATGTGGGTCACGACCAAGGCATTATCAGATGTTTTGATGCATGCAAACAATACAATATAGCGGCCAGAGGGTTTATGATTTTTTAAGTTCCTAAAAACATCTGTCCCATTACAGAGCATGATTTATTGACCAACCTCCTAATAAAGCGTTTTTTTATTAAGACAGATAGATATGAATATCATCAGCAGTAGTTCCAATGGAAATGCAGTCACAATTAGAAAGTTGAGAAGATTTATACGAAAAAAACGTTTGACATTCAAATGATGTTGATGATGAAACAGACCTAAATATATAAACTGAAACTAATGCCTTCACTGACACCGATACCGGTACAGACTCAACCATATCAACTAACTATAAATACCAAAGCGGCAGTGTTCCTTACGGAACCAGTAATAATGTCATTGTGGAAATGGCACATGATGACATTGAAGCTCCTATCGTTCGTGCTAAGGAGAAAATACTTTCTTGACATGAAATTCGGGATGTTAACATATGCAATATACAGAGCAAAAAATTGAGTGAAGATTTTGTTGGGAACATTGTAGTTGGTTCAGATAAGTTGAGAAATACGGATATTGCGCTGGTTCCTCTTCTGCCAAATTGTAAGAGTTTCTACGACGAAATCGTGTTCAATAGAAATCCTTTAACACTCGAATTAGTGTTCCATCACCAGGAATATTTCTTCTTGAAGCCCTTAAATAGGCTTTCTAAAACTGGTCAACAAGGATGTAAAAGTAGAAAATGCAAAAATGGTTGCAACAGCAATTCAAAATGTAAATGAAAAAACAAAATATACTATCTCTTACTTCTTCAAACAAGTCAACTTACATTCATGACTGTTTTGAAATTGTAGGGGAAAATGCAGTTTCTTTGATGATTTTTTTTGTACAACTTTCTGATTCCAAATACCTAATTAATTCCAATTATCGAAATTATCTAAGCGTCCAAGTAGTAAATAAGCTATACAGAAACATTAAAATCGGTACAAAATTGCTACATTGCACAGCATATACATGGCTGGAAACGACTTCATTGTATGGTTCTTATCAATGCAACATGTATGAACAATAGCATATATAAATAAAACGCACTGTACTCACCTAGACCGACAATGTAATGAATACAAAATGCTCAGTATTTTGACTGAAGGGGAAACTACCCACATACAGACAAGGAAGATGTTTAAAATTAACTTATTTTTATTAACGAATAAAATTCCTAAGAGACCCTTCAAATATGTATATCTACTTGTAATATCTTGTTTTAATTGACAGATAAATCAACGGCAAACACGTCCTCTGCTGTGTTGTTAACTTGATTTTTATTCAAAATTGAGATACATTTCAATATTTCTCAGGTGAATGTAGTTATCTTGTAACCGTGATAACAAACTTCCCTCATATATTTTATGGGTTTCGTTTGAGGTTGAATGTATCAATATCACTATTCTTCTCAAGCAAGAGAAACCAATACAATGTATCTTCCACCGTCTGGAAATTTAGCCCCACAATGTTACAGTTAGATGTTTTATGCTGACATTTATTATTATTATTTTGCAACAGTGAGGTTTGAACTCACGCCATTAGTACACTGAAATGCCAATCCGCTAGTCAAAATGACTAATCTTTTAGTCTCGTCTGCCAAACCCTTAAAAACTCTGTCTTATATCAACATATTCGTTCGAAAATTTCATCGGTGTGTTTGTGACTTAAAAAAGGTACTTTATATTATATAGTTTCAACCAAGTACAGAACTTGAATATGCCATTAATTCAAACTGAAGTCAAATATTAATATATATTTCGCAAACGGAAACGCAACACATACAGGACTGTTGCATTGGCTAAGATGTCTTATTGGTTGTTTCTGTTGGAAATTTACTGAATATATTTTCGATAAACAATTTGAAAACATTTTCACACTGCAATCTGATTTTGGAATTCAAATTTCAAATTTTTAGGTAATCAACCCAAAACATTAGTTATATTTACATTATTTATGGTCATAGTTAATGCTACTAGTAATAAGAGTTTGAAGATGTCAAAGGAGTAAATCAAAATCCGTAAATCAAGGAAGGACAGCCAACACAATGGCCAAAAGAAAAAAGACAAAAGGACAAACAACGATCTACAAAACACTACACAGGAAACTAAAGATCGAGCAACACCGAACTTCACTAAAAACTGGGGTTGATCTCATGTGCTCCGGGAGAATGCAGTTCCTGCTCCACGAGTGACACATGTTCCGCTATTCTAGTTACAAAGTCGATGATAAGTCATGAATGAGGAAAGGACCGGGGAGTGCTTACGACAAGTGGAACATATCCGTGGTTATTTGTGACACGTATGTTCCGTAACGTTAACCAAGCCATTGTGACGACCGTAAACTTTCGAAGTGACGACTTCAACTTAACCAATAGGAACTCTTGGTTCATTAGCTTCCTCGTTTGCTCAGCAATCATCTATCAAGGAAATCCTGATGGGAACCACAAGCTCTGGAATATCGGATCAACTGAGAGATGTATACCCCAGATGCATGTGCTGCTGGATTGTTGCTACATATAAATGGAAAGTTCACCATGGGAAAATCATTGAGCAATGGAAAGGTAGTAGGGTACATAACTAATCCCCAATCAAATGACTAAAAGACACATTAAAAGAATTAGTTCCATTGTGTTTTCAAGTATAAAAAGAATGGTCAAAGTAGATACAAATACCTTGTTTTAGGGAGGAACAAATCTTATGTTAATTTATTTATTCAAATTGCATATTACACCCATATGGGTCAAGCAATTACAATGCAAAAGCATGCAAACATATAAAAGAAAAACAACACAAACATAATAAATATGTAAATGTAGGAGAAATATTTGACCGGCGTGGACCCTATCGTCTCAAGTCTAGTGATTGTTTTATGAAGGTGCAAACAATCGATTAAAGATCTGAAGTTGGATTGAGTATGTAATCAAGTCTATTCATGGGTGACATATTAGTAAAAGAAGGACATTTATTTTCAATAGTATTTATTAGTAAATTTCTTGGTTGCTGGTTTAAATGACAATTTAAAAAGAAGTGATATTCATCTTCTAAGATATTACAAGTAGTGCAAAGTCTTTGTTGACGGGGTATATTAATATATCGACCAGTTTCAATTTGCAAACAATGGTCACTTGTCCGAAATTTAGCTATGAGGTGTCTATTTTTAAAGTTTTTTTCCTGTATCAAATACTCTTCCAAAACAATATCATGTTTTATTTTATTATACAAATACAGTTTTGAATTATCTGTTAATTTTGAAAGTTTGTCTTGAGTTTTCTAAATGTAATTATTGTGGACAACCTTTTTAAATTCTTTTTTAAATGGAACTTTTATCTTATGGAAACACTTATCCATATTAGAAAAATCTTGTGCACAGCGACACATTTGATTGATCCTCGTGAAACGAGAGCGACAGTGACACTGAATTATTCGAGTTAGTAAAAGTAGCTATCTAGTACTTTTAGTGCATATTTTTTTAACTCTTCGGTATTAGGAGGTAAATGTAGTCGTACTGGAACCAGATGTAGACTGGAAACCAGTGTGTGATAAAAATGAATTTTTCAATCTTTTTAATACTTCTCCTTGCATTTCTGTGTTTCTTCACCTTAGCAGTAACTGGTGATGAATCTTGCGGAACAGCAAATAATGATAAATGCGAAATTAAGCGATCAGATGATCACGAGAAATCAAAATACACGAAAGGTAGCAATTGTAGTTTGCACAACGACACGTAGACGAACAACACGCAATGTTTATCACTGTTATTCTTACAATTATTATGTTGTTTTTTTTATCTATGTCATTTGATCTGGCAGATTCTTTGATTGCAATGAACTTGGTTGAACATGGATCCCAGTCGTTCGTTCAACAGAATCACATTCCTTACAAATACAAGTTGATTCGGCCTTATCATGGCTTATGTCATGACAGATACGGCCTTAGTTGATGCGGCCTTATAATATATTTATGCGGCCTACGGCAAATCCGGCCTTATATCAAATGGAAAAGAATAATTAAAAAATAAAAGTTGTATTTAAATTTAAAATATTATTTAAATATTCATGGATATGATGAATAAAATATTGGAACTTGTAGTGTTTTCACAAGATTTACTCGTAACTCAATATGAAAAGCCATATTAAATCGTTATTATTTTAACAATTTTTTAATTAGTAATTTTTGGAAATAATGACGGAAATCATTTCCATTGAAGTTGATGATTAGAAAAACAATTCAGGTTGATATACCAAGCTGTCAACAAGCGAAATTCCTTAGATGTTCTCTTGCAATTAATTATCATTTGTTTAATAGTCGTATAATTGCACTGGCAGTATGATTATAAGGGATACCAAAAAGTAAAAGGAAGCCATACTATAAATTACTCAAAAAGTACTCCAATTCTTTTGATGAAACCGATGTAACGATCTTCATCGTGTTAATGCGAAATAATATACATATGAGCAAGAATATCGTATTTGAACCGTTTCTGATAACGATAGAAAACTGATAAAATTGGATATTTCTTTGATATATGTTGTAATTCTATGGCCAAATGGTTGGTTGGTGTGTTAGATGAATGGTGACCATTGATATATTGTAAATATTTTATGCATAAAAATTATTTTTAATGTCCATCTTCGTACTTTTATGCGTCGTTTCTTATCGTTATTTTCGTCTCCGAACTGCGTAACGGAGTTGGATTTCCACACAACTGTGACATACAAAAATGTAAGCTAGCCGTTAAAATATTGACAAACATTGATAATGTAGAATGGAGAGAAAAAAAATTTGAGCAGAGTAAGTATTTCTGTTACAGGTGTCATATATTGCGCGTTACGTTGGTTTCCGATTTCGTAACGCTATTTTAAGTTGTGTTATCTCCTTTTTGTAACAGTCGCCATAACAACGATTAGCATAAATAAACTCTCGTGAGATGTTTAAATAGATTAATCACGGATGTTTACATTTAAGCTTTTCATTTTCTATTTTTTTTTATTCATTCATCCACCTGTTCCGTTATGCGTTACATGTCATCCAAAAAGAAACGTTAGTTTAAAGATTAAATAAATTAGTATGATTTACAATTTTCGCCCAATTGAACTTCCGGTCACAAGTGAACCACGTGTAATGGAAGTGTGATTTTCGGAACATTTATACAATTTTTGTATGATAATATTATAACTCCGATACAGTGCTTGTGGTATCCTGTCGCGTTTAAAAAATAAAAAAAAAATATGCTACTTTAATATTTAAAATGGTATATAAATACATTAAATAACCAAGAAAAAACCAAATGGTCTTAGATGGTACCGTTTCATACATTTTTATCGCGACAGGAAACCAAATGTTTATTACCATAACTTGCAATAAACATTTGGTTTCCTGTCACGATAAAAATGTTTAAAAAGATGGGTAAATATTTTCCCTTGATATCACTTTTCTTTTGTAGTGTTGATATAATCATATTCCACGTGTGAAATATTTAAGTTTTAGTATTTAACCATTTGGATACCAAAAGAAACCAAAAGTTCAAATACCATATTCTTGTTCATATATATATATTTATCGTATGAAAGGTTTCCGTCAATATAAATACGATATACTATGTTATATAAGCAACCCCGCCTCAACGTAAAGCTGCCTTCGGAACGCCTCGTAACAGATAAATAAGTAAACAACGACTACCTGCCTGGGACCAAAAAAAACATGCTATATGGCACCTGATAGACAAATTAATTAATTAATTATTTACTCAAATCATTACAATGTGTCGTTTTATCGTATATATATCCATATATACACATCATTCTTAATTGAGGCCGCATTAACCAAGGCCGTATCAACTAAGGCCGGATCATCTCGAAAGCAATCACATTCACCTGGCCTAGGTTCTTTTGTTTTACATCCTTTTATCACTTGATCTTACATACATTGTACAGGAAACATTTATCAGATATGGAATGACCCTACATTCACATCTTTCTCTGTTAAAATCAACATAGAGTTTCATTGTTCTTTACTACTCTCGAAATATATTACCATTTATATTTCTTTTATGTGTTTTAACTGGAAATTGAAAGTATGTGCAATTATTATTAGGATTTTCCCCCCAAAGAAAGTGAGGATAGTTTACTCGAAAGGGTTCAGTGTTTCATTTTTTATTTCGTGTACAAATAAATATATGTTCTTGATCAATTTTTTTAAGTTTGTAGGGTAAAACTGACTGGGATTTAAGCTAATAATCATTACTGCAGGTCACTTTAATTGCCAATCTATATAGAAATCACTTGAATTATTGCAGTTTTATTTTGATATGCCTATTACCATCATCCACCTGTAGACACAGTGGTTTCCATGAGATAACATTTGGTTTTATTGGCCTTTTTCTTCCTGAAATTTGATTGTTTATTATTTTTATCATGATAATTGCAGTAGAAAATGAAAGATGGCAGAAATATTTGAAAAAGATTAACAATGCAGTGAAAGACTATAAAGAGTACAAGCATGATGACTGTTCCTGTCATAGCAGGTAGGAATGAAAGTAATTTGAATGTATGAACTCAAGTATTCAGTAGTCTAGCTTTCCTTGAAGGAAAACATGACAAATGTAGCCAAGTAGATTAAAGTTTGACTAAGGAAATTTGTAGTGTTGATACATTTCACATGATTGAACATCTTTGAGGGGGGGGGGGGGGGGGTAGGAGGGGTTCTGATCCCGACTTCCCGCTAAAAAAAATAGCAAATCCCGAAATCCCGGGGAAAAAAAGAGCTTATCCCGAAATCCCAAAGAATTTGGACCGCCAATTGGTCCAAAATCGTCATAATGCATATACAATTAAACTTTTATTGACCAAGTTATATACTGTGACCCTAGGTTATCTTGTTCTGATTATAAATTTTAATTCCTCAGTCTGATAATTTGGTAACTTCCCGTTCTTCTGTGATAAATTGTTCGACTTTCGTTCATGGCCGTTCAGAGCTGATAGTACGGTGTGGATATATACATGGGGACTGATCGATTACGCGAGAAAACTGATCGTGAATGATTAGGTAATGGATGTTAAGTATGTAAGCGGGATCGTGAATGATCAGGCAACGGATTGTGAATGTATAAATTACTTTACTACAACTGTGTAAGTTTCATCAAGGCAAAGGACGCTTACCCTACCAGTGCACCTGATCCAGCTTTCGGTTTTCAGTGCTCATTACCTTTTAGTTTATGTGATGTGCCCCTTCCTTCAGTTTTTAGTGTTGTATGTTGTGCTTGTCCATGTTATCTTGGTCTTGTCATTGTCTCTGGACTTTTATTACCTTTACAATGGCGGTATTTCCTGTTTTCTAGACAATGACAGTGTTTTGTTAGAGTATCGCTGTTATGATCGAAAATGTAAAAAAGAGTTTGTAGTAAAAAGAACTGATTATTGTATTTGAGTACATGTAGTAAAGGTCAGTAAAAAGAATTGATTATTGTATTTGAGTACAAATTTTGGGCTTCTTGAATGATATATTGTGGTCGAAGAAGACAAAATGGGAAAACAAAATCCATGATGACTGATGATGCAGCAATTGAGGTCAGATGACAGAAAGACAGATCATAATTATGTAGTCCAACAGTCGTGAAGAAACGCGTAGTGTTCTGCCTGATCGAGAAGAATTGCGAGTGGTTGAAAAGCTTAATTCCGCGGGTGATTCATGATCATAATTCCCTACTAATACATGTGACAACTGTGAAGATGAAGTCTCTTAAGTTTCATTTTCAGACTCGCTATCGTCATATTCATCTATATGGTTGAATGTAACCTCGGTCCCCTCGATTGAAATTGAAACGTACATGTTCAGTGGTAATGTTCCGCATTTATAAGATGTTGTTTCTTATCGCACAGTGTACTGACGGACACACTGGCCATGCGTATTAGCTCACACATACAGAAGTTTTACGTCATCCTTTTACATCGATAGTCTTTGGTTTTGGGAGAACAGGCACAAGGTCTAGAGGAAGAATTTGCTTTGAAAGTTCCACTGAGGCCATCTTTAAAAAAATGTTTTGTTTGCTGTAAATTGACCTACTCATCAAAATCATTACCTATTCAAAAAAAATATTGGTCTAAACAATTGATGTTTTTTTGGCTTTTGAAATTGTCTAAGGAAAAAAATAAGACATGGCCAATGTGCCAAAGAGACACCTACCCCGAAACGAAATTATCTTCATTAATTTTTATTTGAGCTTTTATTTTATTTATAAGATTTGAATCATCCCCTTTTTGGAGTTTTGTACATAATCTAAATATTCTATAAAAAAATCTATAATGATTTACCCCCATTTTATAGAAAAAAGAAATCCATCTACCTGCCCAGCTCTAAAATGGTGAGTTGGTTTTCTGTAAACACATAATTTATTAAGGATGGCCTGGCATTTACAAGCTGTTTTGAAAACATATTACAGACAGCTATTCCGAACAATTTTACGGTACCGTTAGTTTTTACTATCATAGAATAAGGTATCCGTATATTATTTTATGTGAAGCTGACATTTCATGATGCCATTGAGAGGGGGAAGTACATTGTAAGCACAAAATGAGACATCAGTGACTATCCGTCATAATTATCCATCTAAGATCATTTAAATAGCCAAATTTTTTTAGGGGAAAAGAAAGAAGAGATCATGATTTAAAAAAGAATTTAGAATAAGAGAACTGGGAAGACGAGAGAATGAAATTTCTGTGGTTAAGAAAATTAAGACGTAGGAACGGGAGAAGGGAGAAAGGGGTTGCTCATTTGGAATGATACAATGTTCAAGAACATCTTTGATTATATACAATGATTTCTACAATGGGGCACATAATTGATCATAATTCAGTACCTTGAAACATGGAACAAGGATCAGCTATTTTACTTCTTTCGTTATCCCACTGCAGTTGAGTGTTGATACAAAACGATTTAACACCTTTAGAATCTTTGACTTGGCATGCCAATTTTACTGCCTAACCCCTTTTCTGCTGAAGACTGTTGAATACCACAATAGTTTTCCACATAGCGTTTAAATTTGTTCAGTTCCTTGAAGATATCGTCATCATTGATTTTCGAGAGACTTTTTTCTTTACAGAAAGGAATCTGTTTGTCCTCATTGAAAAATAAAATCAATGTTTTGACCTCTAATTCCATTCTGGCACCGAATTCGTCTGCTAGCGGAAGTTCTGATAACACGTTAAAGTATAGCACAGTTTCGTGATAACAACGAAAGAAAAGCCGGATTATACTTAGCAAAGTTCAATCAAAGTAAAACAAAACGATATAATGAGAAAGAAATGTTCGGATTTTTCATATTTATTTAATCAGTTGATCATTTGACACACAATTAGGGATAAGACAGATTTATTCAACATAAAAAATTCATCCCACTAAATTTGTATCCCGAATTCCAGACTCAAAAAATTGCATTTTCCCGGATCCCACCTCATTTCCATCCCGTATTCCAGACGTTGAAATAGGCCAATCCCGAATTCCCATTCATTAAAATTTGTGATCCCGACGTCCCGAAAAAGGTCCTACCGACCCTCATCTTTCAACAGCATTCCCTGAAAGGCTTCTCTTTCAACAATGTTCAAGTGAAATTGTCTCAACTTATTGTCAAAAATTTCATTATATTAATACATGTATAAACTAGTTACATGTATATCAATGGTAAAATCATATTTAGCACAAGGTTATACTCAAAGTATGATTGTACCTATTGATGGTAATTCCTGATTGATTGCACTCATTCCTCTTCCATCACCTATGGGTCAATTCATTGAATGCCTGTGCACTTATGAATAATTAATAAGAATATTTCATTAGGTCACATTAAGAAATCAAAATGCTATGTCAACCAAGTAGATTGTATTTTTCATAATCTTTTTAATACATCTAATAGGAAAATGTTAGTACTGTATCATGTATGCCAAACATGGTACTAACTTTATACAAATCAGTTATGGATCAAACTGAAACAACAATTTCATATTAATGACCCACAGGTGATGGAGTTGGAATGACCATAATCATTCATGGGGTACCAACGAGTGAGTGAGTGAGTGATTATTGTTGAACATGAAATGAGCAATTTTTCAGCTATATCATAGCAAGAACAAATTACATTTTGATGAGATGATGATGATGTCCACTTTGTTCTAGACCAACACACTTGTTGGATTTTTACAGTGCTGGCTCACTGAAACAACAGTCCACAGGTAGACATGTCGCTTCACTCTGACACATTTGTCTGATTCCAAGCCAACCAGTCTTTGATCTTATTCCTAAGTGCTGCAAGCTTACTGGAGAAGCAACAAATGTCAGTTTTATAGTCTTTGATATGACCCGTCCGAGGCATGAACTCATATCTACAGCACTCGAGGCAAGCATGCTAATCATTGCACCACCAATGCGGGTACATGTACTAACCTTTAGGATTGTATCTTTTGAATAATTGTAGTAAATATACTATGTTATTTTTCTTACTTGATAGAACTCTTAGCTTTTCAGGAAAAATAGACCAACATAGATCTAATTTTTAATTTCCATCATTTGTGTTGACACTCATTTTGATAATGTAAGGCCAAAACTGGCTGTTGATCCTCACATTTTAATTAGAACAAAATGTCTCACTTCGACAAAAACAGTTGTGGAGTGAAACTTGATTGGTGTTAGAATCTAAGCTATAAGTTCCAGGGGGAGAAATTAACCCCATCAAAAATATAAAACAAAATTATATACACATTGTTTTTTTTAAAAAAAAAAAAAAAAAAAAAAAAGTATGCAGGGACCAATAGAATTATGTTTAATTTTATGAGTTTATCTTTTTAATTTTTTTTTTTTTTTTGCAGTGTAATTGATTCTGACTTGGATGTATGGAAAAGGAAAGAAAATGGTATAAGTACAGCACAATTTGATAAAGCTAAAGGAAGAGGAACACATTACCAAATAATAAATCACAAACTATACAGAGAGGATGATTGTATGTTTCCTGCAAGGTAACCTCATGTTGACTCTAAGAAATGAGTGTTGCATGAAAGAAATTTTATTGAAACAAGAAGTAATGGAACGTGATTCTTTAATATCATATTACAACACTACAAGTAATTCAATGTTAATGAAGGTTGCATTCTAAAGATTCTTAATTCCAATGAGTCAGCCATTTTATATAGTTCTGGTTGGTTGTTGGTCACAAGTTCAGCAATATCTATGTCCCATACATAAATGAGGTAGAGATAGACCAACCAGGGCAACAACATTTATCTGCCATAGAAAAAGCATAGGAGAGTTGAGTAAGGGGAAAGGGAAAACAATTAGCCTTTTATAGTGGCTACAATGTGCCTAATCTTTAACAAAATATACCAAAGATGTCTTTAAAGTACAGGCAGAGTGGCACTCTCCAAATACACTACCAATGTTCAGATTTTCCCTATTATAACTCAAGCTGACAATCTACATTGCAAGTGGTGAGGTATACAACATTATATGGTAAAATGTGTTGGAGACTTGCAGTTTCCTCTACCAATAAACCTTTCCACTATGATATAACTGAAATGTTGATGTTATACACCCATAGCCTAACCTTAGTTACGAACTAAGATCTAGTTGATATGTTACTTAGAACAAAATAACTATGAAATTTGTTCATCATACATATAATATCTTTTTTTATTTGTTTATAGAATATTCAAATAAATATCCCTTTTACTAGAATACTTTACAGTTCAATTTAGTGTTTTGTCTTCTGTTATTTTAATTGATTTAAATTTCCATGCAGTATTCATGATTTTATTTTGTTGTTTTTAGATGCAGTGGAGTGGAACATTTTATTCTAGAGATTATTAAGAAGTTACCTGACATGGAGATGTATATTAATGTTAGAGACTGGCCCCAATCTTCTAAGTTCCAAAGTCCTATACCAGTATTCTCATTCAGTAAAGTGGTATGATATTGTCTATTAGTGTTATAGATTGGTCCTATGCAGTTTTTTAAACTTGGCCCCATATCTCATTTTATTATGTCATAATAAAAAATTCAAATCTGGATATATCATATGTTACATTATACCTCACAAGAAAACAAGATAGAACTTTATGTAATCATAAATGTACAAAAATACAAAAAGGCAACATTCAGCTTTGATATGAAGTACAAATATGTACCAACAAAAGAAAAGGCTAATCTTGAATACTTTTCAGCAATGATTTAGGTTAAAAAACATAAACCCAAACAACATTTCTGCTTTAAAAAGCTTAAGGTGCAGTACAGTGTAAAACTCTAGATGATCTAGATTCCTAAATTCGTGGTATTTGTTATTCAAAATAATACCAAAATTTATGTTGTAAATAGCAATACCATAAATTATGGAAAGTTCATATGTTCAGGCTATACCAAAATGTTGAGCAATATCTTCGTCCTTTCACATTCCATAAATATTAGTATAGTTTTCTTAAAAAGTACATTAATACTTAACCATACTTGCCTGGAATTAAAATATATTTCTCAAAGTTTTACAATTCTGTAAAAAGTTTTGTACACAAGGTTTTCTTTAAACTTCAGGACATATGTTTAATGATGTTCAATATCAATTTCAGGCCAATGAACACTGGGACATTATGTACCCTGCTTGGACTTTCTGGGAAGGTGGACCTGCAGTATGGCCTATTTATCCTACTGGTCTTGGTAGATGGGACGAACAAAGAATTATTATTCCGAAGTAATCTTCTTTTTATTGCACTTTTTACTTCACATGAACAATAACAAAATTTTTGCATATTAATGTGGATAGTATATATACTTTGATAGAGACAGGTGCTTGTGAATTTAGATAAGCTATTTCAAGGAAAAATTATTTGTGTTATTACCATTATTTTGTGTACTATCGACACTAGACCATTTTTCACATGTCTATTTTCTTCTCACTCAAAATTATCATAGCATGATACCTGTAATTGCAAATACGTGTATTAATAGAAATTAAAAATTGTCCTTGAGATTAAACTTTTACTATTAAATCATTATGTGTGTAATCATTGGTTAAATTTATTGCTCCATCAATAAAATATTGTTGAAAGTGGCATTAAATACCATAAACAAACCTTAAATTTATTGATGATGACAATGAGGTTTTTATCGAAGACACAGAACAATAGATGTTGACAATACTATAATGTCATAGAAGACAGAAGCCAAAGTTTAATACAGAATTATGGCGACTTCTTTAAATTTTGCAGTAAATAATTTATTTGAGTGTCTTTGTTAATGACATTGATCTGCATTTGAAAATAAAATAAAAGAGCTGATGCATGCATTATATCAAAGATATGAATAAGATGTTTTAATTTTTAATTCTAGAGCTGCAGAAAAATGGCCATGGGAGAAAAAATACAATAAAGGTTATTTTATAGGATCTAGAACAAGTGATGAGCGAGATCCTTTAATACGTCTATCTCATAAAGAACCAGATCTTGTGGAGGCTAAATATACCAAGAACCAGTCATGGAGGAGTAACGCTGTATGTTGTTTAAATAGTAAATACGTAACCTATTTGTTATTGAATGAAATTAAAGTTTCTTTAACTGAAATGGATTACTTTTCAAGAAAATCACTTTCAAAATACTTAATGAATATGATAGATTTCAATAAACATTGTATAAACTTTTTCATAAATGACATGTGGCAAAAATATGCGAGTGACATGGGGCGACTCTTCAAAATTACAAGATGTCTAAAACTTCGCATTTGACCAACAAGGAAGCTAAGTCAACCTTCACAAGCGACTTCTTCTCCCAAATCACCCTTTATCTTGAGCTCTGACATTTATGAAGAAAGATTTTAATGTTTGCAGAGTATTAATCACCTACATGTTACATTGTAATAATGAGCTCCTCTCTCAAGCATTCAGGTGACCTTAGCTTTTTGGCTATCCTTTGGTTTTTCTGCTCTTAAAGACTTTTAAATTATTTGACTCTCCAATCTGGTACTTGATAAAAGTTATTGCAGAAACTCTGAAAGGCATCGTGCACACTAAATTTGATATCTACATTTTTATAACATTCAGAAAAGGATATAGAATCAGAATCCACAAGACTTGTGTGTCCAGTCTCAAGTAATAGTAATAGGAAATTAAAGGAAGCAATATTTTTACTTGAAAACCTGAGAAAATAATAACAAGAAAGTTTTATGAGTGATATTTGAACTATACTCCCAAATCTTTCGATGAACTTTAAAGAGTTTATCATGTTAGAAATCATCAAATATTCAAAAGCCGCATCGGTAGTGTAATGGTTGCATGCTCTCTTGAGTATGGTAAATTGTGGGTTCCAATCCCGGTTGGGTCAAATCAAAGACTATAAAATTAGCTTCTCTACTAAGCATGCAGCATTAAGGAGTAAGAGACAAAACTGGTTGGTGCAGAATCAGGTTAATGTTGCTTAGTGGAGCAACATGTCTACTTTGGCTGGTTGCTTCAGTGAGCTAGCACACAGTATATTGGTTTTGGTACAAAGCGGATATCATCGTCTCGTCAAAATGTAACATGTTCTTGCCATGATATAGCTGAGAAATTGCTTACTTGGGTTAAACAACAATCACTCATTAATCATGCAATTTCTCCATTTATATTTACATTTTGTTTTGTAGGATACTTTAGGAGAAGAACCAGCGAAGGAGATAAAGCTAGAAGACCATTGTGATCATAAGTAAGTCATTTTCAACCAAAAAATCAAATGCATAAGAAATGTAATAAAGGGTTCTGCCGAGCGTAGCATGATACCACCTCAGCAGGTATAATAAAAGCAAGCATGGACACAGTACATATGTATTTTGTTTGACACAGTAAATTACAGGACTCAATAATGTATAGTAATTTGCTGGACCCACTGTATTTTGGACATTTGCCTTGATTTTTCTATTTTAAGCATTGTCTCCTTTTAGCTCCCTTTAGCCTCTTAAGAAACCATAAGATCTAGTTAGATAAAATTTATTTGGAATGCATATTGTATACAAGGCAATATGTAAACATTTTTAAGAAAGGGAATGGCATTTCAACCATTTTATGTCATTATTAATGTTTTGGCTTTATATATCGACATTCCTTATATTTTTTTAAGTAAAATTCTGAAAAAGTTAGATTTCCTATTATTTTATTAAGAAAATAACCAATACAACAAGACTGCAAATTTTAGATTGATATATCTTTTCTTTTCAGATATTTATTTAACTTTAGGGGAGTTGCAGCTAGTTTTAGATTTAAACATTTATTTCTCTGTAATGCTGTTGTTTTCCATGTTGGAGATGAATGGTTAGAGTTTTTTTACCCTGCAATGAAACCTTGGGTTCATTATATACCAGTCAAGAAAGATTTAAGTGATGCTAGGTCAGTATTTATTATGAATTGATGAATAAATTACTTTTGTGTAAAATGAAACATTAAATACCAGAGATAGGTTACTTTCCATTATTTTGTCAAAACAATCACTATACACTTCCCAAGAAATGTTTTTGGTTGAGAGTAGAGTGTTTATTTATATTGTCTGTGGATACATGTTAGGTTTGTAAACTGAGAGTAGAGTGTTTATTTATATTGTCTGTGGATACATGTTAGGTTTGTAAGCTGAGAGTAGAGTGTTTATTTATATTGTCTGTGGATACATGTTAGGTTTGTAAGCTGAGAGTAGAGTGTTTATTTATATTGTCTGTGGATACATGTTAGGTTTGTAAGCTGAGAGTAGAGTGTTTATTTATATTGTCTGTGGATACATGTTAGGTTGGTAAGCTGAGAGTAGAGTGTTTATTTATATTGTCTGTGGATACATGTTAGGTTTGTAAGCTGAGAGTAGAGTGTTTATTTATATTGTCTGTGGATACATGTTAGGTTTGTAAGCTGAGAGTAGAGTGTTTATTTATATTGTCTGTGGATACATGTTAGGTTTGTAAGCTGAGAGTAGAGTGTTTATTTATATTGTCTGTGGATACATGTTGGGTTTGTAAGCTGAGAGTAGAGTGTTTATTTATATTGTCTGTGGATACATGTTGGGTTTGTAAGCTGAGAGTAGAGTGTTTATTTATATAGTCTGTGGATACATGTTAGGTTTGTAAGCTGAGAGTAGAGTGTTTATTTATATTGTCTGTGGATACATGTTAGGTTTGTAAGCTGAGAGTAGAGTGTTTATTTATATTGTCTGTGGATACATGTTAGGTTTGTAAGCTGAGAGTAGAGTGTTTATTTATATTGTCTGTGGATACATGTTAGGTTTGTAAGCTGAGAGTAGAGTGTTTATTTATATTGTCTGTGGATACATGTTAGGTTTGTAAGGTGAGAGTAGAGTGTTTATTTATATTGTCTGTGGATACATGTTAGGTTGGTAAGCTGAGAGTAGAGTGTTTATTTATATTGTCTGTGGATACATGTTAGGTTTGTAAGCTGAGAGTAGAGTGTTTATTTATATTGTCTGTGGATACATGTTAGGTTTGTAAGCTGAGAGTAGAGTGTTTATTTATATTGTCTGTGGATACATGTTAGGTTTGTAAGCTGAGAGTAGAGTGTTTATTTATATTGTCTGTGGATACATGTTAGGTTTGTAAGCTGAGAGTAGAGTGTTTATTTATATTGTCTGTGGATACATGTTGGGTTTGTAAGCTGAGAGTAGAGTGTTTATTTATATAGTCTGTGGATACATGTTAGGTTTGTAAGCTGAGAGTAGAGTGTTTATTTATATTGTCTGTGGATACATGTTAGGTTTGTAAGCTGAGAGTAGAGTGTTTATTTATATTGTCTGTGGATACATGTTAGGTTTGTAAGCTGAGAGTAGAGTGTTTATTTATATTGTCTGTGGATACATGTTAGGTTTGTAAGCTGAGAGTAGAGTGTTTATTTATATTGTCTGTGGATACATGTTAGGTTTGTAAGCTGAGAGTAGAGTGTTTATTTATATTGTCTGTGGATACATGTTTGGTTTGTAAGCTGAGAGTAGAGTGTTTATTTATATTGTCTGTGGATACATGTTGGGTTTGTAAGCTGAGAGTAGAGTGTTTATTTATATAGTCTGTGGATACATGTTAGGTTTGTAAGCTGAGAGTAGAGTGTTTATTTATATTGTCTGTGGATACATGTTAGGTTTGTAAGCTGAGAGTAGAGTGTTTATTTATATTGTCTGTGGATACATGTTAGGTTTGTAAGCTGAGAGTAGAGTGTTTATTTATATTGTCTGTGGATACATGTTAGGTTTGTAAGCTGAGAGTAGAGTGTTTATTTATATTGTCTGTGGATACATGTTAGGTTTGTAAGGTGAGAGTAGAGTGTTTATTTATATTGTCTGTGGATACATGTTAGGTTGGTAAGCTGAGAGTAGAGTGTTTATTTATATTGTCTGTGGATACATGTTAGGTTTGTAAGCTGAGAGTAGAGTGTTTATTTATATTGTCTGTGGATACATGTTAGGTTTGTAAGCTGAGAGTAGAGTGTTTATTTATATTGTCTGTGGATACATGTTAGGTTTGTAAGCTGAGAGTAGAGTGTTTATTTATATTGTCTGTGGATACATGTTAGGTTTGTAAGCTGAGAGTAGAGTGTTTATTTATATTGTCTGTGGATACATGTTGGGTTTGTAAGCTGAGAGTAGAGTGTTTATTTATATAGTCTGTGGATACATGTTAGGTTTGTAAGCTGAGAGTAGAGTGTTTATTTATATTGTCTGTGGATACATGTTAGGTTTGTAAGCTGAGAGTAGAGTGTTTATTTATATTGTCTGTTGATACATGTTAGGTTTGTAAGCTGAGAGTAGAGTGTTTATTTATATTGTCTGTGGATACATGTTAGGTTTGTAAGCTGAGAGTAGAGTGTTTATTTATATTGTCTGTGGATACATGTTAGGTTTGTAAGCTGAGAGTAGAGTGTTTATTTATATTGTCTGTGGATACATGTTAGGTTTGTAAGCTGAGAGTAGTGTTTATTTATATTGTCTGTGGATACATGTTAGGTTTGTAAGCTGAGAATGGAGTGTTTATTTATATTGTCTGTGGATACATGTTAGGTTTGTAAGCTGAGAGTAGAGTGTTTATTTATATTGTCTGTGGATACATGTTAGGTTTGTAAGCTGAGAGTAGAGTGTTTATTTATATTGTCTGTGGATACATGTTAGGTTTGTAAGCTGAGAGTAGAGTGTTTATTTATATTGTCTGTGGATACATGTTAGGTTTGTAAGCTGAGAGTAGAGTGTTTATTTATATTGTCTGTGGATACATGTTGGGTTTGTAAGCTGAGAGTAGAGTGTTTATTTATATTGTCTGTGGATACATGTTAGGTTTGTAAGCTGAGAGTAGAGTGTTTATTTATATTGTCTGTGGATACATGTTAGGTTTGTAAGCTGAGAGTAGAGTGTTTATTTATATTGTCTGTGGATACATGTTAGGTTTGTAAGCTGAGAGTAGAGTGTTTATTTATATTGTCTGTGGATACATGTTAGGTGTGTAAGCTGAGAGTAGAGTGTTTATTTATATTGTCTGTGGATACATGTTGGGTTTGTAAGCTGAGAGTAGAGTGTTTATTTATATTGTCTGTGGATACATGTTAGGTTTGTAAGCTGAGAGTAGAGTGTTTATTTATATTGTCTGTGGATACATGTTAGGTTTGTAAGCTGAGAGTAGAGTGTTTATTTATATTGTCTGTGGATACATGTTAGGTTTGTAAGCTGAGAGTAGAGTGTTTATTTATATTGTCTGTGGATACATGTTGGGTTTGTAAGCTGAGAGTAGAGTGTTTATTTATATTGTCTGTGGATACATGTTAGGTTTGTAAGCTGAGAGTAGAGTGTTTATTTATATTGTCTGTGGATACATGTTAGGTTTGTAAGCTGAGAGTAGAGTGTTTATTTATATTGTCTGTGGATACATGTTAGGTTTGTAAGCTGAGAGTAGAGTGATTATTTATATTGTTTGTGGATACATGTTAGGTTGGTAAGCTGAGAGTAGAGTGTTTATTTATATTGTCTGTGGATACATGTTAGGTTGGTAAGCTGAGAGTAGAGTGTTTATTTATATTGTCTGTGAATACATGTTAGGTTTGTAAGCTGAGAGTAGAGTGTTTATTTATATTGTCTGTGGATACATGTTAGGTTTGTAAGCTGAGCGTAGAGTGTTTATTTATATTGTCTGTGGATACATGTTAGGTTTGTAAGCTGAGCGTAGAGTGTTTATTTATATTGTCTGTGGATACATGTTAGATTTGTAAAAGCATCTGCAGAATACCGCAAGAAAGAGTATTATCTATATTGTTTTTAATAGGACTGCATTTTTCAGGGATCATTGGAAGAAAATAAGGGCCACATTGAATGGAACTCAGGGCCACAATATCAGTATTTAAAAGTGTTTTCTATGCCAAAATTCGAATAGCATTCCCCTTGGTTTGAATTTCCAGATGCAAATTGCCAGTGTAAGACTAAATCACTGTTTAGGGATTTAGAATTATTGAAAAAAAACTTTGCTCTAGAATATTTAGTGTTATAGGTATAGCAACTACCATACATTATGTACTATCTGTAAATTAGCCTTTCTCTTGAAACTACTTGCTAAAATAATATTGGAATAACTCTTCCTTAGGCCAGTGTGCATAATTATGCTAACCATTATATTATACTACCTTTCCTAAAATTTAATAGGGGCCATCCTGGTCATGATCACATGGTAGTTGGACTTACATCTTCCTGTGCAATCATTGCCTATCACCACTAAATTTGTGAGTTTGAATCCCGTTCATGACGAGGTGTACTCAATACAACATTATGTGATAGAATGTGTCAGTGATTTGTGGCAGGTCAGTATTTCTCCAGGTACTCCGGTTTCCGCCACAATATAACTGAAATATTGTTGAAAGTGGTGTTAAGCACCATAACCCTAACCCTAATATTAATATTTTAGCACAAATATATAACAAAAATTGTTGAACATTTTTTTCAGGGAGTTATTGATTTTAGCTCAAGAAAATGATGCTGTTGTGAAAGAAATTGCTGAAAGGTACTGTTATTCTCTGCTATTGCTAGCTTGCCTGACCCAAAAGGCCATGTGAACTATTGCCATCACTTTGCATATGTCACCCGTTGTCTGTCATTGTAGTTTTCCTCATATTTGTTAACATTTTATATTTTGATCATCTTTCCTTGAAACAACAGAGCCAATTTAAACCAAGCTATGCAGGAATGATGTATGTGAGATTTTTTACAAAATTCCTTATTTCATCTTGATCTAGTGGAAACACAGTCCTTATGGACTCTGGTTTCTAATAAGGTGAAATTTTTTTGAAATTTTCTCTGAAACTACAAATCATTTCTTTGTTTGTACAAATAAAGTTTTTAGGTCTGCTACTAAAATATCTTCATTTCGTCAAAAAAAAACCTGGCCACCATTTGCAATTTTTGTTTTTGATTGCCTGAAAATTTAAGAATCTTCTCCTCTGAAACTACAAGTGCAAATGATTTGTAACTTATTACATATGATGTATGAGAGTTCCTCAACAAAGATTCCTCAAATCGTCTTGATACAGTAAAAAACATGGCCACCTATATGGGGAGTTATTCTTTATCATTGGCTGAAATTTTAAAAATCTTCTTTAATAAAACTACAGGTCTAATTTATTTGTTTACATAGTACAAATAATGTTTGGGAAGTCCTCTATAAAGTTTCCTCATCTTATCTTGTTGCGATGGGCAATTCTTTTCCCAGAAACTACAAACTTGCTTGAACTGTACATGTGTATGAATAACCAGGTGAACGATTCAGGCTCAGGTGAGGCACTTAGCTTTATATTGAAAACAATACACATAATATTAATATTGAAAACAATACACATAATATTAATATTGAAAACAATACACATACAATTAATATTGAAAACAATACACATAATATTAATATTGAAAACAATACACATAATATTAATCTAAAATTAGCTCCAAAATGTTTTACTGACACATAATTTAAGAATTATCATTACTTTATCTAAGTATATACATGTATATAAAGTGAGTATAAACTTAAAAACACAACACCATTCAATATACACAGATATAGCAACGTTTTCTCTTGCAACAAATTTATTATAAAGTTCCTTTATCTGTTGATAAAACAATTAATACAACTGGATGTAACAATTTCCAAACCACTTCAGTGGTTTTATTGTTAGTGTGCTCACCTCGAGCATGGTAGATTGTAGGTTTAAGATCAGATAGGTTCATCAGAGGTTTTATTGTTAGTGTGCTCACCTCGAGCATGGTAGATTGTAGGTTCAAGATCAGATAGGTTCATCAGAGGTTTTATTGTTAGTGTGCTCAGCTTGAGCATGGTAGATTGTAGGTTTAAGATCAGATAGGTTCATTAAAGGTTTTATTGTTAGTGTGCTCACCTTGAGCATGGTAGATTGTAGGTTTAAGATCAGATAGGTTCATCAGTGGTTTTATTGTTAGTGTGCTCACCTCGAGCATGGTAGATTGTAGGTTTATGATTAGATAGGTTCATCAGTGATTTTATTGTTAGTGTGCTCACCTCGAGCATGGTAGATTGTAGGTTCAAGATCAGATAGGTTCATCAGAGGTTTTATTGTTAGTGTACTCACCTCGAGCATGGTAGATTGTAGGTTCAAGATCAGATAGGTTCATCAGAGGTTTTATTGTTAGTGTGCTCACCTCGAGCATGGTAGATTGTAGGTTCAAGATCAGATAGGTTCATGAGTGGTTTTATTGTTAGTGTGCTCACCTCGAGCATGTTAGATTGTAGGTTTAAGATCAGATAGGTTCATCAGAGGTTTTATTGTTAGTGTGCTCACCTCGAGCATGGTAGATTGTAGGTTTAAGATCAGATAGGTTCATCAGTGGTTTTATTGTTAGTGTGCTCACCTCAAGCATGGTAGATTGTAGGTTCAAGATCAGATAGGTTCATGAGTGGTTTTATTGTTAGTGTGCTCACCTCGAGCATGGTAGATTGTAGGTTCATCAGTGGTTTTATTGTTAGTGTGCTCACCTCGAGCATGGTAGATTGTAGGTTTAAGATCAGATAGGTTCATCAGTGGTTTTCTTGTTAGTGTGCTCACCTCGAGCATGGTAGATTGTAGGTTTAAGATCAGATAGGTTCATCAGTGGTTTTATTGTTAGTGTGCTGACCTCAAGCATGGTAGATTGTAGGTTCAAGATCAGATAGGTTCATCAGTGGTTTTATTGTTAGTGTGCTCACCTCGAGCATGGTAGATTGTAGGTTCAAGATCAGATAGGTTCATCAGAGGTTTTATTGTTAGTGTGCTCACCTCGAGCATGGTAGATTGTAGGTTCAAGATCAGATAGGTTCATCAGTGGTTTTATTGTTAGTGTGCTCACCTCGAGCATGGTAGATTGTAGGTTCAAGACCAGATAGGTTCATCAGTGGTTTTATTGTTAGTGTGCTCACCTCGAGCATGGTAGATTGTAGGTTCAAGATCAGATAGGTTCATCAGTGGTTTTTTTGTTAGTGTGCTCACCTCGAGCATGGTAGATTGTAGGTTCAAGATCAGATAGGTTCATCAGCGGTTTTATTGTTAGTGTGCTCACCTTGAGCATGGTAGATTGTAGCTTCAAGATCAGATAGGTTCATCAGTGGTTTTATTGTTAGTGTGCTCACTTTGAGCATGGTAGATTGTAGGTTCAAGATCAGATAGGTTCATCAGTGGTTTTATTGTTAGTGTGCTCACCTCGAGCATGGTAGATTGTAGGTTCAAGATCAGATAGGTTCATCAGTGGTTTTATTGTTAGTGTGCTCACTTCGAGCATGGTAGATTGTAGTTTCAAGATCAGATAGGTTCATCAAAGGTTTTATTGTTAGTGTGCTCACCTTGAGCATGGTAGATTGTAGGTTTAAGATCAGATAGGTTCATCAAAGGTTTTATTGTTAGTGTGCTCACCTTGAGCATGGTAGATTGTAGGTTCATCAGTGGTTTTATTGTTAGTGTGCTCACCTCGAGCATGGTAGATTGTAGGTTTAAGATCAGATAGGTTCATCAGAGGTTTTATTGTTAGTGTGCTCACCTCGAGCATGGTAGATTGTAGGTTCAAGATCAGATAGGTTCATCAGTGGTTTTATTGTTAGTGTGCTCACCTCGAGCATGGTAGATTGTAGGTTCAAGACCAGATAGGTTCATCAGAGGTTTTATTGTTAGTGTGCTCACCTCGAGCATGGTAGATTGTAGGTTCATCAGTGGTTTTATTGTTAGTGTGCTCACCTCGAGCATGGTAGATTGTAGGTTCATCAGTGGTTTTATTGTTAGTGTGCTCACCTCGAGCATGGTAGATTGTAGGTTCATCAGTGGTTTTATTGTTAGTGTGCTCACCTCGAGCATGGTAGATTGTAGGTTTAAGATCAGATAGGTTCATCAATGGTTTTATTGTTAGTGTGCTCACCTCGAGCATGGTAGATTGTAGGTTCAAGATCAGATAGGTTCATGAGTGGTTTTATTGTTAGTGTGCTCACCTCAAGCATGGTAGATTGTAGGTTTAAGATCAGATAGGTTCATCAGTGGTTTTATTGTTAGTGTGCTCACCTCGAGCATGGTAGATTGTAGGTTTAAGATCAGATAGGTTCATCAGTGGTTTTATTGTTAGTGTGCTCACCTCGAGCATGGTAGATTGTAGGTTCAAGATCAGATAGGTTCATCAGTGGTTTTATTGTTAGTGTGCTCACCTCGAGCATGGTAGATTGTAGGTTCAAGATCAGATAGGTTCATCAGAGGTTTTATTGTTAGTGTGCTCACCTCGAGCATGGTAGATTGTAGGTTCAAGATCAGATAGGTTCATCAGTGGTTTTATTGTTAGTGTGCTCACCTCGAGCATGGTAGATTGTAGGTTCAAGACCAGATAGGTTCATCAGTGGTTTTATTGTTAGTGTGCTCACCTCGAGCATGGTAGATTGTAGGTTCAAGATCAGATAGGTTCATCAGTGGTTTTATTGTTAGTGTGCTCACCTCGAGCATGGTAGATTGTAGGTTCAAGATCAGATAGGTTCATCAGTGGTTTTATTGTTAGTGTGCTCACCTTGAGCATGGTAGATTGTAGCTTCAAGATCAGATAGGTTCATCAGTGGTTTTATTGTTAGTGTGCTCACTTTGAGCATGGTAGATTGTAGGTTCAAGATCAGATAGGTTCATCAGTGGTTTTATTGTTAGTGTGCTCACCTCGAGCATGGTAGATTGTAGGTTCAAGATCAGATAGGTTCATCAGTGGTTTTATTGTTAGTGTGCTAACCTTGAGCATGGTAGATTGTAGGTTCAAGATCAGATAGGTTCATCAGTGATTTTATTGTTAGTGTGCTCACCTCGAGCATGGTAGATTGTAGGTTCAAGATCAGATAGGTTCATCAGAGGTTTTATTGTTAGTGTGCTCAGCTTGAGCATGGTAGATTGTAGGTTTAAGATCACATAGGTTCATCAAAGGTTTTATTGTTAGTGTGCTCACCTTGAGCATGGTAGATTGTAGGTTTAAGATCAGATAGGTTCATCACAGGTTTTATTGTTAGTGTGCTCACCTTGAGCATGGTAGATTGTAGGTTCATCAGTGGTTTTATTGTTAGTGTGCTCACCCCGAGCATGGTAGATTGTAGGTTTAAGATCAGATAGGTTCATCAGTGGTTTTATTGTTAGTGTGCTCACCTCGAGCATGGTACATTGTCGGTTCAAGATCAGATAGGTTCATCAGTGGTTTTATTGTTAGTGTGCTCACCTCGAGCATGGTAGATTGTAGGTTCAAGACCAGATAGGTTCATCAGAGGTTTTATTGTTAGTGTGCTCACCTCGAGCATGGTAGATTGTAGGTTCATCAGTGGTTTTATTGTTAGTGTGCTCACCTCGAGCATGGTAGATTGTAGGTTCATCAGTGGTTTTATTGTTAGTGTGCTCACCTCGAGCATGGTAGATTGTAGGTTCATCAGTGGTTTTATTGTTAGTGTGCTCACCTCGAGCATGGTAGATTGTAGGTTCAAGACCAGATAGGTTCATCAGTGGTTTTATTGTTAGTGTGCTCACCTCGAGCATGGTAGATTGTAGGTTCAAGATCAGATAGGTTCATCAGTGGTTTTATTGTTAGTGTGCTCACCTCGAGCATGGTAGATTGTAGGTTCAAGATCAGATAGGTTCATCAGAGGTTTTATTGTTAGTGTGCTCACCTCGAACATGGTAGATTGTAGGTTCATCAGTGGTTTTATTGTTAGTGTGCTCACCTCGAGCATGGTAGATTGTAGGTTCATCAGTGGTTTTATTGTTAGTGTGCTCACCTCGAGCATGGTAGATTGTAGGTTTAAGATCAGATAGGTTCATCAGTGGTTTTATTGTTAGTGTGCTCACCTCGAGCATTGTACATTGTAGGTTCAAGATCAGATAGGTTCATCAGTGGTTTTATTGTTAGTGTGCTCACCTCGAGCATGGTAGATTGTAGGTTCAAGACCAGATAGGTTCATCAGAGGTTTTATTGTTAGTGTGCTCACCTCGAACATGGTAGATTGTAGGTTCATGAGTGGTTTTATTGTTAGTGTGCTCACCTCGAGCATGGTAGATTGTAGGTTCATCAGTGGTTTTATTGTTAGTGTGCTCACCTCGAGCATGGTAGATTGTAGGTTCATCAGTGGTTTTATTGTTAGTGTGCTCACCTCGAGCATGGTAGATTGTAGGTTCAAGACCAGATAGGTTCATCAGTGGTTTTATTGTTAGTGTGCTCACCTCGAGCATGGTAGATTGTAGGTTCAAGATCAGATAGGTTCATCAGTGGTTTTATTGTTAGTGTGCTCACCTCGAGCATGGTAGATTGTAGCTTCAAGATCAGATAGGTTCATCAGTGGTTTTATTGTTAGTGTGCTCACTTTGAGCATGGTAGATTGTAGGTTCAAGATCAGATAGGTTCATCAGTGGTTTTATTGTTAGTGTGCTCACCTCGAGCATGGTAGATTGTAGGTTCAAGATCAGATAGGTTCATCAGTGGTTTTATTGTTAGTGTGCTCACCTTGAGCATGGTAGATTGTAGGTTCAAGATCAGATAGGTTCATCAGTGGTTTTATTGTTAGTGTGCTCACCTCGAGCATGGTAGATTGTAGGTTCAAGATCAGATAGGTTCATCAGAGGTTTTATTGTTAGTGTGCTCACCTCGAACATGGTAGATTGTAGGTTCATCAGTGGTTTTATTGTTAGTGTGCTCACCTCGAGCATGGTAGATTGTAGGTTCATCAGTGGTTTTATTGTTAGTGTGCTCACCTCGAGCATGGTAGATTGTAGGTTTAAGATCAGATAGGTTCATCAGTGGTTTTATTGTTAGTGTGCTCACCTCGAGCATTGTACATTGTAGGTTCAAGATCAGATAGGTTCATCAGTGGTTTTATTGTTAGTGTGCTCACCTCGAGCATGGTAGATTGTAGGTTCAAGACCAGATAGGTTCATCAGAGGTTTTATTGTTAGTGTGCTCACCTCGAACATGGTAGATTGTAGGTTCATGAGTGGTTTTATTGTTAGTGTGCTCACCTCGAGCATGGTAGATTGTAGGTTCATCAGTGGTTTTATTGTTAGTGTGCTCACCTCGAGCATGGTAGATTGTAGGTTCATCAGTGGTTTTATTGTTAGTGTGCTCACCTCGAGCATGGTAGATTGTAGGTTCAAGACCAGATAGGTTCATCAGTGGTTTTATTGTTAGTGTGCTCACCTCGAGCATGGTAGATTGTAGGTTCAAGATCAGATAGGTTCATCAGTGGTTTTATTGTTAGTGTGCTCACCTCGAGCATGGTAGATTGTAGCTTCAAGATCAGATAGGTTCATCAGTGGTTTTATTGTTAGTGTGCTCACTTTGAGCATGGTAGATTGTAGGTTCAAGATCAGATAGGTTCATCAGTGGTTTTATTGTTAGTGTGCTCACCTCGAGCATGGTAGATTGTAGGTTCAAGATCAGATAGGTTCATCAGTGGTTTTATTGTTAGTGTGCTCACCTTGAGCATGGTAGATTGTAGGTTCAAGATCAGATAGGTTCATCAGTGATTTTATTGTTAGTGTGCTCACTTCGAGCATGGTAGATTGTAGTTTCAAGATCAGATAGGTTCATCAGAGGTTTTATTGTTAGTGTGCTCAGCTTGAGCATGGTAGATTGTAGGTTCATCAGTGGTTTTATTGTTAGTGTGCTCACCTCGAGCATGGTAGATTGTAGGTTCATCAGTGGTTTTATTTTTAGTGTGCTCACCTCGAGCATGGTAGATTGTAGGTTCATCAGTGGTTTTATTGTTAGTGTACTCACCTCGAGCATGGTAGATTGTAGGTTCATCAGTGGTTTTATTGTTAGTGTGCTCACCTCGAGCATGGTAGATTGTAGGTTCATCAGTGGTTTTATTGTTAGTGTGCTCACCTCGAGCATGGTAGATTGTAGGTTCAAGATCAGATAGGTTCATGAGTGGTTTTATTGTTAGTGTGCTCACCTCGAGCATGGTAGATTGTAGGTTTAAGATCAGATAGGTTCATCAGTGGTTTTATTGTTAGTGTCTCACCTCGAGCATGGTAGATTGTAGGTTTAAGATCAGATAGGTTCATCAGTTGTTTTATTGTTAGTGTGCTCACCTCGAGCATGGTAGATTGTAGGTTCAAGATCAGATAGGTTCATCAGTGGTTTTATTGTTAGTGTGCTCACCTCGAGCATGGTAGATTCTAGGTTCAAGATCAGATAGGTTCATCAGAAGTTTTATTGTTAGTGTGCTCTCCTCGAGCATGGTAGATTGTAGGTTCAAGATCAGATAGGTTCATCAGTGGTTTTATTGTTAGTGTGCTCACCTCGAGCATGGTAGATTGTAGGTTCATCAGTGGTTTTATTGTTAGTGTGCTCACCTCGAGCATGGTAGATTGTAGGTTCAAGACCAGATAGGTTCATCATAGGTTTTATTGTTAGTGTGCTCACCTCGAGCATGGTAGATTGTAGGTTCATCAGTGGTTTTATTGTTAGTGTGCTCACCTCGAGCATGGTAGATTGTAGGTTCATCAGTGGTTTTATTGTTAGTGTGCTCACCTCGAGCATGGTAGATTGTAGGTTCATCAGTGGTTTTATTGTTAGTGTGCTCACCTCGAGCATGGTAGATTGTAGGTTCAAGACCAGATAGGTTCATCAGTGGTTTTATTGTTAGTGTGCTCACCTCGAGCATGGTAGATTGTAGGTTTAAGATCAGATAGGTTCATCAGTGGTTTTATTGTTAGTGTGCTCACCTCGAGCATGGTAGATTGTAGGTTCAAGATCAGATAGGTTCATCAGTGGTTTTATTGTTAGTGTGCTCACCTCGAGCATGGTAGATTCTAGGTTCAAGATCAGATAGGTTCATCAGAAGTTTTATTGTTAGTGTGCTCTCCTCGAGCATGGTAGATTGTAGGTTCAAGATCAGATAGGTTCATCAGTGGTTTTATTGTTAGTGTGCTCACCTCGAGCATGGTAGATTGTAGGTTCAAGATCAGATAGATTCATCAGTGGTTTTATTGTTAGTGTGCTCACCTTGAGCATGGTAGATTGTAGCTTCAAGATCAGATAGGTTCATCAGTGGTTTTATTGTTAGTGTGCTCACCTCGAGCATGGTAGATTGTAGGTTCAAGACCAGATAGGTTCATCAGAGGTTTTATTGTTAGTGTGCTCACCTCGAACATGGTAGATTGTAGGTTCATGAGTGGTTTTATTGTTAGTGTGCTCACCTCGAGCATGGTAGATTGTAGGTTCAAGATCAGATAGGTTCATCAGTGGTTTTATTGTTAGTGTGCTCACTTTGAGCATGGTAGATTGTAGGTTCAAGATCAGATAGGTTCATCAGTGGTTTTATTGTTAGTGTGCTCACCTCGAGCATGGTAGATTGTAGGTTCAAGATCAGATAGGTTCATCAGTGGTTTTATTGTTAGTGTGCTCACCTTGAGCATGGTAGATTGTAGGTTCAAGATCAGATAGGTTCATCAGTGATTTTATTGTTAGTGTGCTCACTTCGAGCATGGTAGATTGTAGTTTCAAGATCAGATAGGTTCATCAGAGGTTTTATTGTTAGTGTGCTCAGCTTGAGCATGGTAGATTGTAGGTTCATCAGTGGTTTTATTGTTAGTGTGCTCACCTCGAGCATGGTAGATTGTAGGTTCATCAGTGGTTTTATTTTTAGTGTGCTCACCTCGAGCATGGTAGATTGTAGGTTCATCAGTGGTTTTATTGTTAGTGTACTCACCTCGAGCATGGTAGATTGTAGGTTCATCAGTGGTTTTATTGTTAGTGTGCTCACCTCGAGCATGGTAGATTGTAGGTTCATCAGTGGTTTTATTGTTAGTGTGCTCACCTCGAGCATGGTAGATTGTAGGTTAAAGATCAGATAGGTTCATGAGTGGTTTTATTGTTAGTGTGCTCACCTCGAGCATGGTAGATTGTAGGTTTAAGATCAGATAGGTTCATCAGTGGTTTTATTGTTAGTGTCTCACCTCGAGCATGGTAGATTGTAGGTTTAAGATCAGATAGGTTCATCAGTTGTTTTATTGTTAGTGTGCTCACCTCGAGCATGGTAGATTGTAGGTTCAAGATCAGATAGGTTCATCAGTGGTTTTATTGTTAGTGTGCTCACCTCGAGCATGGTAGATTCTAGGTTCAAGATCAGATAGGTTCATCAGAAGTTTTATTGTTAGTGTGCTCTCCTCGAGCATGGTAGATTGTAGGTTCAAGATCAGATAGGTTCATCAGTGGTTTTATTGTTAGTGTGCTCACCTCGAGCATGGTAGATTGTAGGTTCATCAGTGGTTTTATTGTTAGTGTGCTCACCTCGAGCATGGTAGATTGTAGGTTCAAGACCAGATAGGTTCATCATAGGTTTTATTGTTAGTGTGCTCACCTCGAGCATGGTAGATTGTAGGTTCATCAGTGGTTTTATTGTTAGTGTGCTCACCTCGAGCATGGTAGATTGTAGGTTCATCAGTGGTTTTATTGTTAGTGTGCTCACCTCGAGCATGGTAGATTGTAGGTTCATCAGTGGTTTTATTGTTAGTGTGCTCACCTCGAGCATGGTAGATTGTAGGTTCAAGACCAGATAGGTTCATCAGTGGTTTTATTGTTAGTGTGCTCACCTCGAGCATGGTAGATTGTAGGTTTAAGATCAGATAGGTTCATCAGTGGTTTTATTGTTAGTGTGCTCACCTCGAGCATGGTAGATTGTAGGTTCAAGATCAGATAGGTTCATCAGTGGTTTTATTGTTAGTGTGCTCACCTCGAGCATGGTAGATTCTAGGTTCAAGATCAGATAGGTTCATCAGAAGTTTTATTGTTAGTGTGCTCTCCTCGAGCATGGTAGATTGTAGGTTCAAGATCAGATAGGTTCATCAGTGGTTTTATTGTTAGTGTGCTCACCTCGAGCATGGTAGATTGTAGGTTCAAGATCAGATAGATTCATCAGTGGTTTTATTGTTAGTGTGCTCACCTTGAGCATGGTAGATTGTAGCTTCAAGATCAGATAGGTTCATCAGTGGTTTTATTGTTAGTGTGCTCACCTCGAGCATGGTAGATTGTAGGTTCAAGACCAGATAGGTTCATCAGAGGTTTTATTGTTAGTGTGCTCACCTCGAACATGGTAGATTGTAGGTTCATCAGTGGTTTTATTGTTAGTGTACTCACCTCGAGCATGGTAGATTGTAGGTTCATCAGTGGTTTTATTGTTAGTGTGCTCACCTCGAGCATGGTAGATTGTAGGTTCATCAGTGGTTTTATTGTTAGTGTGCTCACCTCGAGCATGGTAGATTGTAGGTTCAAGATCAGATAGGTTCATGAGTGGTTTTATTGTTAGTGTGCTCACCTCGAGCATGGTAGATTGTAGGTTTAAGATCAGATAGGTTCATCAGTGGTTTTATTGTTAGTGTCTCACCTCGAGCATGGTAGATTGTAGGTTTAAGATCAGATAGGTTCATCAGTTGTTTTATTGTTAGTGTGCTCACCTCGAGCATGGTAGATTGTAGGTTCAAGATCAGATAGGTTCATCAGTGGTTTTATTGTTAGTGTGCTCACCTCGAGCATGGTAGATTCTAGGTTCAAGATCAGATAGGTTCATCAGAAGTTTTATTGTTAGTGTGCTCTCCTCGAGCATGGTAGATTGTAGGTTCAAGATCAGATAGGTTCATCAGTGGTTTTATTGTTAGTGTGCTCACCTCGAGCATGGTAGATTGTAGGTTCATCAGTGGTTTTATTGTTAGTGTGCTCACCTCGAGCATGGTAGATTGTAGGTTCAAGACCAGATAGGTTCATCATAGGTTTTATTGTTAGTGTGCTCACCTCGAGCATGGTAGATTGTAGGTTCATCAGTGGTTTTATTGTTAGTGTGCTCACCTCGAGCATGGTAGATTGTAGGTTCATCAGTGGTTTTATTGTTAGTGTGCTCACCTCGAGCATGGTAGATTGTAGGTTCATCAGTGGTTTTATTGTTAGTGTGCTCACCTCGAGCATGGTAGATTGTAGGTTCAAGACCAGATAGGTTCATCAGTGGTTTTATTGTTAGTGTGCTCACCTCGAGCATGGTAGATTGTAGGTTTAAGATCAGATAGGTTCATCAGTGGTTTTATTGTTAGTGTGCTCACCTCGAGCATGGTAGATTGTAGGTTCAAGATCAGATAGGTTCATCAGTGGTTTTATTGTTAGTGTGCTCACTTTGAGCATGGTAGATTGTAGGTTCAAGATCAGATAGGTTCATCAGTGGTTTTATTGTTAGTGTGCTCACCTCGAGCATGGTAGATTGTAGGTTCAAGATCAGATAGGTTCATCAGTGGTTTTATTGTTAGTGTGCTCACCTTGAGCATGGTAGATTGTAGGTTCAAGATCAGATAGGTTCATCAGTGATTTTATTGTTAGTGTGCTCACTTCGAGCATGGTAAATTGTAGTTTCAAGATCAGATAGGTTCATCAGAGGTTTTATTGTTAGTGTGCTCAGCTTGAGCATGGTAGATTGTAGGTTCATCAGTGGTTTTATTGTTAGTGTGCTCATCTCGAGCATGGTAGATTGTAGGTTCATCATTGGTTTTATTTTTAGTGTGCTCACCTCGAGCATGGTAGATTGTAGGTTCATCAGTGGTTTTATTGTTAGTGTACTCACCTCGAGCATGGTAGATTGTAGGTTCATCAGTGGTTTTATTGTTAGTGTGCTCACCTCGAGCATGGTAGATTGTAGGTTCATCAGTGGTTTTATTGTTAGTGTGCTCACCTCGAGCATGGTAGATTGTAGGTTCAAGATCAGATAGGTTCATGAGTGGTTTTATTGTTAGTGTGCTCACCTCGAGCATGGTAGATTGTAGGTTTAAGATCAGATAGGTTCATCAGTGGTTTTATTGTTAGTGTCTCACCTCGAGCATGGTAGATTGTAGGTTTAAGATCAGATAGGTTCATCAGTTGTTTTATTGTTAGTGTGCTCACCTCGAGCATGGTAGATTGTAGGTTCAAGATCAGATAGGTTCATCAGTGGTTTTATTGTTAGTGTGCTCACCTCGAGCATGGTAGATTCTAGGTTCAAGATCAGATAGGTTCATCAGAAGTTTTATTGTTAGTGTGCTCTCCTCGAGCATGGTAGATTGTAGGTTCAAGATCAGATAGGTTCATCAGTGGTTTTATTGTTAGTGTGCTCACCTCGAGCATGGTAGATTGTAGGTTCATCAGTGGTTTTATTGTTAGTGTGCTCACCTCGAGCATGGTAGATTGTAGGTTCAAGACCAGATAGGTTCATCATAGGTTTTATTGTTAGTGTGCTCACCTCGAGCATGGTAGATTGTAGGTTCATCAGTGGTTTTATTGTTAGTGTGCTCACCTCGAGCATGGTAGATTGTAGGTTCATCAGTGGTTTTATTGTTAGTGTGCTCACCTCGAGCATGGTAGATTGTAGGTTCATCAGTGGTTTTATTGTTAGTGTGCTCACCTCGAGCATGGTAGATTGTAGGTTCAAGACCAGATAGGTTCATCAGTGGTTTTATTGTTAGTGTGCTCACCTCGAGCATGGTAGATTGTAGGTTTAAGATCAGATAGGTTCATCAGTGGTTTTATTGTTAGTGTGCTCACCTCGAGCATGGTAGATTGTAGGTTCAAGATCAGATAGGTTCATCAGTGGTTTTATTGTTAGTGTGCTCACCTCGAGCATGGTAGATTCTAGGTTCAAGATCAGATAGGTTCATCAGAAGTTTTATTGTTAGTGTGCTCTCCTCGAGCATGGTAGATTGTAGGTTCAAGATCAGATAGGTTCATCAGTGGTTTTATTGTTAGTGTGCTCACCTCGAGCATGGTAGATTGTAGGTTCAAGATCAGATAGATTCATCAGTGGTTTTATTGTTAGTGTGCTCACCTTGAGCATGGTAGATTGTAGCTTCAAGATCAGATAGGTTCATCAGTGGTTTTATTGTTAGTGTGCTCACTTCGAGCATGGTAGATTGTAGGTTCAAGACCAGATCGGTTCATCAGAGGTTTTATTGTTAGTGTGCTCACCTCGAGCATGGTAGATTGTAGGTTCATCAGTGGTTTTATTGCTAGTGTGCTCACCTCGAGCATGGTAGATTGTAGGTTCATCAGTGGTTTTATTGTTAGTGTGCTCACCTCGAGCATGGTAGATTGTAGGTTCATCAGTGGTTTTATTGTTAGTGTGCTCACCTCGAGCATGGTAGATTGTAGGTTCATCAGTGGTTTTATTGTTAGTGTGCTCACCTCGAGCATGTTAGATTGTAGGTTTAAGATCAGATAGGTTCATCAGTGGTTTTATTGTTAGTCTGCTCACCTCGAGCATGGTAGATTGTAGGTTCAAGATCAGATAGGTTCATGAGTGGTTTTATTGTTAGTGTGCTCACCTCGAGCATGGTAGATTGTAGGTTTAAGATCAGATAGGTTCATCAGTGGTTTTATTGTTAGTGTGCTCACCTCGAGCATGGTAGATTGTAGGTTTAAGATCAGATAGGTTCATCAATGGTTTTATTGTTAGTGTGCTCACCTCGAGCATGGTAGATTGTAGGTTCAAGATCAGATAGGTTCATCAGTGGTTTTATTGTTAGTGTGCTCACCTCGAGCATGGTAGATTGTAGGTTCAAGATCAGATAGGTTCATCAGAAGTTTTATTGTTAGTGTGCTCTCCTCGAGCATGGTAGATTGTAGGTTCAAGATCAGATAGGTTCATCAGTGGTTTTATTGTTAGTGTGCTCACCTCGAGCATGGTAGATTGTATGTTCAAGACCAGATAGGTTCATCAGTTGTTTTATTATTAGTGTGCTCACCTCGAGCATGGTAGATTGTAGGTTCAAGATCAGATAGGTTCATCAGTGGTTTTATTGTTAGTGTGCTCACCTCGAGCATGGTAGATTGTAGGTTCAAGATCAGATAGGTTCATCAGTGGTTTTATTGTTAGTGTGCTCACCTTGAGCATGGTAGATTGTAGCTTCAAGATCAGATAGGTTCATCAGTGGATTTATTGTTAGTGTGCTCACTTTGAGCATGGTAGATTTTAGGTTCAAGATCAGATAAGTTCATCAGTGGTTTTATTGTTAGTGTGCTCACCTCGAGCATGGTAGATTGTAGGTTCAAGATCAGATAGGTTCATCAGTGGTTTTATTGTTAGTGTGCTAACCTTGAGCATGGTAGATTGTAGGTTCAAGATCAGATAGGTTCATCAGTGATTTTATTGCTAGTGTGCTCACCTCGAGCATGGTAGATTGTAGGTTCAAGATCAGATAGGTTCATCAGAGGTTTTATTGTTAGTGTGCTCAGCTTGAGCATATTAGATTGTAGGTTTAAGATCAGATAGGTTCATCGAAGGTTTTATTGTTAGTGTGCTCACCTTGAGCATGGTAGATTGTAGGTTTAAGATCAGATAGGTTCATCAGTGGTTTTATTGTTAGTGTGCTCACCTCGAGCATGGTAGATTGTATGTTCAAGACCAGATAGGTTCATCTGTGGTTTTATTGTTAGTGTGCTCACCTCGAGCATGGTAGATTGTAGGTTCAAGATCAGATAGGTTCATCAGTGGTTTTATTGTTAGTGTGCTCACCTCGAGCATGGTAGATTGTAGCTTCAAGATCAGATAGGTTCATCAGTGGTTTTATTGTTAGTGTGCTCACTTTGAGCATGGTAGATTTTATGTTCAAGATCAGATAGGTTCATCAGTGGTTTTATTGTTAGTGTGCTCAACTCGAGCATGGTAGATTGTAGGTTCAAGATCAGATAGGTTCATCAGTGGTTTTATTGTTAGTGTGCTAACCTTGAGCATGGTAGATTGTAGGTTCAAGATCAGATAGGTTCATCAGTGATTTTATTGTTAGTGTGCTCACCTCGAGCATGGTAGATTGTAGTTTAAGATCAGATAGGTTCATCAGTGATTTTATTGTTAGTGTGCTCACCTCGAGCATGGTAGATTGTAGGTTCAAGATCAGATAGGTTCATCAGAGGTTTTATTGTTAGTGTGCTCAGCTTGAGCATGGTAGATTGTAGGTTTAAGATCAGATAGGTTCATCGAAGGTTTTATTGTTAGTGTGCTCACCTTGAGCATGGTAGATTGTAGGTTTAAGATCAGATAGGTTCATCAGAGGTTTTATTGTTAGTGTGCTCACCTTGAGCATGGTAGATTGTAGGTTCATCAGTGGTTTTATTGTTAGTGTGCTCACCTTGAGCATGGTAGATTGTAGGTTTAAGATCAGATAGGTTCATCAGTGGTTTTATTGTTAGTGTGCTCACCTCGAACATGGTACATTGTAGGTTCAAGATCAGATAGGTTCATCAGTGGTTTTATTGTTAGTGTGCTCACCTCGAGCATGGTAGATTGTAGGTTCATCAGTGGTTTTATTGTTAGTGTGCTCACCTCGAGCATGGTAGATTCTAGGTTCAAGATCAGATAGGTTCATCAGAAGTTTTATTGTTAGTGTGCTCTCCTCGAGCATGGTAGATTGTAGGTTCAAGATCAGATAGGTTCATCAGTGGTTTTATTGTTAGTGTGCTCACCTCGAGCATGGTAGATTGTAGGTTCATCAGTGGTTTTATTGTTAGTGTGCTCACCTCGAGCATGGTAGATTGTAGGTTCAAGACCAGATAGGTTCATCATAGGTTTTATTGTTAGTGTGCTCACCTCGAGCATGGTAGATTGTAGGTTCATCAGTGGTTTTATTGTTAGTGTGCTCACCTCGAGCATGGTAGATTGTAGGTTCATCAGTGGTTTTATTGTTAGTGTGCTCACCTCGAGCATGGTAGATTGTAGGTTCATCAGTGGTTTTATTGTTAGTGTGCTCACCTCGAGCATGGTAGATTGTAGGTTCAAGACCAGATAGGTTCATCAGTGGTTTTATTGTTAGTGTGCTCACCTCGAGCATGGTAGATTGTAGGTTTAAGATCAGATAGGTTCATCAGTGGTTTTATTGTTAGTGTGCTCACCTCGAGCATGGTAGATTGTAGGTTCAAGATCAGATAGGTTCATCAGTGGTTTTATTGTTAGTGTGCTCACCTCGAGCATGGTAGATTCTAGGTTCAAGATCAGATAGGTTCATCAGAAGTTTTATTGTTAGTGTGCTCTCCTCGAGCATGGTAGATTGTAGGTTCAAGATCAGATAGGTTCATCAGTGGTTTTATTGTTAGTGTGCTCACCTCGAGCATGGTAGATTGTAGGTTCAAGATCAGATAGATTCATCAGTGGTTTTATTGTTAGTGTGCTCACCTTGAGCATGGTAGATTGTAGCTTCAAGATCAGATAGGTTCATCAGTGGTTTTATTGTTAGTGTGCTCACCTCGAGCATGGTAGATTGTAGGTTCAAGACCAGATAGGTTCATCAGAGGTTTTATTGTTAGTGTGCTCACCTCGAACATGGTAGATTGTAGGTTCATGAGTGGTTTTATTGTTAGTGTGCTCACCTCGAGCATGGTAGATTGTAGGTTCATCAGTGGTTTTATTGTTAGTGTGCTCACCTCGAGCATGGTAGATTGTAGGTTCATCAGTGGTTTTATTGTTAGTGTGCTCACCTCGAGCATGGTAGATTGTAGGTTCAAGACCAGATAGGTTCATCAGTGGTTTTATTGTTAGTGTGCTCACCTCGAGCATGGTAGATTGTAGGTTCAAGATCAGATAGGTTCATCAGTGGTTTTATTGTTAGTGTGCTCACCTCGAGCATGGTAGATTGTAGCTTCAAGATCAGATAGGTTCATCAGTGGTTTTATTGTTAGTGTGCTCACTTTGAGCATGGTAGATTGTAGGTTCAAGATCAGATAGGTTCATCAGTGGTTTTATTGTTAGTGTGCTCACCTCGAGCATGGTAGATTGTAGGTTCAAGATCAGATAGGTTCATCAGTGGTTTTATTGTTAGTGTGCTCACCTTGAGCATGGTAGATTGTAGGTTCAAGATCAGATAGGTTCATCAGTGATTTTATTGTTAGTGTGCTCACTTCGAGCATGGTAGATTGTAGTTTCAAGATCAGATAGGTTCATCAGAGGTTTTATTGTTAGTGTGCTCAGCTTGAGCATGGTAGATTGTAGGTTCATCAGTGGTTTTATTGTTAGTGTGCTCACCTCGAGCATGGTAGATTGTAGGTTCATCAGTGGTTTTATTTTTAGTGTGCTCACCTCGAGCATGGTAGATTGTAGGTTCATCAGTGGTTTTATTGTTAGTGTACTCACCTCGAGCATGGTAGATTGTAGGTTCATCAGTGGTTTTATTGTTAGTGTGCTCACCTCGAGCATGGTAGATTGTAGGTTCATCAGTGGTTTTATTGTTAGTGTGCTCACCTCGAGCATGGTAGATTGTAGGTTAAAGATCAGATAGGTTCATGAGTGGTTTTATTGTTAGTGTGCTCACCTCGAGCATGGTAGATTGTAGGTTTAAGATCAGATAGGTTCATCAGTGGTTTTATTGTTAGTGTCTCACCTCGAGCATGGTAGATTGTAGGTTTAAGATCAGATAGGTTCATCAGTTGTTTTATTGTTAGTGTGCTCACCTCGAGCATGGTAGATTGTAGGTTCAAGATCAGATAGGTTCATCAGTGGTTTTATTGTTAGTGTGCTCACCTCGAGCATGGTAGATTCTAGGTTCAAGATCAGATAGGTTCATCAGAAGTTTTATTGTTAGTGTGCTCTCCTCGAGCATGGTAGATTGTAGGTTCAAGATCAGATAGGTTCATCAGTGGTTTTATTGTTAGTGTGCTCACCTCGAGCATGGTAGATTGTAGGTTCATCAGTGGTTTTATTGTTAGTGTGCTCACCTCGAGCATGGTAGATTGTAGGTTCAAGACCAGATAGATTCATCATAGGTTTTATTGTTAGTGTGCTCACCTCGAGCATGGTAGATTGTAGGTTCATCAGTGGTTTTATTGTTAGTGTGCTCACCTCGAGCATGGTAGATTGTAGGTTCATCAGTGGTTTTATTGTTAGTGTGCTCACCTCGAGCATGGTAGATTGTAGGTTCATCAGTGGTTTTATTGTTAGTGTGCTCACCTCGAGCATGGTAGATTGTAGGTTCAAGACCAGATAGGTTCATCAGTGGTTTTATTGTTAGTGTGCTCACCTCGAGCATGGTAGATTGTAGGTTTAAGATCAGATAGGTTCATCAGTGGTTTTATTGTTAGTGTGCTCACCTCGAGCATGGTAGATTGTAGGTTCAAGATCAGATAGGTTCATCAGTGGTTTTATTGTTAGTGTGCTCACCTCGAGCATGGTAGATTCTAGGTTCAAGATCAGATAGGTTCATCAGAAGTTTTATTGTTAGTGTGCTCTCCTCGAGCATGGTAGATTGTAGGTTCAAGATCAGATAGGTTCATCAGTGGTTTTATTGTTAGTGTGCTCACCTCGAGCATGGTAGATTGTAGGTTCAAGATCAGATAGATTCATCAGTGGTTTTATTGTTAGTGTGCTCACCTTGAGCATGGTAGATTGTAGCTTCAAGATCAGATAGGTTCATCAGTGGTTTTATTGTTAGTGTGCTCACCTCGAGCATGGTAGATTGTAGGTTCAAGACCAGATAGGTTCATCAGAGGTTTTATTGTTAGTGTGCTCACCTCGAACATGGTAGATTGTAGGTTCATGAGTGGTTTTATTGTTAGTGTGCTCACCTCGAGCATGGTAGATTGTAGGTTCATCAGTGGTTTTATTGTTAGTGTGCTCACCTCGAGCATGGTAGATTGTAGGTTCATCAGTGGTTTTATTGTTAGTGTGCTCACCTCGAGCATGGTAGATTGTAGGTTCAAGACCAGATAGGTTCATCAGTGGTTTTATTGTTAGTGTGCTCACCTCGAGCATGGTAGATTGTAGGTTCAAGATCAGATAGGTTCATCAGTGGTTTTATTGTTAGTGTGCTCACCTCGAGCATGGTAGATTGTAGCTTCAAGATCAGATAGGTTCATCAGTGGTTTTATTGTTAGTGTGCTCACTTTGAGCATGGTAGATTGTAGGTTCAAGATCAGATAGGTTCATCAGTGGTTTTATTGTTAGTGTGCTCACCTCGAGCATGGTAGATTGTAGGTTCAAGATCAGATAGGTTCATCAGTGGTTTTATTGTTAGTGTGCTCACCTTGAGCATGGTAGATTGTAGGTTCAAGATCAGATAGGTTCATCAGTGATTTTATTGTTAGTGTGCTCACTTCGAGCATGGTAGATTGTAGTTTCAAGATCAGATAGGTTCATCAGAGGTTTTATTGTTAGTGTGCTCAGCTTGAGCATGGTAGATTGTAGGTTCATCAGTGGTTTTATTGTTAGTGTGCTCATCTCGAGCATGGTAGATTGTAGGTTCATCATTGGTTTTATTTTTAGTGTGCTCACCTCGAGCATGGTAGATTGTAGGTTCATCAGTGGTTTTATTGTTAGTGTACTCACCTCGAGCATGGTAGATTGTAGGTTCATCAGTGGTTTTATTGTTAGTGTGCTCACCTCGAGCATGGTAGATTGTAGGTTCATCAGTGGTTTTATTGTTAGTGTGCTCACCTCGAGCATGGTAGATTGTAGGTTCAAGATCAGATAGGTTCATGAGTGGTTTTATTGTTAGTGTGCTCACCTCGAGCATGGTAGATTGTAGGTTTAAGATCAGATAGGTTCATCAGTGGTTTTATTGTTAGTGTCTCACCTCGAGCATGGTAGATTGTAGGTTTAAGATCAGATAGGTTCATCAGTTGTTTTATTGTTAGTGTGCTCACCTCGAGCATGGTAGATTGTAGGTTCAAGATCAGATAGGTTCATCAGTGGTTTTATTGTTAGTGTGCTCACCTCGAGCATGGTAGATTCTAGGTTCAAGATCAGATAGGTTCATCAGAAGTTTTATTGTTAGTGTGCTCTCCTCGAGCATGGTAGATTGTAGGTTCAAGATCAGATAGGTTCATCAGTGGTTTTATTGTTAGTGTGCTCACCTCGAGCATGGTAGATTGTAGGTTCATCAGTGGTTTTATTGTTAGTGTGCTCACCTCGAGCATGGTAGATTGTAGGTTCAAGACCAGATAGGTTCATCATAGGTTTTATTGTTAGTGTGCTCACCTCGAGCATGGTAGATTGTAGGTTCATCAGTGGTTTTATTGTTAGTGTGCTCACCTCGAGCATGGTAGATTGTAGGTTCATCAGTGGTTTTATTGTTAGTGTGCTCACCTCGAGCATGGTAGATTGTAGGTTCATCAGTGGTTTTATTGTTAGTGTGCTCACCTCGAGCATGGTAGATTGTAGGTTCAAGACCAGATAGGTTCATCAGTGGTTTTATTGTTAAGTGTGCTCACCTCGAGCATGGTAGATTGTAGGTTTAAGATCAGATAGGTTCATCAGTGGTTTTATTGTTAGTGTGCTCACCTCGAGCATGGTAGATTGTAGGTTCAAGATCAGATAGGTTCATCAGTGGTTTTATTGTTAGTGTGCTCACTTTGAGCATGGTAGATTGTAGGTTCAAGATCAGATAGGTTCATCAGTGGTTTTATTGTTAGTGTGCTCACCTCGAGCATGGTAGATTGTAGGTTCAAGATCAGATAGGTTCATCAGTGGTTTTATTGTTAGTGTGCTCACCTTGAGCATGGTAGATTGTAGGTTCAAGATCAGATAGGTTCATCAGTGATTTTATTGTTAGTGTGCTCACTTCGAGCATGGTAGATTGTAGTTTCAAGATCAGATAGGTTCATCAGAGGTTTTATTGTTAGTGTGCTCAGCTTGAGCATGGTAGATTGTATGTTCATCAGTGGTTTTATTGTTAGTGTGCTCATCTCGAGCATGGTAGATTGTAGGTTCATCATTGGTTTTATTTTTAGTGTGCTCACCTCGAGCATGGTAGATTGTAGGTTCATCAGTGGTTTTATTGTTAGTGTACTCACCTCGAGCATGGTAGATTGTAGGTTCATCAGTGGTTTTATTGTTAGTGTGCTCACCTCGAGCATGGTAGATTGTAGGTTCATCAGTGGTTTTATTGTTAGTGTGCTCACCTCGAGCATGGTAGATTGTAGGTTCAAGATCAGATAGGTTCATGAGTGGTTTTATTGTTAGTGTGCTCACCTCGAGCATGGTAGATTGTAGGTTTAAGATCAGATAGGTTCATCAGTGGTTTTATTGTTAGTGTCTCACCTCGAGCATGGTAGATTGTAGGTTTAAGATCAGATAGGTTCATCAGTTGTTTTATTGTTAGTGTGCTCACCTCGAGCATGGTAGATTGTAGGTTCAAGATCAGATAGGTTCATCAGTGGTTTTATTGTTAGTGTGCTCACCTCGAGCATGGTAGATTCTAGGTTCAAGATCAGATAGGTTCATCAGAAGTTTTATTGTTAGTGTGCTCTCCTCGAGCATGGTAGATTGTAGGTTCAAGATCAGATAGGTTCATCAGTGGTTTTATTGTTAGTGTGCTCACCTCGAGCATGGTAGATTGTAGGTTCATCAGTGGTTTTATTGTTAGTGTGCTCACCTCGAGCATGGTAGATTGTAGGTTCAAGACCAGATAGGTTCATCATAGGTTTTATTGTTAGTGTGCTCACCTCGAGCATGGTAGATTGTAGGTTCATCAGTGGTTTTATTGTTAGTGTGCTCACCTCGAGCATGGTAGATTGTAGGTTCATCAGTGGTTTTATTGTTAGTGTGCTCACCTCGAGCATGGTAGATTGTAGGTTCATCAGTGGTTTTATTGTTAGTGTGCTCACCTCGAGCATGGTAGATTGTAGGTTCAAGACCAGATAGGTTCATCAGTGGTTTTATTGTTAGTGTGCTCACCTCGAGCATGGTAGATTGTAGGTTTAAGATCAGATAGGTTCATCAGTGGTTTTATTGTTAGTGTGCTCACCTCGAGCATGGTAGATTGTAGGTTCAAGATCAGATAGGTTCATCAGTGGTTTTATTGTTAGTGTGCTCACCTCGAGCATGGTAGATTCTAGGTTCAAGATCAGATAGGTTCATCAGAAGTTTTATTGTTAGTGTGCTCTCCTCGAGCATGGTAGATTGTAGGTTCAAGATCAGATAGGTTCATCAGTGGTTTTATTGTTAGTGTGCTCACCTCGAGCATGGTAGATTGTAGGTTCAAGATCAGATAGATTCATCAGTGGTTTTATTGTTAGTGTGCTCACCTTGAGCATGGTAGATTGTAGCTTCAAGATCAGATAGGTTCATCAGTGGTTTTATTGTTAGTGTGCTCACTTCGAGCATGGTAGATTGTAGGTTCAAGACCAGATCGGTTCATCAGAGGTTTTATTGTTAGTGTGCTCACCTCGAGCATGGTAGATTGTAGGTTCATCAGTGGTTTTATTGCTAGTGTGCTCACCTCGAGCATGGTAGATTGTAGGTTCATCAGTGGTTTTATTGTTAGTGTGCTCACCTCGAGCATGGTAGATTGTAGGTTCATCAGTGGTTTTATTGTTAGTGTGCTCACCTCGAGCATGGTAGATTGTAGGTTCATCAGTGGTTTTATTGTTAGTGTGCTCACCTCGAGCATGTTAGATTGTAGGTTTAAGATCAGATAGGTTCATCAGTGGTTTTATTGTTAGTCTGCTCACCTCGAGCATGGTAGATTGTAGGTTCAAGATCAGATAGGTTCATGAGTGGTTTTATTGTTAGTGTGCTCACCTCGAGCATGGTAGATTGTAGGTTTAAGATCAGATAGGTTCATCAGTGGTTTTATTGTTAGTGTGCTCACCTCGAGCATGGTAGATTGTAGGTTTAAGATCAGATAGGTTCATCAATGGTTTTATTGTTAGTGTGCTCACCTCGAGCATGGTAGATTGTAGGTTCAAGATCAGATAGGTTCATCAGTGGTTTTATTGTTAGTGTGCTCACCTCGAGCATGGTAGATTGTAGGTTCAAGATCAGATAGGTTCATCAGAAGTTTTATTGTTAGTGTGCTCTCCTCGAGCATGGTAGATTGTAGGTTCAAGATCAGATAGGTTCATCAGTGGTTTTATTGTTAGTGTGCTCACCTCGAGCATGGTAGATTGTATGTTCAAGACCAGATAGGTTCATCAGTTGTTTTATTATTAGTGTGCTCACCTCGAGCATGGTAGATTGTAGGTTCAAGATCAGATAGGTTCATCAGTGGTTTTATTGTTAGTGTGCTCACCTCGAGCATGGTAGATTGTAGGTTCAAGATCAGATAGGTTCATCAGTGGTTTTATTGTTAGTGTGCTCACCTTGAGCATGGTAGATTGTAGCTTCAAGATCAGATAGGTTCATCAGTGGTTTTATTGTTAGTGTGCTCACTTTGAGCATGGTAGATTTTAGGTTCAAGATCAGATAAGTTCATCAGTGGTTTTATTGTTAGTGTGCTCACCTCGAGCATGGTAGATTGTAGGTTCAAGATCAGATAGGTTCATCAGTGGTTTTATTGTTAGTGTGCTAACCTTGAGCATGGTAGATTGTAGGTTCAAGATCAGATAGGTTCATCAGTGATTTTATTGCTAGTGTGCTCACCTCGAGCATGGTAGATTGTAGGTTCAAGATCAGATAGGTTCATCAGAGGTTTTATTGTTAGTGTGCTCAGCTTGAGCATATTAGATTGTAGGTTTAAGATCAGATAGGTTCATCGAAGGTTTTATTGTTAGTGTGCTCACCTTGAGCATGGTAGATTGTAGGTTTAAGATCAGATAGGTTAATCAGTGGTTTTATTGTTAGTGTGCTCACCTCGAGCATGGTAGATTGTATGTTCAAGACCAGATAGGTTCATCTGTGGTTTTATTGTTAGTGTGCTCACCTCGAGCATGGTAGATTGTAGGTTCAAGATCAGATAGGTTCATCAGTGGTTTTATTGTTAGTGTGCTCACCTCGAGCATGGTAGATTGTAGCTTCAAGATCAGATAGGTTCATCAGTGGTTTTATTGTTAGTGTGCTCACTTTGAGCATGGTAGATTTTATGTTCAAGATCAGATAGGTTCATCAGTGGTTTTATTGTTAGTGTGCTCAACTCGAGCATGGTAGATTGTAGGTTCAAGATCAGATAGGTTCATCAGTGGTTTTATTGTTAGTGTGCTAACCTTGAGCATGGTAGATTGTAGGTTCAAGATCAGATAGGTTCATCAGTGATTTTATTGTTAGTGTGCTCACCTCGAGCATGGTAGATTGTAGTTTAAGATCAGATAGGTTCATCAGTGATTTTATTGTTAGTGTGCTCACCTCGAGCATGGTAGATTGTAGGTTCAAGATCAGATAGGTTCATCAGAGGTTTTATTGTTAGTGTGCTCAGCTTGAGCATGGTAGATTGTAGGTTTAAGATCAGATAGGTTCATCGAAGGTTTTATTGTTAGTGTGCTCACCTTGAGCATGGTAGATTGTAGGTTTAAGATCAGATAGGTTCATCAGAGGTTTTATTGTTAGTGTGCTCACCTTGAGCATGGTAGATTGTAGGTTCATCAGTGGTTTTATTGTTAGTGTGCTCACCTTGAGCATGGTAGATTGTAGGTTTAAGATCAGATAGGTTCATCAGTGGTTTTATTGTTAGTGTGCTCACCTCGAGCATGGTACATTGTAGGTTCAAGATCAGATAGGTTCATCAGTGGTTTTATTGTTAGTGTGCTCACCTCGAGCATGGTAGATTGTAGGTTCATCAGTGGTTTTATTGTTAGTGTGCTCACCTCGAGCATGGTAGATTGTATGTTCAAGACCAGATAGGTTCATCTGTGGTTTTATTGTTAGTGTGCTCACCTCGAGCATGGTAGATTGTAGGTTCAAGATCAGATAGGTTCATCAGTGGTTTTATTGTTAGTGTGCTCACCTCGAGCATGGTAGATTGTAGCTTCAAGATCAGATAGGTTCATCAGTGGTTTTATTGTTAGTGTGCTCACTTTGAGCATGGTAGATTGTAGGTTCAAGATCAGATAGGTTCATCAGTGGTTTTATTGTTAGTGTGCTCACCTCGAGCATGGTAGATTGTAGGTTCAAGATCAGATAGGTTCATCAGTGGTTTTATTGTTAGTGTGCTCACCTTGAGCATGGTAGATTGTAGGTTCAAGATCAGATAGGTTCATCAGTGATTTTATTGTTAGTGTGCTCACTTCGAGCATGGTAGATTGTAGTTTCAAGATCAGATAGGTTCATCAGAGGTTTTATTGTTAGTGTGCTCAGCTTGAGCATGGTAGATTGTAGGTTCATCAGTGGTTTTATTGTTAGTGTGCTCACCTCGAGCATGGTAGATTGTAGGTTCATCAGTGGTTTTATTTTTAGTGTGCTCACCTCGAGCATGGTAGATTGTAGGTTCATCAGTGGTTTTATTGTTAGTGTACTCACCTCGAGCATGGTAGATTGTAGGTTCATCAGTGGTTTTATTGTTAGTGTGCTCACCTCGAGCATGGTAGATTGTAGGTTCATCAGTGGTTTTATTGTTAGTGTGCTCACCTCGAGCATGGTAGATTGTAGGTTCAAGATCAGATAGGTTCATGAGTGGTTTTATTGTTAGTGTGCTCACCTCGAGCATGGTAGATTGTAGGTTTAAGATCAGATAGGTTCATCAGTGGTTTTATTGTTAGTGTCTCACCTCGAGCATGGTAGATTGTAGGTTTAAGATCAGATAGGTTCATCAGTTGTTTTATTGTTAGTGTGCTCACCTCGAGCATGGTAGATTGTAGGTTCAAGATCAGATAGGTTCATCAGTGGTTTTATTGTTAGTGTGCTCACCTCGAGCATGGTAGATTCTAGGTTCAAGATCAGATAGGTTCATCAGAAGTTTTATTGTTAGTGTGCTCTCCTCGAGCATGGTAGATTGTAGGTTCAAGATCAGATAGGTTCATCAGTGGTTTTATTGTTAGTGTGCTCACCTCGAGCATGGTAGATTGTAGGTTCATCAGTGGTTTTATTGTTAGTGTGCTCACCTCGAGCATGGTAGATTGTAGGTTCAAGACCAGATAGGTTCATCATAGGTTTTATTGTTAGTGTGCTCACCTCGAGCATGGTAGATTGTAGGTTCATCAGTGGTTTTATTGTTAGTGTGCTCACCTCGAGCATGGTAGATTGTAGGTTCATCAGTGGTTTTATTGTTAGTGTGCTCACCTCGAGCATGGTAGATTGTAGGTTCATCAGTGGTTTTATTGTTAGTGTGCTCACCTCGAGCATGGTAGATTGTAGGTTCAAGACCAGATAGGTTCATCAGTGGTTTTATTGTTAGTGTGCTCACCTCGAGCATGGTAGATTGTAGGTTTAAGATCAGATAGGTTCATCAGTGGTTTTATTGTTAGTGTGCTCACCTCGAGCATGGTAGATTGTAGGTTCAAGATCAGATAGGTTCATCAGTGGTTTTATTGTTAGTGTGCTCACCTCGAGCATGGTAGATTCTAGGTTCAAGATCAGATAGGTTCATCAGAAGTTTTATTGTTAGTGTGCTCTCCTCGAGCATGGTAGATTGTAGGTTCAAGATCAGATAGGTTCATCAGTGGTTTTATTGTTAGTGTGCTCACCTCGAGCATGGTAGATTGTAGGTTCAAGATCAGATAGATTCATCAGTGGTTTTATTGTTAGTGTGCTCACCTTGAGCATGGTAGATTGTAGCTTCAAGATCAGATAGGTTCATCAGTGGTTTTATTGTTAGTGTGCTCATTTCGAGCATGGTAGATTGTAGGTTCAAGACCAGATCGGTTCATCAGAGGTTTTATTGTTAGTGTGCTCACCTCGAGCATGGTAGATTGTAGGTTCATCAGTGGTTTTATTGCTAGTGTGCTCACCTCGAGCATGGTAGATTGTAGGTTCATCAGTGGTTTTATTGTTAGTGTGCTCACCTCGAGCATGGTAGATTGTAGGTTCATCAATGGTTTTATTGTTAGTGTGCTCACCTCGAGCATGGTAGATTGTAGGTTCATCAGTGGTTTTATTGTTAGTGTGCTCACCTCGAGCATGTTAGATTGTAGGTTTAAGATCAGATAGGTTCATCAGTGGTTTTATTGTTAGTCTGCTCACCTCGAGCATGGTAGATTGTAGGTTCAAGATCAGATAGGTTCATGAGTGGTTTTATTGTTAGTGTGCTCACCTCGAGCATGGTAGATTGTAGGTTTAAGATCAGATAGGTTCATCAGTGGTTTTATTGTTAGTGTGCTCACCTCGAGCATGGTAGATTGTAGGTTTAAGATCAGATAGGTTCATCAATGGTTTTATTGTTAGTGTGCTCACCTCGAGCATGGTAGATTGTAGGTTCAAGATCAGATAGGTTCATCAGTGGTTTTATTGTTAGTGTGCTCACCTCGAGCATGGTAGATTGTAGGTTCAAGATCAGATAGGTTCATCAGAAGTTTTATTGTTAGTGTGCTCTCCTCGAGCATGGTAGATTGTAGGTTCAAGATCAGATAGGTTCATCAGTGGTTTTATTGTTAGTGTGCTCACCTCGAGCATGGTAGATTGTATGTTCAAGACCAGATAGGTTCATCAGTTGTTTTATTATTAGTGTGCTCACCTCGAGCATGGTAGATTGTAGGTTCAAGATCAGATAGGTTCATCAGTGGTTTTATTGTTAGTGTGCTCACCTCGAGCATGGTAGATTGTAGGTTCAAGATCAGATAGGTTCATCAGTGGTTTTATTGTTAGTGTGCTCACCTTGAGCATGGTAGATTGTAGCTTCAAGATCAGATAGGTTCATCACTGGTTTTATTGTTAGTGTGCTCACTTTGAGCATGGTAGATTTTAGGTTCAAGATCAGATAAGTTCATCAGTGGTTTTATTGTTAGTGTGCTCACCTCGAGCATGGTAGATTGTAGGTTCAAGATCAGATAGGTTCATCAGTGGTTTTATTGTTAGTGTGCTAACCTTGAGCATGGTAGATTGTAGGTTCAAGATCAGATAGGTTCATCAGTGATTTTATTGCTAGTGTGCTCACCTCGAGCATGGTAGATTGTAGGTTCAAGATCAGATAGGTTCATCAGTGGTTTTATTGTTAGTGTGCTCAGCTTGAGCATATTAGATTGTAGGTTTAAGATCAGATAGGTTCATCGAAGGTTTTATTGTTAGTGTGCTCACCTTGAGCATGGTAGATTGTAGGTTTAAGATCAGATAGGTTCATCAGTGGTTTTATTGTTAGTGTGCTCACCTCGAGCATGGTAGATTGTATGTTCAAGACCAGATAGGTTCATCTGTGGTTTTATTGTTAGTGTGCTCACCTCGAGCATGGTAGATTGTAGGTTCAAGATCAGATAGGTTCATCAGTGGTTTTATTGTTAGTGTGCTCACCTCGAGCATGGTAGATTGTAGCTTCAAGATCAGATAGGTTCATCAGTGGTTTTATTGTTAGTGTGCTCACTTTGAGCATGGTAGATTTTATGTTCAAGATCAGATAGGTTCATCAGTGGTTTTATTGTTAGTGTGCTCAACTCGAGCATGGTAGATTGTAGGTTCAAGATCAGATAGGTTCATCAGTGGTTTTATTGTTAGTGTGCTAACCTTGAGCATGGTAGATTGTAGGTTCAAGATCAGATAGGTTCATCAGTGATTTTATTGTTAGTGTGCTCACCTCGAGCATGGTAGATTGTAGTTTAAGATCAGATAGGTTCATCAGTGATTTTATTGTTAGTGTGCTCACCTCGAGCATGGTAGATTGTAGGTTCAAGATCAGATAGGTTCATCAGAGGTTTTATTGTTAGTGTGCTCAGCTTGAGCATGGTAGATTGTAGGTTTAAGATCAGATAGGTTCATCGAAGGTTTTATTGTTAGTGTGCTCACCTTGAGCATGGTAGATTGTAGGTTTAAGATCAGATAGGTTCATCAGAGGTTTTATTGTTAGTGTGCTCACCTTGAGCATGGTAGATTGTAGGTTCATCAGTGGTTTTATTGTTAGTGTGCTCACCTTGAGCATGGTAGATTGTAGGTTTAAGATCAGATAGGTTCATCAGTGGTTTTATTGTTAGTGTGCTCACCTCGAGCATGGTACATTGTAGGTTCAAGATCAGATAGGTTCATCAGTGGTTTTATTGTTAGTGTGCTCACCTCGAGCATGGTAGATTGTAGGTTCATCAGTGGTTTTATTGTTAGTGTGCTCACCTCGAGCATGGTAGATTGTATGTTCAAGACCAGATAGGTTCATCTGTGGTTTTATTGTTAGTGTGCTCACCTCGAGCATGGTAGATTGTAGGTTCAAGATCAGATAGGTTCATCAGTGGTTTTATTGTTAGTGTGCTCACCTCGAGCATGGTAGATTGTAGCTTCAAGATCAGATAGGTTCATCAGTGGTTTTATTGTTAGTGTGCTCACTTTGAGCATGGTAGATTTTATGTTCAAGATCAGATAGGTTCATCAGTGGTTTTATTGTTAGTGTGCTCAACTCGAGCATGGTAGATTGTAGGTTCAAGATCAGATAGGTTCATCAGTGGTTTTATTGTTAGTGTGCTAACCTTGAGCATGGTAGATTGTAGGTTCAAGATCAGATAGGTTCATCAGTGATTTTATTGTTAGTGTGCTCACCTCGAGCATGGTAGATTGTAGGTTCAAGATCAGATAGGTTCATCAGTGATTTTATTGTTAGTGTGCTCACCTCGAGCATGGTAGATTGTAGGTTCAAGATCAGATAGGTTCATCAGAGGTTTTATTGTTAGTGTGCTCAGCTTGAGCATGGTAGATTGTAGGTTTAAGATCAGATAGGTTCATCGAAGGTTTTATTGTTAGTGTGCTCACCTTGAGCATGGTAGATTGTAGGTTTAAGATCAGATAGGTTCATCAGAGGTTTTATTGTTAGTGTGCTCACCTTGAGCATGGTAGATTGTAGGTTCATCAGTGGTTTTATTGTTAGTGTGCTCACCTCGAGCATGGTAGATTGTAGGTTTAAGATCAGATAGGTTCATCAGTGGTTTTATTGTTAGTGTGCTCACCTCGAGCATGGTACATTGTAGGTTCAAGATCAGATAGGTTCATCAGTGGTTTTATTGTTAGTGTGCTCACCTCGAGCATGGTAGATTGTAGGTTCATCAGTGGTTTTATTGTTAGTGTGCTCACCTCGAGCATGGTAGATTGTAGGTTCATGAGTGGTTTTATTGTTAGTGTGCTCACCTCGAGCATGGTAGATTGTAGGTTCAAGACCAGATAGGTTCATCAGTGGTTTTATTGTTAGTGTGCTCACCTCGAGCATGGTAGATTGTAGGTTCAAGATCAGATAGGTTCATCAGTGGTTTTATTGTTAGTGTGCTCACCTCGAGCATGGTAGATTGTAGGTTCAAGATCAGATAGGTTCATCAGTGGTTTTATTGTTAGTGTGCTCACCTTGAGCATGGTAGATTGTAGCTTCAAGATCAGATAGGTTCATCAGTGGTTTTATTGTTAGTGTGCTCACCTCGAGCATGGTAGATTGTAGGTTCAAGATCAGATAGGTCCATCAGTGGTTTTATTGTTAGTGTGCTCACCTTGAGCATGGTAGATTGTAGGTTCAAGATCAGATAGGTTCATCAGTGATTTTATTGTTAGTGTGCTCACTTCGAGCATGGTAGATTGTAGTTTCAAGATCAGATAGGTTCATCAGAGGTTTTATTGTTAGTGTGCTCAGCTTGAGCATGGTCGATTGTAGGTTTAAGATCAGATAGGTTCATCAAAGGTTTTATTGTTAGTGTGCTCACCTTGAGCATAGTAGATTGTAGGTTTAAGATCAGATAGGTTCATCAAAGGTTTTATTGTTAGTGTGCTCACCTTGAGCATGGTAGATTGTAGGTTCATCAGTGGTTTTATTGTTAGTGTGCTCACCTCGAGCATGGTAGATTGTAGGTTTAAGATCAGATAGGTTCATCAAAGGTTTTATTGTTAGTGTGCTCACCTCGAGCATGGTAGATTGTAGGTTTAAGATCAGATAGGTTCATCAGAGGTTTTATTGTTAGTGTGCTCACCTCGAGCATGGTAGATTGTAGCTTCAAGATCAGATAGGTTCATCAGTGGTTTTATTGTTAGTGTGCTCACTTTGAGCATGGTAGATTTTAGGTTCAAGATCAGATATGTTCATCAGTGGTTTTATTGTTAGTGTGCTCACCTCGAGCATGGTAGATTGTAGGTTCAAGATCAGATAGGTTCATCAGTGGTTTTATTGTTAGTGAGCTCACCTTGAGCATGGTAGATTGTAGTTTCAAGATCAGATAGGTTCATCAGTGATTTTATTGTTAGTGTGCTCACTTCGAGCATGGTAGATTGTAGGTTCAAGATCAGATAGGTTCATCAGAGGTTTTAATGTTAGTGTGCTCAGCTTGAACATGGTAGATTGTAGGTTTAAGATCAGATAGGTTCATCAAAGGTTTTATTGTTAGTGTGCTCACCTCGAGCATGGTAGATTGTAGGTTCAAGACCAGATAGGTTCATCAGAGGTTTTATTGTTAGTGTGCTCACCTCGAGCATGGTAGATTGTAGGTTCATCAGTGGTTTTATTGTTAGTGTGCTCACCTCGAACATGGTAGATTGTAGGTTTAAGATCAGATAGGTTCATCAGTGGTTTTATTGTTAGTGTGCTCACCTCGAGCATGGTAGATTGTAGGTTTAAGATCAGATAGGTTCATCAGTGGTTTTATTGTTAGTGTGCTGACCTCAAGCATGGTAGATTGTATGTTTATGATCAGATAGGTTCATCAGTGGTTTTATTGTTAGTGTGCTCACCTCGAGCATGGTAGATTGTAGGTTCAAGATCAGATAGGTTCATCAGAGGTTTTATTGTTAGTGTGCTCACCTCGAGCATGGTAGATTGTAGGTTCAAGATCAGATAGGTTCATCAGTGGTTTTATTGTTAGTGTGCTCACCTCGAGCATGGTAGATTGTAGGTTCAAGACCAGATAGGTTCATCAGTGGTTTTATTATTAGTGTGCTCACCTCGAGCATGGTAGATTGTAGGTTCAAGATCAGACAGGTTCATCAGTGGTTTTATTGTTAGTGTGCTCACCTCGAGCATGGTAGATTGTAGGTTCAAGATCAGATAGGTTCATGAGTGGTGTTATTGTTAGTGTGCTCACCTTGAGCATGGTAGATTGTAGCTTCAAGATCAGATAGGTTCATCAGTGGTTTTATTGTTAGTGTGCTCACTTTGAGCATGGTAGATTGTAGGTTCAAGATCAGATAGGTTCATCAGTGGTTTTATTGTTAGTGTGCTCACCTCGAGCATGGTAGATTGTAGGTTCAAGATCAGATAGGTTCATCAGTGGTTTTATTGTTAGTGTGCTCACCTTGAGCATGGTAGATTGTAGGTTCAAGATCAGATAGGTTCATCAGTGATTTTATTGTTACTGTGCTCACTTCGAGCATGGTAGATTGTAGTTTCAAGATCAGATAGGTTCATCAGGTTTTATTGTTAGTGTGCTCAGCTTGAGCATGGTAGATTGTAGGTTTAAGATCAGATAGGTTCATCAAAGATTTTATTGTTAGTGTGCTCACCTTGAGCATGGTAGATTGTAGGTTTAAGATCAGATAGGTTCATCAAAGGTTTTATTGTTAGTGTGCTCACCTTGAGCATGGTAGATTGTAGGTTCATCAGTGGTTTTATTGTTAGTGTGCTCACCTCGAGCATGGTAGATTGTAGGTTTAAGATCAGATAGGTTCATCAGAGGTTTTATTGTTAGTGTGCTCACCTCGAGCATGGTAGATTGTAGGTTCAAGATCAGATAGGTTCATCAGTGGTTTTATTGTTAGTGTGCTCACCTCGAGCATGGTAGATTGTAGGTTAAAGACCAGATAGGTTCATCAGAGGTTTTATTGTTAGTGTGCTCACCTCGAGCATGGTAGATTGTAGGTTCATCAGTGGTTTTATTGTTAGTGTGCTCACCTCGAGCATGGTAGATTGTAGGTTCATCAGTGGTTTTATTGTTAGTGTGCTCACCTCGAGCATGGTAGATTGTAGGTTCATCAGTGGTTTTATTGTTAGTGTGCTCACCTCGAGCATGGTAGATTGTAGGTTCATGAGTGGTTTTATTGTTAGTGTGCTCACCTCGAGCATGGTAGATTGTAGGTTTAAGATCAGATAGGTTCATCAATGGTTTTATTGTTAGTGTGCTCACCTCGAGCATGGTAGATTGTAGGTTCAAGATCAGATAGGTTCATGAGTGGTTTTATTGTTAGTGTGCTCACCTCAAGCATGGTAGATTTTAGGTGTAAGATCAGATAGGTTCATCAGTGGTTTTATTGTTAGTGTGCTCACCTCGAGCATGGTAGATTGTAGGTTTAAGATCAGATAGGTTCATCAGTGGTTTTATTGTTAGTGTGCTCACCTCGAGCATGGTAGATTGTAGGTTCAAGATCAGATAGGTTCATGAGTGGTTTTATTGTTAGTGTGCTCACCTCGAGCATGGTAGATTGTAGGTTCAAGATCAGATCGGTTCATCAGAGGTTTTATTGTTAGTGTGCTCACCTCGAGCATGGTAGATTGTAGGTTCAAGATCAGATAGGTTCATCAGTGGTTTTATTGTTAGTGTGCTCACCTCGAGCATGGTAGATTGTAGGTTCAAGACCAGATAGGTTCATCAGTGGTTTTATTGTTAGTGTGCTCACCTCGAGCTTGGTAGATTGTAGGTTCAAGATCAGATAGGTTCATCAGTGGTTTTATTGTTAGTGTGATCACCTCGAGCATGGTAGATTGTAGGTTCAAGATCAGATAGGTTCATCAGTGGTTTTATTGTTAGTGTGCTCACCTTGAGCATGATAGATTGTAGCTTCAAGATCAGATAGGTTCATCAGTGGTTTTATTGTTAGTGTGCTCACTTTGAGCATGGTAGATTGTAGGTTCAAGATCAGATAGGTTCATCAGTGGTTTTATTGTTAGTGTGCTCACCTCGAGCATGGTAGATTGTAGGTTCAAGATCAGATAGGTTCATCAGTGGTTTTATTGTTAGTGTGCTAACCTTGAGCATGGTAGATTGTAGGTTCAAGATCAGATAGGTTCATCAGTGATTTTATTGTTAGTGTGCTCACCTCGAGCATGGTAGATTGTAGGTTCAAGATCAGATAGGTTCATCAGAGGTTTTATTGTTAGTGTGCTCAGCTTGAGCATGGTAGATTGTAGGTTTAAGATCACATAGGTTCATCAAAGGTTTTATTGTTAGTGTGCTCACCTTGAGCATGATAGATTGTAGGTTTAAGATCAGATAGGTTCATCAAAGGTTTTATTGTTAGTGTGCTCACCTTGAGCATGGTAGATTGTAGGTTCATCAGTGGTTTTATTGTTAGTGTGCTCACCTCGAGCATGGTAGATTGTAGGTTTAAGATCAGATAGGTTCATCAGTGGTTTTATTGTTAGTGTGCTCACCTCGAGCATGGTACATTGTAGGTTCAAGATCAGATAGGTTCATCAGTGGTTTTATTGTTAGTGTGCTCACCTCGAGCATGGTAGATTGTAGGTTCAAGACCAAATAGGTTCATCAGAGGTTTTATTGTTAGTGTGCTCACCTCGAGCATGGTAGATTGTAGGTTCATCAGTGGTTTTATTGTTAGTGTGCTCACCTCGAGCATGGTAGATTGTAGGTTCATCAGTGGTTTTATTGTTAGTGTGCTCACCTCGAGCATGGTAGATTGTAGGTTCATCAGTGGTTTTATTGTTAGTGTGCTCACCTCGAGCATGGTAGATTGTAGGTTCAAGACCAGATAGGTTCATCAGTGGTTTTATTGTTAGTGTGCTCACCTCGAGCATGATAGATTGTAGGTTCAAGATCAGATAGGTTCATCAGTGGTTTTATTGTTAGTGTGCTCACCTCGAGCATGGTAGATTGTAGGTTCAAGAGCAGATAGATTCATCAGTGGTTTTATTGTTAGTGTGCTCACCTTGAGCATGGTAGATTGTAGCTTCAAGATCAGATAGGTTCATCAGTGGTTTTATTGTTAGTGTGCTCACTTTGAGCATGGTAGATTGTAGGTTCAAGATCAGATAGGTTCATCAGTGGTTTTATTGTTAGTGTGCTCACCTCGAGCATGGTAGATTGTAGGTTCAAGATCAGATAGGTTCATCAGTGGTTTTATTGTTAGTGTGCTCACCTTGAGCATGGTAGATTGTAGGTTCAAGATCAGATAGGTTCATCAGTGATTTTATTGTTAGTGTGCTCATTTCGAGCATGGTAGATTGTAGTTTCAAGATCAGATAGGTTCATCAGAGGTTTTATTGTTAGTGTGCTCAGCTTGAGCATGGTAGATTGTAGGTTTAAGATCAGATAGGTTCATCAAAGGTTTTATTGTTAGTGTGCTCACCTTGAGCATAGTAGATTGTAGGTTTAAGATCAGATAGGTTCATCAAAGGTTTTATTGTTAGTGTGCTCACCTTGAGCATGGTAGATTGTAGGTTCATCAGTGGTTTTATTGTTAGTGTACTCACCTCGAGCATGGTAGATTGTAGGTTTAAGATCAGATAGGTTCATCAGAGGTTTTATTGTTAGTGTGCTCACCTCGAGCATGGTAGATTGTAGGTTCAAGATCAGATAGGTTCATCAGTGGTTTTATTGTTAGTGTGCTCACCTCGAGCATGGTAGATTGTAGGTTCAAGACCAAATAGGTTCATCAGAGGTTTTATTGTTAGTGTGCTCACCTCGAGCATGGTAGATTGTAGGTTCATCAGTGGTTTTATTGTTAGTGTGCTCACCTCGAGCATGGTAGATTGTAGGTTCATCAGTGGTTTTATTGTTAGTGTGCTCACCTCGAGCATGGTAGATTGTAGGTTCATCAGTGGTTTTATTGTTAGTGTGCTCACCTCGAGCATGGTAGATTGTAGGTTCAAGACCAGATAGGTTCATCAGTGGTTTTATTGTTAGTGTACTCACCTCGAGCATGGTAGATTGTAGGTTCAAGATCAGATAGGTTCATCAGTGGTTTTATTGTTAGTGTGCTCACCTCGAGCATGGTAGATTGTAGGTTCAAGAGCAGATAGATTCATCAGTTGTTTTATTGTTAGTGTGCTCACCTTGAGCATGGTAGATTGTAGCTTCAAGATCAGATAGGTTCATCAGTGGTTTTATTGTTAGTGTGCTCACTTTGAGCATGGTAGATTGTAGGTTCAACATCAGATAGGTTCATCAGAGGTTTTATTGTTAGTGTGCTCACCTCGAGCATGGTAGATTGTAGGTTCAAGATCAGATAGGTTCATCAGAAGTTTTATTGTTAGTGTGCTCACCTCGAGCATGGTAGATTGTAGGTTCAAGACCAGATAGGTTCATCAGTGGTTTTATTATTAGTGTGCTCACCTCGAGCATGGTAGATTGTAGGTTCAAGATCAGATAGGTTCATCAGTGGTTTTATTGTTAGTGTGCTCACCTCGAGCATGGTAGATTGTAGGTTCAAGATCAGATAGGTTCATGAGTGGTTTTATTGTTAGTGTGCTCACCTTGAGCATGGTAGATTGTAGCTTCAAGATCAGATAGGTTCATCAGTGGTTTTATTGTTAGTGTGCTCACTTTGAGCATGGTAGATTGTAGGTTCAAGATCAGATAGGTTCATCAGTGGTTTTATTGTTAGTGTGCTCACCTCGAGCATGGTAGATTGTAGGTTCAAGATCAGATAGGTTCATCAGTGGTTTTATTGTTAGTGTGCTCACCTTGAGCATGGTAGATTGTAGGTTCAAGATCAGATAGGTTCATCAGTGATTTTATTGTTAGTGTGCTCACTTCGAGCATGGTAGATTGTAGTTTCAAGATCAGATAGGTTCATCAGAGGTTTTATTGTTAGTGTGCTCAGCTTGAGCATGGTAGATTGTAGGTTTAAGATCAGATAGGTTCATCAAAGATTTTATTGTTAGTGTGCTCACCTTGAGCATGGTAGATTGTAGGTTTAAGATCAGATAGGTTCATCAAAGGTTTTATTGTTAGTGTGCTCACCTTGAGCATGGTAGATTGTAGGTTCATCAGTGGTTTTATTGTTAGTGTGCTCACCTCGAGCATGGTAGATTGTAGGTTTAAGATCAGATAGGTTCATCAGAGGTTTTATTGTTAGTGTGCTCACCTCGAGCATGGTAGATTGTAGGTTCAAGATCAGATAGGTTCATCAGTGGTTTTATTGTTAGTGTGCTCACCTCGAGCATGGTAGATTGTAGGTTAAAGACCAGATAGGTTCATCAGAGGTTTTATTGTTAGTGTGCTCACCTCGAGCATGGTAGATTGTAGGTTCATCAGTGGTTTCATTGTTAGTGTGCTCACCTCGAGCATGGTAGATTGTAGGTTCATCAGTGGTTTTATTGTTAGTGTGCTCACCTCGAGCATGGTAGATTGTAGGTTCATCAGTGGTTTTATTGTTAGTGTGCTCACCTCGAGCATGGTAGATTGTAGGTTCATCAGTGGTTTTATTGTTAGTGTGCTCACCTCGAGCATGGTAGATTGTAGGTTCATCAGTGGTTTTATTGTTAGTGTGCTCACCTCGAGCATGGTAGATTGTAGGTTCAAGACCAGATAGGTTCATCAGTGGTTTTATTGTTAGTGTGCTCACCTCGAGCATGATAGATTGTAGGTTCAAGATCAGATAGGTTCATCAGTGGTTTTATTGTTAGTGTGCTCACCTCGAGCATGGTAGATTGTAGGTTCAAGAGCAGATAGATTCATCAGTGGTTTTATTGTTAGTGTGCTCACCTTGAGCATGGTAGATTGTAGCTTCAAGATCAGATAGGTTCATCAGTGGTTTTATTGTTAGTGTGCTCACTTTGAGCATGGTAGATTGTAGGTTCAAGATCAGATAGGTTCATCAGTGGTTTTATTGTTAGTGTGCTCACCTCGAGCATGGTAGATTGTAGGTTCAAGATCAGATAGGTTCATCAGTGGTTTTATTGTTAGTGTGCTCACCTTGAGCATGGTAGATTGTAGGTTCAAGATCAGATAGGTTCATCAGTGATTTTATTGTTAGTGTGCTCATTTCGAGCATGGTAGATTGTAGTTTCAAGATCAGATAGGTTCATCAGAGGTTTTATTGTTAGTGTGCTCAGCTTGAGCATGGTAGATTGTAGGTTTAAGATCAGATAGGTTCATCAAAGGTTTTATTGTTAGTGTGCTCACCTTGAGCATAGTAGATTGTAGGTTTAAGATCAGATAGGTTCATCAAAGGTTTTATTGTTAGTGTGCTCACCTTGAGCATGGTAGATTGTAGGTTCATCAGTGGTTTTATTGTTAGTGTACTCACCTCGAGCATGGTAGATTGTAGGTTTAAGATCAGATAGGTTCATCAGAGGTTTTATTGTTAGTGTGCTCACCTCGAGCATGGTAGATTGTAGGTTCAAGATCAGATAGGTTCATCAGTGGTTTTATTGTTAGTGTGCTCACCTCGAGCATGGTAGATTGTAGGTTCAAGACCAAATAGGTTCATCAGAGGTTTTATTGTTAGTGTGCTCACCTCGAGCATGGTAGATTGTAGGTTCATCAGTGGTTTTATTGTTAGTGTGCTCACCTCGAGCATGGTAGATTGTAGGTTCATCAGTGGTTTTATTGTTAGTGTGCTCACCTCGAGCATGGTAGATTGTAGGTTCATCAGTGGTTTTATTGTTAGTGTGCTCACCTCGAGCATGGTAGATTGTAGGTTCAAGACCAGATAGGTTCATCAGTGGTTTTATTGTTAGTGTACTCACCTCGAGCATGGTAGATTGTAGGTTCAAGATCAGATAGGTTCATCAGTGGTTTTATTGTTAGTGTGCTCACCTCGAGCATGGTAGATTGTAGGTTCAAGAGCAGATAGATTCATCAGTTGTTTTATTGTTAGTGTGCTCACCTTGAGCATGGTAGATTGTAGCTTCAAGATCAGATAGGTTCATCAGTGGTTTTATTGTTAGTGTGCTCACTTTGAGCATGGTAGATTGTAGGTTCAACATCAGATAGGTTCATCAGAGGTTTTATTGTTAGTGTGCTCACCTCGAGCATGGTAGATTGTAGGTTCAAGATCAGATAGGTTCATCAGAAGTTTTATTGTTAGTGTGCTCACCTCGAGCATGGTAGATTGTAGGTTCAAGACCAGATAGGTTCATCAGTGGTTTTATTATTAGTGTGCTCACCTCGAGCATGGTAGATTGTAGGTTCAAGATCAGATAGGTTCATCAGTGGTTTTATTGTTAGTGTGCTCACCTCGAGCATGGTAGATTGTAGGTTCAAGATCAGATAGGTTCATGAGTGGTTTTATTGTTAGTGTGCTCACCTTGAGCATGGTAGATTGTAGCTTCAAGATCAGATAGGTTCATCAGTGGTTTTATTGTTAGTGTGCTCACTTTGAGCATGGTAGATTGTAGGTTCAAGATCAGATAGGTTCATCAGTGGTTTTATTGTTAGTGTGCTCACCTCGAGCATGGTAGATTGTAGGTTCAAGATCAGATAGGTTCATCAGTGGTTTTATTGTTAGTGTGCTCACCTTGAGCATGGTAGATTGTAGGTTCAAGATCAGATAGGTTCATCAGTGATTTTATTGTTAGTGTGCTCACTTCGAGCATGGTAGATTGTAGTTTCAAGATCAGATAGGTTCATCAGAGGTTTTATTGTTAGTGTGCTCAGCTTGAGCATGGTAGATTGTAGGTTTAAGATCAGATAGGTTCATCAAAGATTTTATTGTTAGTGTGCTCACCTTGAGCATGGTAGATTGTAGGTTTAAGATCAGATAGGTTCATCAAAGGTTTTATTGTTAGTGTGCTCACCTTGAGCATGGTAGATTGTAGGTTCATCAGTGGTTTTATTGTTAGTGTGCTCACCTCGAGCATGGTAGATTGTAGGTTTAAGATCAGATAGGTTCATCAGAGGTTTTATTGTTAGTGTGCTCACCTCGAGCATGGTAGATTGTAGGTTCAAGATCAGATAGGTTCATCAGTGGTTTTATTGTTAGTGTGCTCACCTCGAGCATGGTAGATTGTAGGTTAAAGACCAGATAGGTTCATCAGAGGTTTTATTGTTAGTGTGCTCACCTCGAGCATGGTAGATTGTAGGTTCATCAGTGGTTTCATTGTTAGTGTGCTCACCTCGAGCATGGTAGATTGTAGGTTCATCAGTGGTTTTATTGTTAGTGTGCTCACCTCGAGCATGGTAGATTGTAGGTTCATCAGTTGTTTTATTGTTAGTGTGCTCACCTCGAGCATGGTAGATTGTAGGTTCATGAGTGGTTTTATTGTTAGTGTGCTCACCTCGAGCATGGTAGATTGTAGGTTTAAGATCAGATAGGTTCATCAATGGTTTTATTGTTAGTGTGCTCACCTCGAGCATGGTAGATTGTAGGTTCAAGATCAGATAGGTTCATGAGTGGTTTTATTGTTAGTGTGCTCACCTCAAGCATGGTAGATTGTAGGTGTAAGATCAGATAGGTTCATCAGTGGTTTTATTGTTAGTGTGCTCACTTCGAGCATGGTAGATTGTAGGTTTAAGATCAGATAGGTTCATCAGTGGTTTTATTGTTAGTGTGCTCACCTCGAGCATGGTAGATTGTAGGTTCAAGATCAGATAGGTTCATCAGTGGTTTTATTGTTAGTGTGCTCACCTCGAGCATGGTAGATTGTAGGTTCAAGATCAGATCGGTTCATCAGAGGTTTTATTGTTAGTGTGCTCACCTCGAGCATGGTAGATTGTAGGTTCAAGATCAGATAGGTTCATCAGTGGTTTTATTGTTAGTGTGCTCACCTCGAGCATGGTAGATTGTAGGTTCAAGACCAGATAGGTTCATCAGTGGTTTTATTGTTAGTGTGCTCACCTCGAGCTTGGTAGATTGTAGGTTCAAGATCAGATAGGTTCATCAATGGTTTTATTGTTAGTGTGCTCACCTCGAGCATGGTAGATTGTAGGTTCAAGATAAGATAGGTTCATCAGTGGTTTTATTGTTAGTGTGCTCACCTTGAGCGTGGTAGATTGTAGCTTCAAGATCAGATAGGTTCATCAGTGGTTTTATTGTTAGTGTGCTCACTTTGAGCATGGTAGATTGTAGGTTCAAGATCAGATAGGTTCATCAGTGGTTTTATTGTTAGTGTGCTCACCTCGAGCATGGTAGATTGTAGGTTCAAGATCAGATAGGTTCATCAGTGGTTTTATTGTTAGTGTGCTAACCTTGAGCATGGTAGATTGTAGGTTCAAGATCAGATAGGTTCATCAGTGATTTTATTGTTAGTGTGCTCACCTCGAGCATGGTAGATTGTAGGTTCAAGATCAGATAGGTTCATCAGAGGTTTTATTGTTAGTGTGCTCAGCTTGAGCATGGTAGATTGTAGGTTTAAGATCACATAGGTTCATCAAAGGTTTTATTGTTAGTGTGCTCACCTAGAGCATGATAGATTGTAGGTTTAAGATCAGATAGGTTCATCAAAGGTTTGATTGTTAGTGTGCTCACCTTGAGCATGGTAGATTGTAGGTTCATCAGTGGTTTTATTGTTAGTGTGCTCACCTCGAGCATGGTAGATTGTAGGTTTAAGATCAGATAGGTTCATCAGTGGTTTTATTGTTAGTGTGCTCACCTCGAGCATGGTACATTGTAGGTTCAAGATCAGATAGGTTCATCAGTGGTTTTATTGTTAGTGTGCTCACCTCGAGCATGGTAGATTGTAGGTTCAAGATCAGATAGGTTCATCAGTGGTTTTATTGTTAGTGTGCTCACCTTGAGCATGGTAGATTGTAGGTTCAAGATCAGATAGGTTCATCAGTGATTTTATTGTTAGTGTGCTCACTTCGAGCATGGTAGATTGTAGTTTCAAGATCAGATAGGTTCATCAGAGGTTTTATTGTTAGTGTGCTCAGCTTGAGCATGGTAGATTGTAGGTTTAAGATCAGATAGGTTCATCAAAGATTTTATTGTTAGTGTGCTCACCTTGAGCATGGTAGATTGTAGGTTTAAGATCAGATAGGTTCATCAAAGGTTTTATTGTTAGTGTGCTCACCTTGAGCATGGTAGATTGTAGGTTCATCAGTGGTTTTATTGTTAGTGTGCTCACCTCGAGCATGGTAGATTGTAGGTTTAAGATCAGATAGGTTCATCAGAGGTTTTATTGTTAGTGTGCTCACCTCGAGCATGGTAGATTGTAGGTTCAAGATCAGATAGGTTCATCAGTGGTTTTATTGTTAGTGTGCTCACCTCGAGCATGGTAGATTGTAGTTTCAAGATCAGATAGGTTCATCAGAGGTTTTATTGTTAGTGTGCTCAGCTTGAGCATGGTAGATTGTAGGTTTAAGATCAGATAGGTTCATCAAAGATTTTATTGTTAGTGTGCTTACCTTGAGCATGGTAGATTGTAGGTTTAAGATCAGATAGGTTCATCAAAGGTTTTATTGTTAGTGTGCTCACCTTGAGCATGGTAGATTGTAGGTTCATCAGTGGTTTTATTGTTAGTGTGCTCACCTCGAGCATGGTAGATTGTAGGTTTAAGATCAGATAGGTTCATCAGAGGTTTTATTGTTAGTGTGCTCACCTCGAGCATGGTAGATTGTAGGTTCAAGATCAGATAGGTTCATCAGTGGTTTTATTGTTAGTGTGCTCACCTCGAGCATGGTAGATTGTAGGTTAAAGACCAGATAGGTTCATCAGAGGTTTTATTGTTAGTGTGCTCACCTCGAGCATGGTAGATTGTAGGTTCATCAGTGGTTTCATTGTTAGTGTGCTCACCTCGAGCATGATAGATTGTAGGTTCATCAGTGGTTTTATTGTTAGTGTGCTCACCTCGAGCATGGTAGATTGTAGGTTCATCAGTGGTTTTATTGTTAGTGTGCTCACCTCGAGCATGGTAGATTGTAGGTTCATGAGTGGTTTTATTGTTAGTGTGCTCACCTCGAGCATGGTAGATTGTAGGTTTAAGATCAGATAGGTTCATCAATGGTTTTATTGTTAGTGTGCTCACCTCGAGCATGGTAGATTGTAGGTTCAAGATCAGATAGGTTCATGAGTGGTTTTATTGTTAGTGTGCTCACCTCAAGCATGGTAGATTGTAGGTGTAAGATCAGATAGGTTCATCAGTGGTTTTATTGTTAGTGTGCTCACTTCGAGCATGGTAGATTGTAGGTTTAAGATCAGATAGGTTCATCAGTGGTTTTATTGTTAGTGTGCTCACCTCGAGCATGGTATATTGTAGGTTCAAGATCACATAGGTTCATCAGTGGTTTTATTGTTAGTGTGCTCACCTCGAGCATGGTAGATTGTAGGTTCAAGATCAGATCGGTTCATCAGAGGTTTTATTGTTAGTGTGCTCACCTCGAGCATGGTAGATTGTAGGTTCAAGATCAGATAGGTTCATCAGTGGTTTTATTGTTAGTGTGCTCACCTCGAGCATGGTAGATTGTAGGTTCAAGACCAGATAGGTTCATCAGTGGTTTTATTGTTAGTGTGCTCACCTCGAGCTTGGTAGATTGTAGGTTCAAGATCAGATAGGTTCATCAATGGTTTTATTGTTAGTGTGCTCACCTCGAGCATGGTAGATTGTAGGTTCAAGATCAGATAGGTTCATCAGTGGTTTTATTGTTAGTGTGCTCACCTTGAGCGTGGTAGATTGTAGCTTCAAGATCAGATAGGTTCATCAGTGGTTTTATTGTTAGTGTGCTCACTTTGAGCATGGTAGATTGTAGGTTCAAGATCAGATAGGTTCATCAGTGTTTTATTGTTAGTGTGCTCACCTCGAGCATGGTAGATTGTAGGTTCAAGATCAGATAGGTTCATCAGTGGTTTTATTGTTAGTGTGCTAACCTTGAGCATGGTAGATTGTAGGTTCAAGATCAGATAGGTTCATCAGTGATTTTATTGTTAGTGTGCTCACCTCGAGCATGGTAGATTGTAGGTTCAAGATCAGATAGGTTCATCAGAGGTTTTATTGTTAGTGTGCTCAGCTTGAGCATGGTAGATTGTAGGTTTAAGATCACATAGGTTCATCAAAGGTTTTATTGTTAGTGTGCTCACCTAGAGCATGATAGATTGTAGGTTTAAGATCAGATAGGTTCATCAAAGGTTTTATTGTTAGTGTGCTCACCTTGAGCATGGTAGATTGTAGGTTCATCAGTGGTTTTATTGTTAGTGTGCTCACCTCGAGCATGGTAGATTGTAGGTTTAAGATCAGATAGGTTCATCAGTGGTTTTATTGTTAGTGTGCTCACCTGGAGCATGGTACATTGTAGGTTCAAGATCAGATAGGTTCATCAGTGGTTTTATTGTTAGTGTGCTTACCTCGAGCATGGTAGATTGTAGGTTCAAGATCAGATAGGTTCATCAGTGGTTTTATTGTTAGTGTGCTCACCTTGAGCATGGTAGATTGTAGGTTCAAGATCAGATAGGTTCATCAGTGATTTTATTGTTAGTGTGCTCACTTCGAGCATGGTAGATTGTAGTTTCAAGATCAGATAGGTTCATCAGAGGTTTTATTGTTAGTGTGCTCAGCTTGAGCATGGTAGATTGTAGGTTTAAGATCAGATAGGTTCATCAAAGATTTTATTGTTAGTGTGCTCACCTTGAGCATGGTAGATTGTAGGTTTAAGATCAGATAGGTTCATTAAAGGTTTTATTGTTAGTGTGCTCACCTTGAGCATGGTAGATTGTAGGTTCATCAGTGGTTTTATTGTTAGTGTGCTCACCTCGAGCATGGTAGATTGTAGGTTTAAGATCAGATAGGTTCATCAGAGGTTTTATTGTTAGTGTGCTCACCTCGAGCATGGTAGATTGTAGGTTCAAGATCAGATAGGTTCATCAGTGGTTTTATTGTTAGTGTGCTCACCTCGAGCATGGTAGATTGTAGGTTAAAGACCAGATAGGTTCATCAGAGGTTTTATTGTTAGTGTGCTCACCTCGAGCATGGTAGATTGTAGGTTCATCAGTGGTTTCATTGTTAGTGTGCTCACCTCGAGCATGGTAGATTGTAGGTTCATCAGTGGTTTTATTGTTAGTGTGCTCACCTCGAGCATGGTAGATTGTAGGTTCATCAGTGGTTTTATTGTTAGTGTGCTCACCTCGAGCATGGTAGATTGTAGGTTCATGAGTGGTTTTATTGTTAGTGTGCTCACCTCGAGCATGGTAGATTGTAGGTTTAAGATCAGATAGGTTCATCAATGGTTTTATTGTTAGTGTGCTCACCTCGAGCATGATAGATTGTAGGTTCAAGATCAGATAGGTTCATGAGTGGTTTTATTGTTAGTGTGCTCACCTCAAGCATGGTAGATTGTAGGTGTAAGATCAGATAGGTTCATCAGTGGTTTTATTGTTAGTGTGCTCACCTCGAGCATGGTAGATTGTAGGTTTAAGATCAGATAGGTTCATCAGTGGTTTTATTGTTAGTGTGCTCACCTCGAGCATGGTAGATTGTAGGTTCAAGATCAGATAGGTTCATCAGTGGTTTTATTGTTAGTGTGCTCACCTCGAGCATGGTAGATTGTAGGTTCAAGATCAGATCGGTTCATCAGAGGTTTTATTGTTAGTGTGCTCACCTCGAGCATGGTAGATTGTAGGTTCAAGATCAGATAGGTTCATCAGTGGTTTTATTGTTAGTGTGCTCACCTTGAGCGTGGTAGATTGTAGCTTCAAGATCAGATAGGTTCATCAGTGGTTTTATTGTTAGTGTGCTCACTTTGAGCATGGTAGATTGTAGGTTCAAGATCAGATAGGTTCATCAGTGGTTTTATTGTTAGTGTGCTCACCTCGAGCATGGTAGATTGTAGGTTCAAGATCAGATAGGTTCATCAGTGGTTTTATTGTTAGTGTGCTAACCTTGAGCATGGTAGATTGTAGGTTCAAGATCAGATAGGTTCATCAGTGATTTTATTGTTAGTGTGCTCACCTCGAGCATGGTAGATTGTAGGTTCAAGATCAGATAGGTTCATCAGAGGTTTTATTGTTAGTGTGCTCAGCTTGAGCATGGTAGATTGTAGGTTTAAGATCACATAGGTTCATCAAAGGTTTTATTGTTAGTGTGCTCACCTAGAGCATGATAGATTGTAGGTTTAAGATCAGATAGGTTCATCAAAGGTTTTATTGTTAGTGTGCTCACCTTGAGCATGGTAGATTGTAGGTTCATCAGTGGTTTTATTGTTAGTGTGCTCACCTCGAGCATGGTAGATTGTAGGTTTAAGATCAGATAGGTTCATCAGTGGTTTTATTGTTAGTGTGCTCACCTCGAGCATGGTAGATTGTAGGTTCAAGATCAGATAGGTTCATCAGTGGTTTTATTGTTAGTGTGCTCACCTTGAGCATGGTAGATTGTAGGTTCAAGATCAGATAGGTTCATCAGTGATTTTATTGTTAGTGTGCTCACTTCGAGCATGGTAGATTGTAGTTTCAAGATCAGATAGGTTCATCAGAGGTTTTATTGTTAGTGTGCTCAGCTTGAGCATGGTAGATTGTAGGTTTAAGATCAGATAGGTTCATCAAAGATTTTATTGTTAGTGTGCTCACCTTGAGCATGGTAGATTGTAGGTTTAAGATCAGATAGGTTCATCAAAGGTTTTATTGTTAGTGTGCTCACCTTGAGCATGGTAGATTGTAGGTTCATCAGTGGTTTTATTGTTAGTGTGCTCACCTCGAGCATGGTAGATTGTAGGTTTAAGATCAGATAGGTTCATCAGAGGTTTTATTGTTAGTGTGCTCACCTCGAGCATGGTAGATTGTAGGTTCAAGATCAGATAGGTTCATCAGTGGTTTTATTGTTAGTGTGCTCACCTCGAGCATGGTAGATTGTAGGTTAAAGACCAGATAGGTTCATCAGAGGTTTTATTGTTAGTGTGCTCACCTCGAGCATGGTAGATTGTAGGTTCATCAGTGGTTTCATTGTTAGTGTGCTCACCTCGAGCATGGTAGATTGTAGGTTCATCAGTGGTTTTATTGTTAGTGTGCTCACCTCGAGCATGGTAGATTGTAGGTTCATCAGTGGTTTTATTGTTAGTGTGCTCACCTCGAGCATGGTAGATTGTAGGTTCATGAGTGGTTTTATTGTTAGTGTGCTCACCTCGAGCATGGTAGATTGTAGGTTTAAGATCAGATAGGTTCATCAATGGTTTTATTGTTAGTGTGCTCACCTCGAGCATGGTAGATTGTAGGTTCAAGATCAGATAGGTTCATGAGTGGTTTTATTGTTAGTGTGCTCACCTCAAGCATGGTAGATTGTAGGTGTAAGATCAGATAGGTTCATCAGTGGTTTTATTGTTAGTGTGCTCACCTCGAGCATGGTAGATTGTAGGTTTAAGATCAGATAGGTTCATCAGTGGTTTTATTGTTAGTGTGCTCACCTCGAGCATGGTAGATTGTAGGTTCAAGATCAGATAGGTTCATCAGTGGTTTTATTGTTAGTGTGCTCACCTCGAGCATGGTAGATTGTAGGTTCAAGATCAGATCGGTTCATCAGAGGTTTTATTGTTAGTGTGCTCACCTCGAGCATGGTAGATTGTAGGTTCAAGATCAGATAGGTTCATCAGTGGTTTTATTGTTAGTGTGCTCACCTCGAGCATGGTAGATTGTAGGTTCAAGACCAGATAGGTTCATCAGTGGTTTTATTGTTAGTGTGCTCACCTCGAGCTTGGTAGATTGTAGGTTCAAGATCAGATAGGTTCATCAATGGTTTTATTGTTAGTGTGCTCACCTCGAGCATGGTAGATTGTAGGTTCAAGATAAGATAGGTTCATCAGTGGTTTTATTGTTAGTGTGCTCACCTTGAGCGTGGTAGATTGTAGCTTCAAGATCAGATAGGTTCATCAGTGGTTTTATTGTTAGTGTGCTCACTTTGAGCATGGTAGATTGTAGGTTCAAGATCAGATAGGTTCATCAGTGGTTTTATTGTTAGTGTGCTCACCTCGAGCATGGTAGATTGTAGGTTCAAGATCAGATAGGTTCATCAGTGGTTTTATTGTTAGTGTGCTAACCTTGAGCATGGTAGATTGTAGGTTCAAGATCAGATAGGTTCATCAGTGATTTTATTGTTAGTGTGCTCACCTCGAGCATGGTAGATTGTAGGTTCAAGATCAGATAGGTTCATCAGAGGTTTTATTGTTAGTGTGCTCAGCTTGAGCATGGTAGATTGTAGGTTTAAGATCACATAGGTTCATCAAAGGTTTTATTGTTAGTGTGCTCACCTAGAGCATGATAGATTGTAGGTTTAAGATCAGATAGGTTCATCAAAGGTTTTATTGTTAGTGTGCTCACCTTGAGCATGGTAGATTGTAGGTTCATCAGTGGTTTTATTGTTAGTGTGCTCACCTCGAGCATGGTAGATTGTAGGTTTAAGATCAGATAGGTTCATCAGTGGTTTTATTGTTAGTGTGCTCACCTCGAGCATGGTACATTGTAGGTTCAAGATCAGATAGGTTCATCAGTGGTTTTATTGTTAGTGTGCTCACCTCGAGCATGGTAGATTGTAGGTTCAAGATCAGATAGGTTCATCAGTGGTTTTATTGTTAGTGTGCTCACCTTGAGCATGGTAGATTGTAGGTTCAAGATCAGATAGGTTCATCAGTGATTTTATTGTTAGTGTGCTCACTTCGAGCATGGTAGATTGTAGTTTCAAGATCAGATAGGTTCATCAGAGGTTTTATTGTTAGTGTGCTCAGCTTGAGCATGGTAGATTGTAGGTTTAAGATCAGATAGGTTCATCAAAGATTTTATTGTTAGTGTGCTCACCTTGAGCATGGTAGATTGTAGGTTTAAGATCAGATAGGTTCATCAAAGGTTTTATTGTTAGTGTGCTCACCTTGAGCATGGTAGATTGTAGGTTCATCAGTGGTTTTATTGTTAGTGTGCTCACCTCGAGCATGGTAGATTGTAGGTTTAAGATCAGATAGGTTCATCAGAGGTTTTATTGTTAGTGTGCTCACCTCGAGCATGGTAGATTGTAGGTTCAAGATCAGATAGGTTCATCAGTGGTTTTATTGTTAGTGTGCTCACCTCGAGCATGGTAGATTGTAGTTTCAAGATCAGATAGGTTCATCAGAGGTTTTATTGTTAGTGTGCTCAGCTTGAGCATGGTAGATTGTAGGTTTAAGATCAGATAGGTTCATCAAAGATTTTATTGTTAGTGTGCTCACCTTGAGCATGGTAGATTGTAGGTTTAAGATCAGATAGGTTCATCAAAGGTTTTATTGTTAGTGTGCTCACCTTGAGCATGGTAGATTGTAGGTTCATCAGTGGTTTTATTGTTAGTGTGCTCACCTCGAGCATGGTAGATTGTAGGTTTAAGATCAGATAGGTTCATCAGAGGTTTTATTGTTAGTGTGCTCACCTCGAGCATGGTAGATTGTAGGTTCAAGATCAGATAGGTTCATCAGTGGTTTTATTGTTAGTGTGCTCACCTCGAGCATGGTAGATTGTAGGTTAAAGACCAGATAGGTTCATCAGAGGTTTTATTGTTAGTGTGCTCACCTCGAGCATGGTAGATTGTAGGTTCATCAGTGGTTTCATTGTTAGTGTGCTCACCTCGAGCATGATAGATTGTAGGTTCATCAGTGGTTTTATTGTTAGTGTGCTCACCTCGAGCATGGTAGATTGTAGGTTCATCAGTGGTTTTATTGTTAGTGTGCTCACCTCGAGCATGGTAGATTGTAGGTTCATGAGTGGTTTTATTGTTAGTGTGCTCACCTCGAGCATGGTAGATTGTAGGTTTAAGATCAGATAGGTTCATCAATGGTTTTATTGTTAGTGTGCTCACCTCGAGCATGGTAGATTGTAGGTTCAAGATCAGATAGGTTCATGAGTGGTTTTATTGTTAGTGTGCTCACCTCAAGCATGGTAGATTGTAGGTGTAAGATCAGATAGGTTCATCAGTGGTTTTATTGTTAGTGTGCTCACTTCGAGCATGGTAGATTGTAGGTTTAAGATCAGATAGGTTCATCAGTGGTTTTATTGTTAGTGTGCTCACCTCGAGCATGGTAGATTGTAGGTTCAAGATCAGATAGGTTCATCAGTGGTTTTATTGTTAGTGTGCTCACCTCGAGCATGGTAGATTGTAGGTTCAAGATCAGATCGGTTCATCAGAGGTTTTATTGTTAGTGTGCTCACCTCGAGCATGGTAGATTGTAGGTTCAAGATCAGATAGGTTCATCAGAGGTTTTATTGTTAGTGTGTTCACCTCGAGCATGGTAGATTGTAGGTTCATCAGTGGTTTTATTGTTAGTGTGTTCACCTCGAGCATGGTAGATTGTAGGTTCAAGATCAGATAGGTTCATCAGTGGTTTTATTGTTAGTGTGCTCACCTCGAGCATGGTAGATTGTAGGTTCAAGACCAGATAGGTTCATCAGTGGTTTTATTGTTAGTGTGCTCACCTCGAGCTTGGTAGATTGTAGGTTCAAGATCAGATAGGTTCATCAATGGTTTTATTGTTAGTGTGCTCACCTCGAGCATGGTAGATTGTAGGTTCAAGATCAGATAGGTTCATCAGTGGTTTTATTGTTAGTGTGCTCACCTTGAGCGTGGTAGATTGTAGCTTCAAGATCAGATAGGTTCATCAGTGGTTTTATTGTTAGTGTGCTCACTTTGAGCATGGTAGATTGTAGGTTCAAGATCAGATAGGTTCATCAGTGTTTTATTGTTAGTGTGCTCACCTCGAGCATGGTAGATTGTAGGTTCAAGATCAGATAGGTTCATCAGTGGTTTTATTGTTAGTGTGCTAACCTTGAGCATGGTAGATTGTAGGTTCAAGATCAGATAGGTTCATCAGTGATTTTATTGTTAGTGTGCTCACCTCGAGCATGGTAGATTGTAGGTTCAAGATCAGATAGGTTCATCAGAGGTTTTATTGTTAGTGTACTCAGCTTGAGCATGGTAGATTGTAGGTTTAAGATCACATAGGTTCATCAAAGGTTTTATTGTTAGTGTGCTCACCTAGAGCATGATAGATTGTAGGTTTAAGATCAGATAGGTTCATCAAAGGTTTTATTGTTAGTGTGCTCACCTTGAGCATGGTAGATTGTAGGTTCATCAGTGGTTTTATTGTTAGTGTGCTCACCTCGAGCATGGTAGATTGTAGGTTTAAGATCAGATAGGTTCATCAGTGGTTTTATTGTTAGTGTGCTCACCTCGAGCATGGTACATTGTAGGTTCAAGATCAGATAGGTTCATCAGTGGTTTTATTGTTAGTGTGCTTACCTCGAGCATGGTAGATTGTAGGTTCAAGATCAGATAGGTTCATCAGTGGTTTTATTGTTAGTGTGCTCACCTTGAGCATGGTAGATTGTAGGTTCAAGATCAGATAGGTTCATCAGTGATTTTATTGTTAGTGTGCTCACTTCGAGCATGGTAGATTGTAGTTTCAAGATCAGATAGGTTCATCAGAGGTTTTATTGTTAGTGTGCTCAGCTTGAGCATGGTAGATTGTAGGTTTAAGATCAGATAGGTTCATCAAAGATTTTATTGTTAGTGTGCTCACCTTGAGCATGGTAGATTGTAGGTTTAAGATCAGATAGGTTCATCAAAGGTTTTATTGTTAGTGTGCTCACCTTGAGCATGGTAGATTGTAGGTTCATCAGTGGTTTTATTGTTAGTGTGCTCACCTCGAGCATGGTAGATTGTAGGTTTAAGATCAGATAGGTTCATCAGAGGTTTTATTGTTAGTGTGCTCACCTCGAGCATGGTAGATTGTAGGTTCAAGATCAGATAGGTTCATCAGTGGTTTTATTGTTAGTGTGCTCACCTCGAGCATGGTAGATTGTAGGTTAAAGACCAGATAGGTTCATCAGAGGTTTTATTGTTAGTGTGCTCACCTCGAGCATGGTAGATTGTAGGTTCATCAGTGGTTTCATTGTTAGTGTGCTCACCTCGAGCATGGTAGATTGTAGGTTCATCAGTGGTTTTATTGTTAGTGTGCTCACCTCGAGCATGGTAGATTGTAGGTTCATCAGTGGTTTTATTGTTAGTGTGCTCACCTCGAGCATGGTAGATTGTAGGTTCATGAGTGGTTTTATTGTTAGTGTGCTCACCTCGAGCATGGTAGATTGTAGGTTTAAGATCAGATAGGTTCATCAATGGTTTTATTGTTAGTGTGCTCACCTCGAGCATGGTAGATTGTAGGTTCAAGATCAGATAGGTTCATGAGTGGTTTTATTGTTAGTGTGCTCACCTCAAGCATGGTAGATTGTAGGTGTAAGATCAGATAGGTTCATCAGTGGTTTTATTGTTAGTGTGCTCACCTCGAGCATGGTAGATTGTAGGTTTAAGATCAGATAGGTTCATCAGTGGTTTTATTGTTAGTGTGCTCACCTCGAGCATGGTAGATTGTAGGTTCAAGATCAGATAGGTTCATCAGTGGTTTTATTGTTAGTGTGCTCACCTCGAGCATGGTAGATTGTAGGTTCAAGATCAGATCGGTTCATCAGAGGTTTTATTGTTAGTGTGCTCACCTCGAGCATGGTAGATTGTAGGTTCAAGATCAGATAGGTTCATCAGTGGTTTTATTGTTAGTGTGCTCACCTTGAGCGTGGTAGATTGTAGCTTCAAGATCAGATAGGTTCATCAGTGGTTTTATTGTTAGTGTGCTCACTTTGAGCATGGTAGATTGTAGGTTCAAGATCAGATAGGTTCATCAGTGGTTTTATTGTTAGTGTGCTCACCTCGAGCATGGTAGATTGTAGGTTCAAGATCAGATAGGTTCATCAGTGGTTTTATTGTTAGTGTGCTAACCTTGAGCATGGTAGATTGTAGGTTCAAGATCAGATAGGTTCATCAGTGATTTTATTGTTAGTGTGCTCACCTCGAGCATGGTAGATTGTAGGTTCAAGATCAGATAGGTTCATCAGAGGTTTTATTGTTAGTGTGCTCAGCTTGAGCATGGTAGATTGTAGGTTTAAGATCACATAGGTTCATCAAAGGTTTTATTGTTAGTGTGCTCACCTAGAGCATGATAGATTGTAGGTTTAAGATCAGATAGGTTCATCAAAGGTTTTATTGTTAGTGTGCTCACCTTGAGCATGGTAGATTGTAGGTTCATCAGTGGTTTTATTGTTAGTGTGCTCACCTCGAGCATGGTAGATTGTAGGTTTAAGATCAGATAGGTTCATCAGTGGTTTTATTGTTAGTGTGCTCACCTCGAGCATGGTACATTGTAGGTTCAAGATCAGATAGGTTCATCAGTGGTTTTATTGTTAGTGTGCTCACCTCGAGCATGGTAGATTGTAGGTTCAAGATCAGATAGGTTCATCAGTGGTTTTATTGTTAGTGTGCTCACCTTGAGCATGGTAGATTGTAGGTTCAAGATCAGATAGGTTCATCAGTGATTTTATTGTTAGTGTGCTCACTTCGAGCATGGTAGATTGTAGTTTCAAGATCAGATAGGTTCATCAGAGGTTTTATTGTTAGTGTGCTCAGCTTGAGCATGGTAGATTGTAGGTTTAAGATCAGATAGGTTCATCAAAGATTTTATTGTTAGTGTGCTCACCTTGAGCATGGTAGATTGTAGGTTTAAGATCAGATAGGTTCATCAAAGGTTTTATTGTTAGTGTGCTCACCTTGAGCATGGTAGATTGTAGGTTCATCAGTGGTTTTATTGTTAGTGTGCTCACCTCGAGCATGGTAGATTGTAGGTTTAAGATCAGATAGGTTCATCAGAGGTTTTATTGTTAGTGTGCTCACCTCGAGCATGGTAGATTGTAGGTTCAAGATCAGATAGGTTCATCAGTGGTTTTATTGTTAGTGTGCTCACCTCGAGCATGGTAGATTGTAGGTTAAAGACCAGATAGGTTCATCAGAGGTTTTATTGTTAGTGTGCTCACCTCGAGCATGGTAGATTGTAGGTTCATCAGTGGTTTCATTGTTAGTGTGCTCACCTCGAGCATGGTAGATTGTAGGTTCATCAGTGGTTTTATTGTTAGTGTGCTCACCTCGAGCATGGTAGATTGTAGGTTCATCAGTGGTTTTATTGTTAGTGTGCTCACCTCGAGCATGGTAGATTGTAGGTTCATGAGTGGTTTTATTGTTAGTGTGCTCACCTCGAGCATGGTAGATTGTAGGTTTAAGATCAGATAGGTTCATCAATGGTTTTATTGTTAGTGTGCTCACCTCGAGCATGGTAGATTGTAGGTTCAAGATCAGATAGGTTCATGAGTGGTTTTATTGTTAGTGTGCTCACCTCAAGCATGGTAGATTGTAGGTGTAAGATCAGATAGGTTCATCAGTGGTTTTATTGTTAGTGTGCTCACCTCGAGCATGGTAGATTGTAGGTTTAAGATCAGATAGGTTCATCAGTGGTTTTATTGTTAGTGTGCTCACCTCGAGCATGGTAGATTGTAGGTTCAAGATCAGATAGGTTCATCAGTGGTTTTATTGTTAGTGTGCTCACCTCGAGCATGGTAGATTGTAGGTTCAAGATCAGATAGGTTCATCAGAGGTTTTATTGTTAGTGTGCTCACCTCGAGCATGGTAGATTGTAGGTTCAAGATCAGATAGGTTCATCAGTGGTTTTATTGTTAGTGTGCTCACCTCGAGCATGGTAGATTGTAGGTTCAAGACCAGATAGGTTCATGAGTGGTTTTATTGTTAGTGTGCTCACCTCGAGCTTGGTAGATTGTAGGTTCAAGATCAGATAGGTTCATCAATGGTTTTATTGTTAGTGTGCTCACCTCGAGCATGGTAGATTGTAGGTTCAAGATCAGATAGGTTCATCAGTGGTTTTATTGTTAGTGTGCTCACCTTGAGCGTGGTAGATTGTAGCTTCAAGATCAGATAGGTTCATCAGTGGTTTTATTGTTAGTGTGCTCACTTTGAGCATGGTAGATTGTAGGTTCAAGATCAGATAGGTTCATCAGTGGTTTTATTGTTAGTATGCTCACCTCGAGCATGGTAGATTGTAGGTTCAAGATCAGATAGGTTCATCAGTGGTTTTATTGTTAGTGTGCTAACCTTGAGCATGGTAGATTGTAGGTTCAAGATCAGATAGGTTCATCAGTGATTTTATTGTTAGTGTGCTCACCTCGAGCATGGTAGATTGTAGGTTCAAGATCAGATAGGTTCATCAGAGGTTTTATTGTTAGTGTGCTCAGCTTGAGCATGGTAGATTGTAGGTTTAAGATCACATAGGTTCATCAAAGGTTTTATTGTTAGTGTGCTCACCTAGAGCATGATAGATTGTAGGTTTAAGATCAGATAGGTTCATCAAAGGTTTTATTGTTAGTGTGCTCACCTTGAGCATGGTAGATTGTAGGTTCATCAGTGGTTTTATTGTTAGTGTGCTCACCTCGAGCATGGTAGATTGTAGGTTCATCAGTGGTTTTATTGTTAGTGTGCTCACCTCGAGCATGGTAGATTGTAGGTTCATCAGTGGTTTTATTGTTAGTGTGCTCACCTCGAGCATGGTAGATTGTAGGTTCAAGACCAGATAGGTTCATCAGTGGTTTTATTGTTAGTGTGCTCACCTCGAGCATGGTAGATTGTAGGTTCAAGATCAGATAGGTTCATCAGTGGTTTTATTGTTAGTGTGCTCACCTCGAGCATGGTAGATTGTAGGTTCAAGAGCAGATAGATTCATCAGTGGTTTTATTGTTAGTGTGCTCACCTTGAGCATGGTAGATTGTAGCTTCAAGATCAGATAGGTTCATCAGTGGTTTTATTGTTAGTGTGCTCACTTTGAGCATGGTAGATTGTAGGTTCAAGATCAGATAGGTTCATCAGTGGTTTTATTGTTAGTGTGCTCACCTCGAGCATGGTAGATTGTAGGTTCAAGATCAGATAGGTTCATCATTGGTTTTATTGTTAGTGTGCTAACCTTGAGCATGGTAGATTGTAGGTTCAAGATCAGATAGGTTCATCAGTGATTTTATTGTTAGTGTGCTCACCTCGAGCATGGTAGATTGTAGGTTCAAGATCAGATAGGTTCATCAGAGGTTTTATTGTTAGTGTGCTCAGCTTGAGCATGGTAGATTGTAGGTTTAAGATCACATAGGTTCATCAAAGGTTTTATTGTTAGTGTGCTCACCTTGAGCATGATAGATTGTAGGTTTAAGATCAGATAGGTTCATCAAAGGTTTTATTGTTAGTGTGCTCACCTTGAGCATGGTAGATTGTAGGTTCATCAGTGGTTTTATTGTTAGTGTGCTCACCTCGAGCATGGTAGATTGTAGGTTTAAGATCAGATAGGTTCATCAGTGGTTTTATTGTTAGTGTGCTCACCTCGAGCATGGTACATTGTAGGTTCAAGATCAGATAGGTTCATCAGTGGTTTTATTGTTAGTGTGCTCACCTCGAGCATGGTAGATTGTAGGTTCAAGACCAAATAGGTTCATCAGAGGTTTTATTGTTAGTGAGCTCACCTCGAGCATGGTAGATTGTAGGTTCATCAGTGGTTTTATTGTTAGTGTGCTCACCTCGAGCATGGTAGATTGTAGGTTCATCAGTGGTTTTATTGTTAGTGTGCTCACCTCGAGCATGGTAGATTGTAGGCTCATCAGTGGTTTTATTGTTAGTGTGCTCACCTCGAGCATGGTAGATTGTAGGTTCAAGACCAGATAGGTTCATCAGTGGTTTTATTGTTAGTGTGCTCACCTCGAGCATGGTAGATTGTAGGTTCAAGATCAGATAGGTTCATCAGTGGTTTTATTGTTAGTGTGCTCACCTCGAGCATGGTAGATTGTAGGTTCAAGAGCAGATAGATTCATCGGTGGTTTTATTGTTAGTGTGCTCACCTTGAGCATGGTAGATTGTAGCTTCAAGATCAGATAGGTTCATCAGTGGTTTTATTGTTAGTGTGCTCACTTTGAGCATGGTAGATTGTAGGTTCAAGATCAGATAGGTTCATCAGTGGTTTTATTGTTAGTGTGCTCACCTCGAGCATGGTAGATTGTAGGTTCAAGATCAGATAGGTTCATCAGTGGTTTTATTGTTAGTGTGCTCACCTTGAGCATGGTAGATTGTAGGTTCAAGATCAGATAGGTTCATCAGTGATTTTATTGTTAGTGTGCTCACTTCGAGCATGGTAGATTGTAGTTTCAAGATCAGATAGGTTCATCAGAGGTTTTATTGTTAGTGTGCTCAGCTTGAGCATGGTAGATTGTAGGTTTAAGATCAGATAGGTTCATCAAAGGTTTTATTGTTAGTGTGCTCACCTTGAGCATAGTAGATTGTAGGTTTAAGATCAGATAGGTTCATCAAAGGTTTTATTGTTAGTGTGCTCACCTTGAGCATGGTAGATTGTAGGTTCATCAGTGGTTTTATTGTTAGTGTGCTCACCTCGAGCATGGTAGATTGTAGGTTTAAGATCAGATAGGTTCATCAGAGGTTTTATTGTTAGTGTGCTCACCTCGAGCATGGTAGATTGTAGGTTCAAGATCAGATAGGTTCATCAGTGGTTTTATTGTTAGTGTGCTCACCTCGAGCATGGTAGATTGTAGGTTCAAGACCAAATAGGTTCATCAGAGGTTTTATTGTTAGTGTGCTCACCTCGAGCATGGTAGATTGTAGGTTCATCAGTGGTTTTATTGTTAGTGTGCTCACCTTGAGCATGGTAGATTGTAGGTTCATCAGTGGTTTTATTGTTAGTGTGCTCACCTCGAGCATGGTAGATTGTAGGTTCATTAGTGGTTTTATTGTTAGTGTGCTCACCTCGAGCATGGTAGATTGTAGGTTCAAGACCAGATAGGTTCATCAGTGTTTTTATTGTTAGTGTGCTCACCTCGAGCATGGTAGATTGTAGGTTCAAGATCAGATAGGTTCATCAGTGGTTTTATTGTTAGTGTGCTCACCTCGAGCATGGTAGATTGTAGGTTCAAGATCAGATAGGTTCATCAGTGGTTTTATTGTTAGTGTGCTCAGCTTGAGCATGGTAGATTGTAGGTTTAAGATCAGATAGGTTCATCAAAGGTTTTATTGTTAGTGTGCTCACCTTGAGCATAGTAGATTGTAGGTTTAAGATCAGATAGGTTCATCAAAGGTTTTATTGTTAGTGTGCTCACCTTGAGCATGGTAGATTGTAGGTTCATCAGTGGTTTTATTGTTAGTGTGCTCACCTCGAGCATGGTAGATTGTAGGTTTAAGATCAGATAGGTTCTTCAGAGGTTTTATTGTTAGTGTGCTCACCTCGAGCATGGTAGATTGTAGGTTCAAGATCAGATAGGTTCATCAGTGGTTTTATTGTTAGTGTGCTCACCTCGAGCATGGTAGATTGTAGGTTCAAGACCAGATCGGTTCATCAGAGGTTTTATTGTTAGTGTGCTCACCTCGAGCATGGTAGATTGTAGGTTCATCAGTGGTTTTATTGTTAGTGTGCTCACCTCGAGCATGGTAGATTGTAGGTTCATCAGTGGTTTTATTGTTAGTGTGCTCACCTCGAGCATGGTAGATTGTAGGTTCATCAGTGGTTTTATTGTTAGTGTGCTCACCTCAAGCATGGTAGATTGTAGGTTCATCAGTGGTTTTATTGTTAGTGTGCTCACCTCGAGCATGGTAGATTGTAGGTTTAAGATCAGATAGGTTCATCAGTGATTTTATTGTTAGTGTGCTCACCTCGAGCATGGTAGATTGTAGGTTCAAGATCAGATAGGTTCATCAGTGGTTTTATTGTTAGTGTGCTCACCTTGAGGATGGTAGATTGTAGCTTCAAGATCAGATAGGTTCATCAGTGGTTTTATTGTTAGTGTGCTCACTTTGAGCATGGTAGATTGTAGGTTCAAGATCAGATAGGTTCATCAGTGGTTTTATTGTTAGTGTGCTCACCTCGAGCATGGTAGATTGTAGGTTCAAGATCAGATAGGTTCATCAGTGGTTTTATTGTTAGTGTGCTCACCTTGAGCATGGTAGATTGTAGGTTCAAGATCAGATAGGTTCATCAGTGATTTTATTGTTAGTGTGCTCACTTCGAGCATGGTAGATTGTAGTTTCAAGATCAGATAGGTTCATCAGAGGTTTTATTGTTAGTGTGCTCAGCTTGAGCATGGTAGATTGTAGGTTTAAGATCAGATAGGTTCATCAAAGGTTTTATTGTTAGTGTGCTCACCTTGAGCATAGTAGATTGTAGGTTTAAGATCAGATAGGTTCATCAAAGGTTTTATTGTTAGTGTGCTCACCTTGAGCATGGTAGATTGTAGGTTCATCAGTGGTTTTATTGTTAGTGTGCTCACCTCGAGCATGGTAGATTGTAGGTTTAAGATCAGATAGGTTCTTCAGAGGTTTTATTGTTAGTGTGCTCACCTCGAGCATGGTAGATTGTAGGTTCAAGATCAGATAGGTTCATCAGTGGTTTTATTGTTAGTGTGCTCACCTCGAGCATGGTAGATTGTAGGTTCAAGACCAGATCGGTTCATCAGAGGTTTTATTGTTAGTGTGCTCACCTCGAGCATGGTAGATTGTAGGTTCATCAGTGGTTTTATTGTTAGTGTGCTCACCTCGAGCATGGTAGATTGTAGGTTCATCAGTGGTTTTATTGTTAGTGTGCTCACCTCGAGCATGGTAGATTGTAGGTTCATCAGTGGTTTTATTGTTAGTGTGCTCACCTCAAGCATGGTAGATTGTAGGTTCATCAGTGGTTTTATTGTTAGTGTGCTCACCTCGAGCATGGTAGATTGTAGGTTTAAGATCAGATAGGTTCATCAGTGATTTTATTGTTAGTGTGCTCACCTCGAGCATGGTAGATTGTAGGTTCAAGATCAGATAGGTTCATCAGTGGTTTTATTGTTAGTGTGCTCACCTTGAGGATGGTAGATTGTAGCTTCAAGATCAGATAGGTTCATCAGTGGTTTTATTGTTAGTGTGCCTACTTTGAGCATGGTAGATTGTAGGTTCAAGATCAGATAGGTTCATCAGTGGTTTTATTGTTAGTGTGCTCACCTCGAGCATGGTAGATTGTAGGTTCAAGATCAGATAGGTTCATCAGTGGTTTTATTGTTAGTGTGCTCACCTTGAGCATGGTAGATTGTAGGTTCAAGATCAGATAGGTTCATCAGTGATTTTATTGTTAGTGTGCTCACTTCGAGCATGGTAGATTGTAGTTTCAAGATCAGATAGGTTCATCAGTGGTTTTATTGTTAGTGTGCTCAGCTTGAGCATGGTAGATTGTAGGTTTAAGATCAGATAGGTTCATCAAAGGTTTTATTGTTAGTGTGCTCACCTTGAGCATAGTAGATTGTAGGTTTAAGATCAGATAGGTTCATCAAAGGTTTTATTGTTAGTGTGCTCACCTTGAGCAAGGTAGATTGTAGGTTCATCAGTGGTTTTATTGTTAGTGTGCTCACCTCGAGCATGGTAGATTGTATGTTTAAGATCAGATAGGTTCATCACAGGTTTTATTGTTAGTGTGCTCACCTCGAGCATGGTAGATTGTAGGTTCAAGATCAGATAGGTTCATCAGTGGTTTTATTGTTAGTGTGCTCACTTCGAGCATGGTAGATTGTAGGTTCAAGACCAGATCGGTTCATCAGAGGTTTTATTGTTAGTGTGCTCACCTCGAGCATGGTAGATTGTAGGTTCATCAGTGGTTTTATTGTTAGTGTGCTCACCTCGAGCATGGTAGATTGTAGGTTCATCAGTGGTTTTATTGTTAGGGTGCTCACCTCGTGCATGGTAGATTGTAGGTTCATCAGTGGTTTTATTGTTAGTGTGCTCACCTCGAGCATGGTAGATTGTAGGTTTATCAGTGGTTTTATTGTTAGTGTGCTCACCTCGAGCATGGTAGATTGTAGGTTTAAGATCAGATAGGTTCATCAGTGGTTTTATTGTTAGTGTGCTCACCTCGAGCATGGTAGATTGTAGGTTCAAGATCAGATAGGTTCATGAGTGGTTTTATTGTTAGTGTGCTCACCTCGAGCATGGTAGATTGTAGGTTTAAGATCAGATAGGTTCATCAGTGGTTTTATTGTTAGTGTGCTCACCTCGAGCATGGTAGATTGTAGGTTCAAGATCAGATAGGTTCATCAGTGGTTTTATTGTTAGTGTGCTCACCTCGAGCATGGTAGATTGTAGGTTCAAGATCAGATAGGTTCATCAGTGGTTTTATTGTTAGTGTGCTCACCTCGAGCATGGTAGATTGTAGGTTCAAGACCAAATAGGTTCATCAGAGGTTTTATTGTTAGTGTGCTCACCTCGAGCATGGTAGATTGTAGGTTCATCAGTGGTTTTATTGTTAGTGTGCTCACCTTGAGCATGGTAGATTGTAGGTTCATCAGTGGTTTTATTGTTAGTGTGCTCACCTCGAGCATGGTAGATTGTAGGTTCATTAGTGGTTTTATTGTTAGTGTGCTCACCTCGAGCATGGTAGATTGTAGGTTCAAGACCAGATAGGTTCATCAGTGTTTTTATTGTTAGTGTGCTCACCTCGAGCATGGTAGATTGTAGGTACAAGATCAGATAGGTTCATCAGTGGTTTTATTGTTAGTGTGCTCACCTCGAGCATGGTAGATTGTAGGTTCAAGAGCAGATAGATTCATCAGTGGTTTTATTGTTAGTGTGCTCACCTTGAGCATGGTAGATTGTAGCTTCAAGATCAGATAGGTTCATCAGTGGTTTTATTGTTAGTGTGCTCACTTTGAGCATGGTAGATTGTAGGTTCAAGATCAGATAGGTTCATCAGTGGTTTTATTGTTAGTGTGCTCACCTCGAGCATGGTAGATTGTAGGTTCAAGATCAGATAGGTTCATCAGTGGTTTTATTGTTAGTGTGCTCACCTTGAGCATGGTAGATTGTAGGTTCAAGATCAGATAGGTTCATCAGTGATTTTATTGTTAGTGTGCTCACTTCGAGCATGGTAGATTGTAGTTTCAAGATCAGATAGGTTCATCAGAGGTTTTATTGTTAGTGTGCTCAGCTTGAGCATGGTAGATTGTAGGTTTAAGATCAGATAGGTTCATCAAAGGTTTTATTGTTAGTGTGCTCACCTTGAGCATAGTAGATTGTAGGTTTAAGATCAGATAGGTTCATCAAAGGTTTTATTGTTAGTGTGCTCACCTTGAGCATGGTAGATTGTAGGTTCATCAGTGGTTTTATTGTTAGTGTGCTCACCTCGAGCATGGTAGATTGTAGGTTTAAGATCAGATAGGTTCTTCAGAGGTTTTATTGTTAGTGTGCTCACCTCGAGCATGGTAGATTGTAGGTTCAAGATCAGATAGGTTCATCAGTGGTTTTATTGTTAGTGTGCTCACCTCGAGCATGGTAGATTGTAGGTTCAAGACCAGATCGGTTCATCAGAGGTTTTATTGTTAGTGTGCTCACCTCGAGCATGGTAGATTGTAGGTTCATCAGTGGTTTTATTGTTAGTGTGCTCACCTCGAGCATGGTAGATTGTAGGTTCATCAGTGGTTTTATTGTTAGTGTGCTCACCTCGAGCATGGTAGATTGTAGGTTCATCAGTGGTTTTATTGTTAGTGTGCTCACCTCAAGCATGGTAGATTGTAGGTTCATCAGTGGTTTTATTGTTAGTGTGCTCACCTCGAGCATGGTAGATTGTAGGTTTAAGATCAGATAGGTTCATCAGTGATTTTATTGTTAGTGTGCTCACCTCGAGCATGGTAGATTGTAGGTTCAAGATCAGATAGGTTCATCAGTGGTTTTATTGTTAGTGTGCTCACCTTGAGGATGGTAGATTGTAGCTTCAAGATCAGATAGGTTCATCAGTGGTTTTATTGTTAGTGTGCTCACTTTGAGCATGGTAGATTGTAGGTTCAAGATCAGATAGGTTCATCAGTGGTTTTATTGTTAGTGTGCTCACCTCGAGCATGGTAGATTGTAGGTTCAAGATCAGATAGGTTCATCAGTGGTTTTATTGTTAGTGTGCTCACCTTGAGCATGGTAGATTGTAGGTTCAAGATCAGATAGGTTCATCAGTGATTTTATTGTTAGTGTGCTCACTTCGAGCATGGTAGATTGTAGTTTCAAGATCAGATAGGTTCATCAGTGGTTTTATTGTTAGTGTGCTCAGCTTGAGCATGGTAGATTGTAGGTTTAAGATCAGATAGGTTCATCAAAGGTTTTATTGTTAGTGTGCTCACCTTGAGCATAGTAGATTGTAGGTTTAAGATCAGATAGGTTCATCAAAGGTTTTATTGTTAGTGTGCTCACCTTGAGCAAGGTAGATTGTAGGTTCATCAGTGGTTTTATTGTTAGTGTGCTCACCTCGAGCATGGTAGATTGTATGTTTAAGATCAGATAGGTTCATCACAGGTTTTATTGTTAGTGTGCTCACCTCGAGCATGGTAGATTGTAGGTTCAAGATCAGATAGGTTCATCAGTGGTTTTATTGTTAGTGTGCTCACTTCGAGCATGGTAGATTGTAGGTTCAAGACCAGATCGGTTCATCAGAGGTTTTATTGTTAGTGTGCTCACCTCGAGCATGGTAGATTGTAGGTTCATCAGTGGTTTTATTGTTAGTGTGCTCACCTCGAGCATGGTAGATTGTAGGTTCATCAGTGGTTTTATTGTTAGGGTGCTCACCTCGTGCATGGTAGATTGTAGGTTCATCAGTGGTTTTATTGTTAGTGTGCTCACCTCGAGCATGGTAGATTGTAGGTTTATCAGTGGTTTTATTGTTAGTGTGCTCACCTCGAGCATGGTAGATTGTAGGTTTAAGATCAGATAGGTTCATCAGTGGTTTTATTGTTAGTGTGCTCACCTCGAGCATGGTAGATTGTAGGTTCAAGATCAGATAGGTTCATGAGTGGTTTTATTGTTAGTGTGCTCACCTCGAGCATGGTAGATTGTAGGTTTAAGATCAGATAGGTTCATCAGTGGTTTTATTGTTAGTGTGCTCACCTCGAGCATGGTAGATTGTAGGTTCAAGATCAGATAGGTTCATCAGTGGTTTTATTGTTAGTGTGCTCACCTCGAGCATGGTAGATTGTAGGTTCAAGATCAGATAGGTTCATCAGTGGTTTTATTGTTAGTGTGCTCACCTCGAGCATGGTAGATTGTAGCTTCAAGATCAGATAGGTTCATCAGTGGTTTTATTGTTAGTGTGCTCACTTTGAGCATGGTAGATTGTAGGTTCAAGATCAGATAGGTTCATCAGTGGTTGTATTGTTAGTGTGCTCACCTCGAGCATGGTAGATTGTAGGTTCAAGATCAGATAGGTTCATCAGTGGTTTTATTGTTAGTGTGCTAACCTTGAGCATGGTAGATAGTAGGTTCAAGATCAGATAGGTTCATCAGTGGTTTTATTGTTAGTGTGCTCACCTCGAGCATGGTAGATTGTAGGTTCAAGATCAGATAGGTTCATGAGTGGTTTTATTGTTAGTGTGCTCACCTCGAGCATGGTAGATTGTAGGTTTAAGATCAGATAGGTTCATCAGTGGTTTTATTGTTAGTGTGCTCACCTCGAGCATGGTAGATTGTAGGTTCAAGATCAGATAGGTTCATCAGTGGTTTTATTGTTAGTGTGCTCACCTCGAGCATGGTAGATTGTAGGTTCAAGATCAGATAGGTTCATCAGTGGTTTTATTGTTAGTGTGCTCACCTCGAGCATGGTAGATTGTAGCTTCAAGATCAGATAGGTTCATCAGTGGTTTTATTGTTAGTGTGCTCACTTTGAGCATGGTAGATTGTAGGTTCAAGATCAGATAGGTTCATCAGTGGTTGTATTGTTAGTGTGCTCACCTCGAGCATGGTAGATTGTAGGTTCAAGATCAGATAGGTTCATCAGTGGTTTTATTGTTAGTGTGCTAACCTTGAGCATGGTAGATAGTAGGTTCAAGATCAGATAGGTTCATCAGTGATTTTATTGTTAGTGTGCTCACCTCGAGCATGGTAGATTGTAGGTTCAAGATCAGATAGGTTCATCAGAGGTTTTATTGTTAGTGTGCTCAGCTTGAGCATGGTAGATTGTAGGTTTAAGATCAGATAGGTTCATCAAAGGTTTTATTGTTAGTGTGCTCACCTTGAGCATGGTAGATTGTAGGTTTAAGATCAGATAGGTTCATCAAAGGTTTTATTGTTAGTGTGCTCACCTTGAGCATGGTAGATTGTAGGTTCATCAGTGGTTTTATTGTTTGTGTGCTCACTTCGAGCATGGTAGATTGTAGGTTTAAGATCAGATAGGTTCATCAGTGGTTTTATTGTTAGTGTGCTCACCTCGAGCATGGTACATTGTAGGTTCAAGATCAGATAGGTTCATCAGTGGTTTTATTGTTAGTGTGCTCACCTCGAGCATGGTAGATTGTAGGTTCAAGACCAGATAGGTTCATCAGAGGTTTTATTGTTAGTGTGCTCACCTCGAGCATGGTAGATTGTAGGTTCATCAGTGGTTTTATTGTTAGTGTGCTCACCTCGAGCATGGTAGATTGTAGGTTCATCAGTGATTTTATTTTTAGTGTGCTCACCTCGAGCATGGTAGATTGTAGGTTCATCAGTGGTTTTATTGTTAGTGTGCTCACCTCGAGCATGGTAGATTGTAGGTTCATCAGTGGTTTTATTGTTAGTGTGCTCACCTCGAGCATGGTAGATTGTAGGTTTAAGATCAGATAGCTTCATCAGTTGTTTTATTGTTAGTGTGCTCACCTCGAGCATGGTAGATTGTAGGTTCAAGATCAGATAGGTTCATCAGTGGTTTTATTGTTAGTGTGCTCACCTCGAGCATGGTAGATTGTAGGTTCAAGACCAGATAGATTCATCAGTGGTTTTATTGTTAGTGTGTTCACCTCGAGCATGGTAGATTGTAGGTTCAAGATCAGATAGGTTCATCAGTGGTTTTATTGTTAGTGTGCTCACCTCGAGCATGGTAGATTGTAGGTTCAAGACCAGATAGGTTCATGAGTGGTTTTATTGTTAGTGTGCTCACCTCGAGCATGGTAGATTGTAGGTTCATCAGTGGTTTTATTGTTAGTGTGCTCACCTCGAGCATGGTAGATTGTAGGTTCATCAGTGGTTTTATTGTTAGTGTGCTCACCTCGAGCATGGTAGATTGTAGGTTCAAGATCAGATAGGTTCATCAGTGGTTTTATTGTTAGTGTGCTCACCTCGATCATGGTAGATTGTAGGTTCAAGACCAGATAGATTCATCAGTGGTTTTATTGTTAGTGTGCTCACCTCGAGCATGGTAGATTGTAGGTTCAAGACCAGATAGGTTCATCAGTGGTTTTATTGTTAGTGTGCTCACTTTGAGCATGGTAGATTGTAGGTTCAAGATCAGATAGGTTCATCAGTGGTTGTATTGTTAGTGTGCTCACCTCGAGCATGGTAGATTGTAGGTTCAAGATCAGATAGGTTCATCAGTGGTTTTATTGTTAGTGTGCTAACCTTGAGCATGGTAGATAGTAGGTTCAAGATCAGATAGGTTCATCAGTGATTTTATTGTTAGTGTGCTCACCTCGAGCATGGTAGATTGTAGGTTCAAGATCAGATAGGTTCATCAGAGGTTTTATTGTTAGTGTGCTCAGCTTGAGCATGGTAGATTGTAGGTTTAAGATCAGATAGGTTCATCAAAGGTTTTATTGTTAGTGTGCTCACCTTGAGCATGGTAGATTGTAGGTTTAAGATCAGATAGGTTCATCAAAGGTTTTATTGTTAGTGTGCTCACCTTGAGCATGGTAGATTGTAGGTTCATCAGTGGTTTTATTGTTTGTGTGCTCACTTCGAGTATGGTAGATTGTAGGTTTAAGATCAGATAGGTTCATCAGTGGTTTTATTGTTAGTGTGCTCACCTCGAGCATGGTACATTGTAGGTTCAAGATCAGATAGGTTCATCAGTGGTTTTATTGTTAGTGTGCTCACCTCGAGCATGGTAGATTGTAGGTTCAAGACCAGATAGGTTCATCAGAGGTTTTATTGTTAGTGTGCTCACCTCGAGCATGGTAGATTGTAGGTTCATCAGTGGTTTTATTGTTAGTGTGCTCACCTCGAGCATGGTAGATTGTAGGTTCATCAGTGATTTTATTTTTAGTGTGCTCACCTCGAGCATGGTAGATTGTAGGTTCATCAGTGGTTTTATTGTTAGTGTGCTCACCTCGAGCATGGTAGATTGTAGGTTCATCAGTGGTTTTATTGTTAGTGTGCTCACCTCGAGCATGGTAGATTGTAGGTTTAAGATCAGATAGCTTCATCAGTTGTTTTATTGTTAGTGTGCTCACCTCGAGCATGGTAGATTGTAGGTTCAAGATCAGATAGGTTCATCAGTGGTTTTATTGTTAGTGTGCTCACCTCGAGCATGGTAGATTGTAGGTTCAAGACCAGATAGATTCATCAGTGGTTGTATTGTTAGTGTGTTCACCTCGAGCATGGTAGATTGTAGGTTCAAGATCAGATAGGTTCATCAGTGGTTTTATTGTTAGTGTGCTCACCTCGAGCATGGTAGATTGTAGGTTCAAGACCAGATAGGTTCATGAGTGGTTTTATTGTTAGTGTGCTCACCTCGAGCATGGTAGATTGTAGGTTCATCAGTGGTTTTATTGTTAGTGTGCTCACCTCGAGCATGGTAGATTGTAGGTTCATCAGTGGTTTTATTGTTAGTGTGCTCACCTCGAGCATGGTAGATTGTAGGTTCAAGATCAGATAGGTTCATCAGTGGTTTTATTGTTAGTGTGCTCACCTCGATCATGGTAGATTGTAGGTTCAAGACCAGATAGATTCATCAGTGGTTTTATTGTTAGTGTGCTCACCTCGAGCATGGTAGATTGTAGGTTCAAGACCAGATAGGTTCATCAGTGGTTTTATTGTTAGTGTGCTCACTTTGAGCATGGTAGATTGTAGGTTCAAGATCAGATAGGTTCATCAGTGGTTTTATTGTTAGTGTGCTCACCTCGAGCATGGTAGATTGTAGGTTCAAGACCAGATAGGTTCATCTCAGGTTTTATTGTTAGTGTACTCACCTCGGGCATGGTAGATTGTAGGTTCAAGATCAGATAGGTTCATCAGTGGTTTTATTGTTAGTGTGCTCACCTCGAGCATGGTAGATTGTAGGTTCAAGATCAGATAGGTTCATCAGTGGTTTTATTGTTAGTGTGCTCACCTCGAGCATGGTAGATTGTAGGTTCAAGACCAGATAGGTTCATCAGTGGTTTTATTGTTAGTGTGCTCACCTTGAGCATGGTAGATTGTAGGTTCAAGATCAGATAGGTTCATCAGTGATTTTATTGTTAGTGTGCTCACCTCGAGCATGGTAGATTGTAGTTTCAAGATCAGATAGGTTCATCAGAGGTTTTATTGTTAGTGTGCTCAGCTTGAGCATGGTAGATTGTAGGTTTAAGATCAGATAGGTTCATCAAAGGTTTTATTGTTAGTGTGCTCACCTTGAGCATGGTAGATTGTAGGTTTAAGATCAGATAGGTTCATCAAAGGTTTTATTGTTAGTGTGCTCACCTTGAGCATGGTAGATTGTAGGTTCATCAGTGGTTTTATTGTTAGTGTGCTCACCTCGAGCATGGTAGATTGTAGGTTTAAGATCAGATAGGTTCATCAGAGGTTTTATTGTTAGTGTGCTCACCTCGAGCATGGTAGATTGTAGGTTCAAGATCAGATAGGTTCATCAATGGTTTTATTGTTAGTGTGCTCACCTCGAGCATGGTAGATTGTAGGTTCAAGACCAGATAGGTTCATCAGAGGTTTTATTGTTAGTGTGCTCACCTCGAGCATGATAGATTGTAGGTTCATCAGTGGTTTTATTGTTAGTGTGCTCACCTCGAGCATGGTAGATTGTAGGTTCATCAGTGGTTTTATTGTTAGTGTGCTTACCTCGAGCATGGTAGATTGTAGGTTTAAGATCAGATAGCTTCATCAGTGGTTTTATTGTTAGTGTGCTCACCTCGAGCATGGTAGATTGTAGGTTCAAGATCAGATAGGTTCATCAGTGGTTTTATTGTTAGTGTGCTCACCTCGAGCATGGTAGATTGTAGGTTCAAGACCAGATAGATTCATCAGTGGTTTTATTGTTAGTGTGCTCACCTCGAGCATGGTAGATTGTAGGTTCAAGATCAGATAGGTTCATCAGTGGTTTTATTGTTAGTGTGCTCACCTCGAGCATGGTAGATTGTAGGTTCAAGACCAGAAAGGTTCATCAGTGGTTTTATTGTTAGTGTGCTCACTTTGAGCATGGTAGATTGTAGGTTCAAGATCAGATAGGTTCATCAGTGGTTTTATTGTTAGTGTGCTCACCTCGAGCATGGTAAATTGTAGGTTCAAGATCAGATAGGTTCATCAGTGGTTTTATTGTTAGTGTGCTCACCTTGAGCATGGTAGATTGTAGGTTCAAGATCAGATAGGTTCATCAGTGATTTTATTGTTAGTGTGCTCACCTCGAGCATGGTAGATTGTAGTTTCAAGATCAGATAGGTTCATCAGAGGTTTTATTGTTAGTGTGCTCAGCTTGAGCATGGTAGATTGTAGGTTTAAGATCAGATAGGTTCATCAAAGGTTTTATTGTTAGTGTGCTCACCTTGAGCATGGTAGATTGTAGGTTTAAGATCAGATAGGTTCATCAAAGGTTTTATTGTTAGTGTGCTCACCTCGAGCATGGTAGATTGTAGGTTCAAGACCAGATAGGTTCATCAGAGGTTTTATTGTTAGTGTGCTCACCTCGAGCATGATAGATTGTAGGTTCATCAGTGGTTTTATTGTTAGTGTGCTCACCTCGAGCATGGTAGATTGTAGGTTCATCAGTGGTTTTATTGTTAGTGTGCTCACCTCGAGCATGGTAGATTGTAGGTTTAAGATCAGATAGGTTCATCAGAGGTTTTATTGTTAGTGTGCTCACCTCGAGCATGGTAGATTGTAGGTTCAAGATCAGATAGGTTCATCAATGGTTTTATTGTTAGTGTGCTCACCTCGAGCATGGTAGATTGTAGGTTCAAGACCAGATAGGTTCATCAGAGGTTTTATTGTTAGTGTGCTCACCTCGAGCATGATAGATTGTAGGTTCATCAGTGGTTTTATTGTTAGTGTGCTCACCTCGAGCATGGTAGATTGTAGGTTCATCAGTGGTTTTATTGTTAGTGTGCTCACCTCGAGCATGGTAGATTGTAGGTTTAAGATCAGATAGCTTCATCAGTGGTTTTATTGTTAGTGTGCTCACCTCGAGCATGGTAGATTGTAGGTTCAAGATCAGATAGGTTCATCAGTGGTTTTATTGTTAGTGTGCTCACCTCGAGCATGGTAGATTGTAGGTTCAAGACCAGATAGATTCATCAGTGGTTTTATTGTTAGTGTGCTCACCTCGAGCATGGTAGATTGTAGGTTCAAGATCAGATAGGTTCATCAGTGGTTTTATTGTTAGTGTGCTCACCTCGAGCATGGTAGATTGTAGGTTCAAGACCAGATAGGTTCATGAGTGGTTTTATTGTTAGTGTGCTCACCTCGAGCATGGTAGATTGTAGGTTCATCAGTGGTTTTATTGTTAGTGTGCTCACCTTGAGCATGGTAGATTGTAGGTTCATCAGTGGTTTTATTGTTAGTGTGCTCACCTCGAGCATGGTAGATTGTAGGTTCAAGATCAGATAGGTTCATCAGTGGTTTTATTGTTAGTGTGCTCACCTCGATCATGGTAGATTGTAGGTTCAAGACCAGATAGGTTCATCAGTGGTTTTATTGTTAGTGTGCTCACCTCGAGCATGGTAGATTGTAGGTTCAAGACCAGATAGGTTCATCAGTGGTTTTATTGTTAGTGTGCTCACTTTGAGCATGGTAGATTGTAGGTTCAAGATCAGATAGGTTCATCCGAGGTTTTATTGTTAGTGTGCTCACCTCGAGCATGGTAGATTGTAGGTTCAAGACCAGATAGGTTCATCTCAGGTTTTATTGTTAGTGTACTCACCTCGGGCATGGTAGATTGTAGGTTCAAGATCAGATAGGTTCATCAGTGGTTTTATTGTTAGTGTGCTCACCTCGAGCATGGTAGATTGTAGGTTCAAGATCAGATAGGTTCATCAGTGGTTTTATTGTTAGTGTGCTCACTTTGAGCATGGTAGATTGTAGGTTCAAGATCAGATAGGTTCATCAGTGGTTTTATTGTTAGTGTGCTCACCTCGAGCATGGTAGATTGTAGGTTCAAGATCACATAGGTTCATCAGTGGTTTTATTGTTAGTGTGCTCACCTCGAGCATGGTAGATTGTAGGTTCAAGACCAGATAGGTTCATCAGAGGTTTTATTGTTAGTGTGCTCACCTCGAGCATGGTAGATTGTAGGTTCATCAGTGGTTTTATTGTTAGTGTGCTCACCTCGAGCATGGTAGATTGTAGGTTCATCAGTGGTTTTATTTTTAGTGTGCTCACCTCGAGCATGGTAGATTGTAGGTTCATCAGTGGTTTTATTGTTAGTGTGCTCACCTCGAGCATGGTAGATTGTAGGTTCATCAGTGGTTTTATTGTTAGTGTGCTCACCTCGAGCATGGTAGATTGTAGGTTTAAGATCAGATAGCTTCATCAGTGGTTTTATTGTTAGTGTGCTCACCTCGAGCATTGTAGATTGTAGGTTCAAGATCAGATAGGTTCATCAGTGGTTTTATTGTTAGTGTGCTCACCTCGAGCATGATAGATTGTAGGTTTAAGACCAGATAGATTCATCAGTGGTTTTATTGTTAGTGTGCTCACCTCGAGCATGGTAGATTGTAGGTTCAAGATCAGATAGGTTCATCAGTGGTTTTATTGTTAGTGTGCTCACCTCGAGCATGGTAGATTGTAGGTTCAAGACCAGATAGGTTCATGAGTGGTTTTATTGTTAGTGTGCTCACCTCGAGCATGGTAGATTGTAGGTTCATCAGTGGTTTTATTGTTAGTGTGCTCACCTCGAGCATGGTAGATTGTAGGTTCATCAGTGGTTTTATTGTTAGTGTGCTCACCTCGAGCATGGTAGATTGTAGGTTCATGAGTGGTTTTATTGTTAGTGTGCTCACCTCGAGCATGGTAGATTGTAGGTTTAAGATCAGATAGGTTCATCAATGGTTTTATTGTTAGTGTGCTCACCTCGAGCATGGTAGATTGTAGGTTCAAGATCAGATAGGTTCATGAGTGGTTTTATTGTTAGTGTGCTCACCTCAAGCATGGTAGATTGTAGGTTCAAGACCAGATAGATTCATCAGTGGTTTTATTGTTAGTGTGCTCACCTCGAGCATGGTAGATTGTAGGTTCAAGACCAGATAGGTTCATCAGTGGTTTTATTGTTAGTGTGCTCACTTTGAGCATGGTAGATTGTAGGTTCAAGATCAGATAGGTTCATCAGTGGTTGTATTGTTAGTGTGCTCACCTCGAGCATGGTAGATTGTAGGTTCAAGATCAGATAGGTTCATCAGTGGTTTTATTGTTAGTGTGCTAACCTTGAGCATGGTAGATAGTAGGTTCAAGATCAGATAGGTTCATCAGTGATTTTATTGTTAGTGTGCTCACCTCGAGCATGGTAGATTGTAGGTTCAAGATCAGATAGGTTCATCAGAGGTTTTATTGTTAGTGTGCTCAGCTTGAGCATGGTAGATTGTAGGTTTAAGATCAGATAGGTTCATCAAAGGTTTTATTGTTAGTGTGCTCACCTTGAGCATGGTAGATTGTAGGTTTAAGATCAGATAGGTTCATCAAAGGTTTTATTGTTAGTGTGCTCACCTTGAGCATGGTAGATTGTAGGTTCATCAGTGGTTTTATTGTTTGTGTGCTCACTTCGAGTATGGTAGATTGTAGGTTTAAGATCAGATAGGTTCATCAGTGGTTTTATTGTTAGTGTGCTCACCTCGAGCATGGTACATTGTAGGTTCAAGATCAGATAGGTTCATCAGTGGTTTTATTGTTAGTGTGCTCACCTCGAGCATGGTAGATTGTAGGTTCAAGACCAGATAGGTTCATCAGAGGTTTTATTGTTAGTGTGCTCACCTCGAGCATGGTAGATTGTAGGTTCATCAGTGGTTTTATTGTTAGTGTGCTCACCTCGAGCATGGTAGATTGTAGGTTCATCAGTGATTTTATTTTTAGTGTGCTCACCTCGAGCATGGTAGATTGTAGGTTCATCAGTGGTTTTATTGTTAGTGTGCTCACCTCGAGCATGGTAGATTGTAGGTTCATCAGTGGTTTTATTGTTAGTGTGCTCACCTCGAGCATGGTAGATTGTAGGTTTAAGATCAGATAGCTTCATCAGTTGTTTTATTGTTAGTGTGCTCACCTCGAGCATGGTAGATTGTAGGTTCAAGATCAGATAGGTTCATCAGTGGTTTTATTGTTAGTGTGCTCACCTCGAGCATGGTAGATTGTAGGTTCAAGACCAGATAGATTCATCAGTGGTTTTATTGTTAGTGTGTTCACCTCGAGCATGGTAGATTGTAGGTTCAAGATCAGATAGGTTCATCAGTGGTTTTATTGTTAGTGTGCTCACCTCGAGCATGGTAGATTGTAGGTTCAAGACCAGATAGGTTCATGAGTGGTTTTATTGTTAGTGTGCTCACCTCGAGCATGGTAGATTGTAGGTTCATCAGTGGTTTTATTGTTAGTGTGCTCACCTCGAGCATGGTAGATTGTAGGTTCATCAGTGGTTTTATTGTTAGTGTGCTCACCTCGAGCATGGTAGATTGTAGGTTCAAGATCAGATAGGTTCATCAGTGGTTTTATTGTTAGTGTGCTCACCTCGATCATGGTAGATTGTAGGTTCAAGACCAGATAGATTCATCAGTGGTTTTATTGTTAGTGTGCTCACCTCGAGCATGGTAGATTGTAGGTTCAAGACCAGATAGGTTCATCAGTGGTTTTATTGTTAGTGTGCTCACTTTGAGCATGGTAGATTGTAGGTTCAAGATCAGATAGGTTCATCAGTGGTTTTATTGTTAGTGTGCTCACCTCGAGCATGGTAGATTGTAGGTTCAAGACCAGATAGGTTCATCTCAGGTTTTATTGTTAGTGTACTCACCTCGGGCATGGTAGATTGTAGGTTCAAGATCAGATAGGTTCATCAGTGGTTTTATTGTTAGTGTGCTCACCTCGAGCATGGTAGATTGTAGGTTCAAGATCAGATAGGTTCATCAGTGGTTTTATTGTTAGTGTGCTCACCTCGAGCATGGTAGATTGTAGGTTCAAGACCAGATAGGTTCATCAGTGGTTTTATTGTTAGTGTGCTCACCTTGAGCATGGTAGATTGTAGGTTCAAGATCAGATAGGTTCATCAGTGATTTTATTGTTAGTGTGCTCACCTCGAGCATGGTAGATTGTAGTTTCAAGATCAGATAGGTTCATCAGAGGTTTTATTGTTAGTGTGCTCAGCTTGAGCATGGTAGATTGTAGGTTTAAGATCAGATAGGTTCATCAAAGGTTTTATTGTTAGTGTGCTCACCTTGAGCATGGTAGATTGTAGGTTTAAGATCAGATAGGTTCATCAAAGGTTTTATTGTTAGTGTGCTCACCTTGAGCATGGTAGATTGTAGGTTCATCAGTGGTTTTATTGTTAGTGTGCTCACCTCGAGCATGGTAGATTGTAGGTTTAAGATCAGATAGGTTCATCAGAGGTTTTATTGTTAGTGTGCTCACCTCGAGCATGGTAGATTGTAGGTTCAAGATCAGATAGGTTCATCAATGGTTTTATTGTTAGTGTGCTCACCTCGAGCATGGTAGATTGTAGGTTCAAGACCAGATAGGTTCATCAGAGGTTTTATTGTTAGTGTGCTCACCTCGAGCATGATAGATTGTAGGTTCATCAGTGGTTTTATTGTTAGTGTGCTCACCTCGAGCATGGTAGATTGTAGGTTCATCAGTGGTTTTATTGTTAGTGTGCTTACCTCGAGCATGGTAGATTGTAGGTTTAAGATCAGATAGCTTCATCAGTGGTTTTATTGTTAGTGTGCTCACCTCGAGCATGGTAGATTGTAGGTTCAAGATCAGATAGGTTCATCAGTGGTTTTATTGTTAGTGTGCTCACCTCGAGCATGGTAGATTGTAGGTTCAAGACCAGATAGATTCATCAGTGGTTTTATTGTTAGTGTGCTCACCTCGAGCATGGTAGATTGTAGGTTCAAGATCAGATAGGTTCATCAGTGGTTTTATTGTTAGTGTGCTCACCTCGAGCATGGTAGATTGTAGGTTCAAGACCAGAAAGGTTCATCAGTGGTTTTATTGTTAGTGTGCTCACTTTGAGCATGGTAGATTGTAGGTTCAAGATCAGATAGGTTCATCAGTGGTTTTATTGTTAGTGTGCTCACCTCGAGCATGGTAAATTGTAGGTTCAAGATCAGATAGGTTCATCAGTGGTTTTATTGTTAGTGTGCTCACCTTGAGCATGGTAGATTGTAGGTTCAAGATCAGATAGGTTCATCAGTGATTTTATTGTTAGTGTGCTCACCTCGAGCATGGTAGATTGTAGTTTCAAGATCAGATAGGTTCATCAGAGGTTTTATTGTTAGTGTGCTCAGCTTGAGCATGGTAGATTGTAGGTTTAAGATCAGATAGGTTCATCAAAGGTTTTATTGTTAGTGTGCTCACCTTGAGCATGGTAGATTGTAGGTTTAAGATCAGATAGGTTCATCAAAGGTTTTATTGTTAGTGTGCTCACCTCGAGCATGGTAGATTGTAGGTTCAAGACCAGATAGGTTCATCAGAGGTTTTATTGTTAGTGTGCTCACCTCGAGCATGATAGATTGTAGGTTCATCAGTGGTTTTATTGTTAGTGTGCTCACCTCGAGCATGGTAGATTGTAGGTTCATCAGTGGTTTTATTGTTAGTGTGCTCACCTCGAGCATGGTAGATTGTAGGTTTAAGATCAGATAGGTTCATCAGAGGTTTTATTGTTAGTGTGCTCACCTCGAGCATGGTAGATTGTAGGTTCAAGATCAGATAGGTTCATCAATGGTTTTATTGTTAGTGTGCTCACCTCGAGCATGGTAGATTGTAGGTTCAAGACCAGATAGGTTCATCAGAGGTTTTATTGTTAGTGTGCTCACCTCGAGCATGATAGATTGTAGGTTCATCAGTGGTTTTATTGTTAGTGTGCTCACCTCGAGCATGGTAGATTGTAGGTTCATCAGTGGTTTTATTGTTAGTGTGCTCACCTCGAGCATGGTAGATTGTAGGTTTAAGATCAGATAGCTTCATCAGTGGTTTTATTGTTAGTGTGCTCACCTCGAGCATGGTAGATTGTAGGTTCAAGATCAGATAGGTTCATCAGTGGTTTTATTGTTAGTGTGCTCACCTCGAGCATGGTAGATTGTAGGTTCAAGACCAGATAGATTCATCAGTGGTTTTATTGTTAGTGTGCTCACCTCGAGCATGGTAGATTGTAGGTTCAAGATCAGATAGGTTCATCAGTGGTTTTATTGTTAGTGTGCTCACCTCGAGCATGGTAGATTGTAGGTTCAAGACCAGATAGGTTCATGAGTGGTTTTATTGTTAGTGTGCTCACCTCGAGCATGGTAGATTGTAGGTTCATCAGTGGTTTTATTGTTAGTGTGCTCACCTTGAGCATGGTAGATTGTAGGTTCATCAGTGGTTTTATTGTTAGTGTGCTCACCTCGAGCATGGTAGATTGTAGGTTCAAGATCAGATAGGTTCATCAGTGGTTTTATTGTTAGTGTGCTCACCTCGATCATGGTAGATTGTAGGTTCAAGACCAGATAGGTTCATCAGTGGTTTTATTGTTAGTGTGCTCACCTCGAGCATGGTAGATTGTAGGTTCAAGACCAGATAGGTTCATCAGTGGTTTTATTGTTAGTGTGCTCACTTTGAGCATGGTAGATTGTAGGTTCAAGATCAGATAGGTTCATCCGAGGTTTTATTGTTAGTGTGCTCACCTCGAGCATGGTAGATTGTAGGTTCAAGACCAGATAGGTTCATCTCAGGTTTTATTGTTAGTGTACTCACCTCGGGCATGGTAGATTGTAGGTTCAAGATCAGATAGGTTCATCAGTGGTTTTATTGTTAGTGTGCTCACCTCGAGCATGGTAGATTGTAGGTTCAAGATCAGATAGGTTCATCAGTGGTTTTATTGTTAGTGTGCTCACTTTGAGCATGGTAGATTGTAGGTTCAAGATCAGATAGGTTCATCAGTGGTTTTATTGTTAGTGTGCTCACCTCGAGCATGGTAGATTGTAGGTTCAAGATCACATAGGTTCATCAGTGGTTTTATTGTTAGTGTGCTCACCTCGAGCATGGTAGATTGTAGGTTCAAGACCAGATAGGTTCATCAGAGGTTTTATTGTTAGTGTGCTCACCTCGAGCATGGTAGATTGTAGGTTCATCAGTGGTTTTATTGTTAGTGTGCTCACCTCGAGCATGGTAGATTGTAGGTTCATCAGTGGTTTTATTTTTAGTGTGCTCACCTCGAGCATGGTAGCTTGTAGGTTCATCAGTGGTTTTATTGTTAGTGTGCTCACCTCGAGCATGGTAGATTGTAGGTTCATCAGTGGTTTTATTGTTAGTGTGCTCACCTCGAGCATGGTAGATTGTAGGTTTAAGATCAGATAGCTTCATCAGTGGTTTTATTGTTAGTGTGCTCACCTCGAGCATTGTAGATTGTAGGTTCAAGATCAGATAGGTTCATCAGTGGTTTTATTGTTAGTGTGCTCACCTCGAGCATGATAGATTGTAGGTTTAAGACCAGATAGATTCATCAGTGGTTTTATTGTTAGTGTGCTCACCTCGAGCATGGTAGATTGTAGGTTCAAGATCAGATAGGTTCATCAGTGGTTTTATTGTTAGTGTGCTCACCTCGAGCATGGTAGATTGTAGGTTCAAGACCAGATAGGTTCATGAGTGGTTTTATTGTTAGTGTGCTCACCTCGAGCATGGTAGATTGTAGGTTCATCAGTGGTTTTATTGTTAGTGTGCTCACCTCGAGCATGGTAGATTGTAGGTTCATCAGTGGTTTTATTGTTAGTGTGCTCACCTCGAGCATGGTAGATTGTAGGTTCAAGATCAGATAGGTTCATCAGTGGTTTTATTGTTAGTGTGCTCACCTCGATCATGGTAGATTGTAGGTTCAAGACCAGATAGGTTCATCAGTGGTTTTATTGTTAGTGTGCTCACCTCGAGCATGGTAGATTGTAGGTTCAAGACCAGATAGGTTCATCAGTGGTTTTATTGTTAGTGTGCTCACTTTGAGCATGGTAGATTGTAGGTTCAAGATCAGATAGGTTCATCAGAGGTTTTATTGTTAGTGTGCTCACCTCGAGCATGGTAGATTGTAGGTTCAAGACCAGATAGGTTCATCTCAGGTTTTATTGTTAGTGTACTCACCTCGGGCATGGTAGATTGTAGGTTCAAGATCAGATAGGTTCATCAGTGGTTTTATTGTTAGTGTGCTCACCTCGAGCATGGTAGATTGTAGGTTCAAGATCAGATAGGTTCATCAGTGGTTTTATTGTTAGTGTGCTCACCTCGAGCATGGTAGATTGTAGGTTCAAGACCAGATAGGTTCATCAGTGGTTTTATTGTTAGTGTGCTCACTTTGAGCATGGTAGATTGTAGGTTCAAGATCAGATAGGTTCATCAGTGGTTTTATTGTTAGTGTGCTCACCTCGAGCATGGTAAATTGTAGGTTCAAGATCAGATAGGTTCATCAGTGGTTTTATTGTTAGTGTGCTCACCTTGAGCATGGTAGATTGTAGGTTCAAGATCAGATAGGTTCATCAGTGATTTTATTGTTAGTGTGCTCACCTCGAGCATGGTAGATTGTAGTTTCAAGATCAGATAGGTTCATCAGAGGTTTTATTGTTAGTGTGCTCAGCTTGAGCATCGTAGATTGTAGGTTTAAGATCAGATAGGTTCATCAAAGGTTTTATTGTTAGTGTGCTCACCTTGAGCATGGTAGATTGTAGGTTTAAGATCAGATAGGTTCATCAAAGGTTTTATTGTTAGTGTGCTCACCTTGAGCATGGTAGATTGTAGGTTCATCAGTGGTTTTATTGTTAGTGTGCTCACCTCGAGCATGGTAGATTGTAGGTTTAAGATCAGATAGGTTCATCAGAGGTTTTATTGTTAGTGTGCTCACCTCGAGCATGGTAGATTGTAGGTTCAAGATCAGATAGGTTCATCAATGGTTTTATTGTTAGTGTGCTCACCTCGAGCATGGTAGATTGTAGGTTCAAGACCAGATAGGTTCATCAGAGGTTTTATTGTTAGTGTGCTCACCTCGAACATGATAGATTGTAGGTTCATCAGTGGTTTTATTGTTAGTGTGCTCACCTCGAGCATGGTAGATTGTAGGTTCATCAGTGGTTTTATTGTTAGTGTGCTCACCTCGAGCATGGTAGATTGTAGGTTTAAGATCAGATAGCTTCATCAGTGGTTTTATTGTTAGTTTGCTCACCTCGAGCATGGTAGATTGTAGGTTTAAGATCAGATAGGTTCATCAAAGGTTTTATTGTTAGTGTGCTCACCTTGAGCATGGTAGATTGTAGGTTCATCAGTGGTTTTATTGTTAGTGTGCTCACCTCGAGCATGGTAGATTGTAGGTTTAAGATCAGATAGGTTCATCAGAGGTTTTATTGTTAGTGTGCTCACCTCGAGCATGGTAGATTGTAGGTTCAAGATCAGATAGGTTCATCAATGGTTTTATTGTTAGTGTGCTCACCTCGAGCATGGTAGATTGTAGGTTCAAGACCAGATAGGTTCATCAGAGGTTTTATTGTTAGTGTGCTCACCTCGAGCATGATAGATTGTAGGTTCATCAGTGGTTTTATTGTTAGTGTGCTCACCTCGAGCATGGTAGATTGTAGGTTCATCAGTGGTTTTATTGTTAGTGAGCTTACCTCGAGCATGGTAGATTGTAGGTTTAAGATCAGATAGCTTCATCAGTGGTTTTATTGTTAGTGTGCTCACCTCGAGCATGGTAGATTGTAGGTTCAAGATCAGATAGGTTCATCAGTGGTTTTATTGTTAGTGTGCTCACCTCGAGCATGGTAGATTGTAGGTTCAAGACCAGATAGATTCATCAGTGGTTTTATTGTTAGTGTGCTCACCTCGAGCATGGTAGATTGTAGGTTCAAGATCAGATAGGTTCATCAGTGGTTTTATTGTTAGTGTGCTCACCTCGAGCATGGTAGATTGTAGGTTCAAGACCAGAAAGGTTCATCAGTGGTTTTATTGTTAGTGTGCTCACTTTGAGCATGGTAGATTGTAGGTTCAAGATCAGATAGGTTCATCAGTGGTTTTATTGTTAGTGTGCTCACCTCGAGCATGGTAAATTGTAGGTTCAAGATCAGATAGGTTCATCAGTGGTTTTATTGTTAGTGTGCTCACCTTGAGCATGGTAGATTGTAGGTTCAAGATCAGATAGGTTCATCAGTGATTTTATTGTTAGTGTGCTCACCTCGAGCATGGTAGATTGTAGTTTCAAGATCAGATAGGTTCATCAGAGGTTTTATTGTTAGTGTGCTCAGCTTGAGCATGGTAGATTGTAGGTTTAAGATCAGATAGGTTCATCAAAGGTTTTATTGTTAGTGTGCTCACCTTGAGCATGGTAGATTGTAGGTTTAAGATCAGATAGGTTCATCAAAGGTTTTATTGTTAGTGTGCTCACCTTGAGCATGGTAGATTGTAGGTTCATCAGTGGTTTTATTGTTAGTGTGCTCACCTCGAGCATGGTAGATTGTAGGTTTAAGATCAGATAGGTTCATCAGAGGTTTTATTGTTAGTGTGCTCACCTCGAGCATGGTAGATTGTAGGTTCAAGATCAGATAGGTTCATCAATGGTTTTATTGTTAGTGTGCTCACCTCGAGCATGGTAGATTGTAGGTTCAAGACCAGATAGGTTCATCAGAGGTTTTATTGTTAGTGTGCTCACCTCGAGCATGGTAGATTGTAGGTTCAAGATCAGATAGGTTCATCAGTGGTTTTATTGTTAGTGTGCTCACCTCGAGCATGGTAGATTGTAGGTTCAAGACCAGATAGGTTCATCAGAGGTTTTATTGTTAGTGTGCTCACCTCGAGCATGGTAGATTGTAGGTTCATCAGTGGTTTTATTGTTAGTGTGCTCACCTCGAGCATGGTAGATTGTAGGTTCATCAGTGGTTTTATTTTTAGTGTGCTCACCTCGAGCATGGTAGATTGTAGGTTCATCAGTGGTTTTATTGTTAGTGTGCTCACCTCGAGCATGGTAGATTGTAGGTTCATCAGTGGTTTTATTGTTAGTGTGCTCACCTCGAGCATGGTAGATTGTAGGTTTAAGATCAGATAGCTTCATCAGTGGTTTTATTGTTAGTGTGCTCACCTCGAGCATTGTAGATTGTAGGTTCAAGATCAGATAGGTTCATCAGTGGTTTTATTGTTAGTGTGCTCACCTCGAGCATGGTAGATTGTAGGTTTAAGACCAGATAGATTCATCAGTGGTTTTATTGTTAGTGTGCTCACCTCGAGCATGGTAGATTGTAGGTTCAAGATCAGATAGGTTCATCAGTGGTTTTATTGTTAGTGTGCTCACCTCGAGCATGGTAGATTGTAGGTTCAAGACCAGATAGGTTCATGAGTGGTTTTATTGTTAGTGTGCTCACCTCGAGCATGGTAGATTGTAGGTTCATCAGTGGTTTTATTGTTAGTGTGCTCACCTCGAGCATGGTAGATTGTAGGTTCATCAGTGGTTTTATTGTTAGTGTGCTCACCTCGAGCATGGTAGATTGTAGGTTCAAGATCAGATAGGTTCATCAGTGGTTTTATTGTTAGTGTGCTCACCTCGATCATGGTAGATTGTAGGTTCAAGACCAGATAGGTTCATCAGTGGTTTTATTGTTAGTGTGCTCACCTCGAGCATGGTAGATTGTAGGTTCAAGACCAGATAGGTTCATCAGTGGTTTTATTGTTAGTGTGCTCACTTTGAGCATGGTAGATTGTAGGTTCAAGATCAGATAGGTTCATCAGAGGTTTTATTGTTAGTGTGCTCACCTCGAGCATGGTAGATTGTAGGTTCAAGACCAGATAGGTTCATCTCATGTTTTATTGTTAGTGTACTCACCTCGGGCATGGTAGATTGTAGGTTCAAGATCAGATAGGTTCATCAGTGGTTTTATTGTTAGTGTGCTCACCTCGAGCATGGTAGATTGTAGGTTCAAGATCAGATAGGTTCATCAGTGGTTTTATTGTTAGTGTGCTCACCTCGAGCATGGTAGATTGTAGGTTCAAGACCAGATAGGTTCATCAGTGGTTTTATTGTTAGTGTGCTCACTTTGAGCATGGTAGATTGTAGGTTCAAGATCAGATAGGTTCATCAGTGGTTTTATTGTTAGTGTGCTCACCTCGAGCATGGTAAATTGTAGGTTCAAGATCAGATAGGTTCATCAGTGGTTTTATTGTTAGTGTGCTCACCTTGAGCATGGTAGATTGTAGGTTCAAGATCAGATAGGTTCATCAGTGATTTTATTGTTAGTGTGCTCACCTCGAGCATGGTAGATTGTAGTTTCAAGATCAGATAGGTTCATCAGAGGTTTTATTGTTAGTGTGCTCAGCTTGAGCATGGTAGATTGTAGGTTTAAGATCAGATAGGTTCATCAAAGGTTTTATTGTTAGTGTGCTCACCTTGAGCATGGTAGATTGTAGGTTTAAGATCAGATAGGTTCATCAAAGGTTTTATTGTTAGTGTGCTCACCTTGAGCATGGTAGATTGTAGGTTCATCAGTGGTTTTATTGTTAGTGTGCTCACCTCGAGCATGGTAGATTGTAGGTTTAAGATCAGATAGGTTCATCAGAGGTTTTATTGTTAGTGTGCTCACCTCGAGCATGGTAGATTGTAGGTTCAAGATCAGATAGGTTCATCAATGGTTTTATTGTTAGTGTGCTCACCTCGAGCATGGTAGATTGTAGGTTCAAGACCAGATAGGTTCATCAGAGGTTTTATTGTTAGTGTGCTCACCTCGAACATGATAGATTGTAGGTTCATCAGTGGTTTTATTGTTAGTGTGCTCACCTCGAGCATGGTAGATTGTAGGTTCATCAGTGGTTTTATTGTTAGTGTGCTCACCTCGAGCATGGTAGATTGTAGGTTTAAGATCAGATAGCTTCATCAGTGGTTTTATTGTTAGTGTGCTCACCTCGAGCATGGTAGATTGTAGGTTCAAGATCAGATAGGTTCATCAGTGGTTTTATTGTTAGTGTGCTCACCTCGAGCATGGTAGATTGTAGGTTCAAGACCAGATAGATTCATCAGTGGTTTTATTGTTAGTGTGCTCACCTCGAGCATGGTAGATTGTAGGTTCAAGATCAGATAGGTTCATCAGTGGTTTTATTGTTAGTGTGCTCACCTCGAGCATGGTAGATTGTAGGTTCAAGACCAGATAGGTTCATGAGTGGTTTTATTGTTAGTGTGCTCACCTCGAGCATGGTAGATTGTAGGTTCATCAGTGGTTTTATTGTTAGTGTGCTCACCTTGAGCATGGTAGATTGTAGGTTCATCAGTGGTTTTATTGTTAGTGTGCTCACCTCGAGCATGGTAGATTGTAGGTTCAAGATCAGATAGGTTCATCAGTGGTTTTATTGTTAGTGTGCTCACCTCGATCATGGTAGATTGTACGTTCAAGACCAGATAGGTTCATCAGTGGTTTTATTGTTAGTGTGCTCACCTCGAGCATGGTAGATTGTAGGTTCAAGACCAGATAGGTTCATCAGTGGTTTTATTGTTAGTGTGCTCACTTTGAGCATGGTAGATTGTAGGTTCAAGATCAGATAGGTTCATCAGAGGTTTTATTGTTAGTGTGCTCACCTCGAGCATGGTAGATTGTAGGTTCAAGACCAGATAGGTTCATCTCAGGTTTTATTGTTAGTGTACTCACCTCGGGCATGGTAGATTGTAGGTTCAAGATCAGATAGGTTCATCAGTGGTTTTATTGTTAGTGTGCTCACCTCGAGCATGGTAGATTGTAGGTTCAAGATCAGATAGGTTCATCAGTGGTTTTATTGTTAGTGTGCTCACCTCGAGCATGGTAGATTGTAGGTTCAAGACCAGATAGGTTCATCAGTGGTTTTATTGTTAGTGTGCTCACTTTGAGCATGGTAGATTGTAGGTTCAAGATCACATAGGTTCATCAGTGGTTTTATTGTTAGTGTGCTCACCTCGAGCATGGTAAATTGTAGGTTCAAGATCAGATAGGTTCATCAGTGGTTTTATTGTTAGTGTGCTCACCTTGAGCATGGTAGATTGTAGGTTCAAGATCAGATAGGTTCATCAGTGATTTTATTGTTAGTGTGCTCACCTCGAGCATGGTAGATTGTAGTTTCAAGATCAGATAGGTTCATCAGAGGTTTTATTGTTAGTGTGCTCAGCTTGAGCATGGTAGATTGTAGGTTTAAGATGAGATAGGTTCATCAAAGGTTTTATTGTTAGTGTGCTCACCTTGAGCATGGTACATTGTAGGTTTAAGATCAGATAGGTTCATCAAAGGTTTTATTGTTAGTGTGCTCACCTTGATCATGGCAGATTGTAGGTTCATCAGTGGTTTTATTGTTAGTGTGCTCACCTCGAGCATGGTAGATTGTAGGTTTAAGATCAGATAGGTTCATCAGAGGTTTTATTGTTAGTGTGCTCACCTCGAGCATGGTAGATTGTAGGTTCAAGATCAGATAGGTTCATCAATGGTTTTATTGTTAGTGTGCTCACCTCGAGCATGGTAGATTGTAGGTTCAAGACCAGATAGGTTCATCAGAGGTTTTATTGTTAGTGTGCTCACCTCGAGCATGATAGATTGTAGGTTCATCAGTGGTTTTATTGTTAGTGTGCTCACCTCGAGCATGGTAGATTGTTGGTTCATCAGTGGTTTTATTGTTAGTGTGCTCACCTCGAGCATGGTAGATTGTAGGTTCATCAGTGGTTTTATTGTTAGTGTGCTCACCTCGAGCATGGTAGATTGTAGGTTCATCAGTGGTTTTATTGTTAGTGTGCTCACCTCGAGCATGGTAGATTGTAGGTTTAAGATCAGATAGGTTCATCAGTGGTTTTATTGTTAGTTTGCTCACCTCGAGCATGGTAGATTGTAGGTTCAAGATCAGATAGGTTCATGAGTGGTTTTATTGTTAGTGTGCTCACCTCGAGCATGGTAGATTGTAGGTTCATCAGTGGTTTTATTGTTAGTGTGCTCACCTCGAGCATGGTAGATTGTAGGTTTAAGATCAGATAGGTTCATCAGTGGTTTTATTGTTAGTGTGCTCACCTCGAGCATGGTAGATTGTAGGTTCAAGATCAGATAGGTTCATCAGAGGTTTTATTGTTAGTGTGCTCACTTCGAGCATGGTAGATTGTAGGTTCAAGAACAGATAGGTTCATCAGTGGTTTTATTGTTAGTGTGCTCTCCTCGAGCATCAGTGGTTTTATTGTTAGTGTGCTCACCTCGAGCATGGTAGATTGTAGGTTCAAGATCAGATAGGTTCATCAGTGGTTTTATTGTTAGTGTGCTAACCTTGAGCATGGTAGATTGTAGGTTCAAGATCAGATAGGTTCATCAGAGATTTTATTGTTAGTGTGCTCACCTCGACCATGGTAGATTGTAGGTTCAAGATCAGATAGGTTCATCAGAGGTTTTATTGTTAGTGTGCTCAGCTTGAGCATGGTAGATGGTAGGTTTAAGATCAGATAGGTTCATCAAAGGTTTTATTGTTAGTGTGCTCACCTTGAGCATGGTAGATTGTAGGTTCATCAGTGGTGTTATTGTTAGTGTGCTCACCTCGAGCATGGTAGATTGTAGGTTTAAGATCAGATAGGTTCATCAGTGGTTTTATTGTTAGTGTGCTCACCTCGAGCATGGTAGATTGTAGGTTCAAGATCAGATAGGTTCATCAGTGGTTTTATTGTTAGTGTGCTCACCTCGAGCATGGTAGATTGTAGGTTCAAGACCAGATAGGTTCATCAGAGGTTTTATTGTTAGTGTGCTCACCTCGAGCATGGTAGATTGTAGGTTCATCAGTGGTTTTATTGTTAGTGTGCTCACCTCGAGCATGGTAGATTGTAGGTTCATCAGTGGTTTTATTGTTAGTGTGCTCACCTCGAGCATGGTAGATTGTAGGTTCAAGATCAGATAGGTTCATCAGTGGTTTTATTGTTAGTGTGCTCACCTTGAGCATGGTAGATTGTAGGTTCAAGACCAGATAGGTTCATCAGTGGTTTTATTGTTAGTGTGCTGACCTCGAGCATGGTAGATTGTAGGTTCAAGATCAGATAGGTTCATCAGTGGTTTTATTGTTAGTGTGCTCACCTCGAGCATGGTAGATTGTAGGTTCAAGACCAGATAGGTTCATCAGAGGTTTTATTGTTAGTGTGCTCACCTCGAGCATGGTATGGTAGATTGTAGGTTCATCAGTTGTTTTATTGTTAGTGTGCTCACCTCGAGCATGGTAGATTGTAGGTTCATCAGTGGGTTTATTGTTAGTGTGCTCACCTCGAGCATGGTAGATTGTAGGTTCATCAGTGGTTTTATTGTTAGTGTGCTCACCTCGAGCATGGTAGATTGTAGGTTCATCAGTGGTTTTATTGTTAGTGTGCTCACCTCGAGCATGGTAGATTGTAGGTTCATCAGTGGTTTTATTGTTAGTGTGCTCACCTCGATCATGGTAGATTGTAGGTTCAAGACCAGATAGGTTCATCAGTGGTTTTATTGTTAGTGTGCTCACCTCGAGCATGGTAGATTGTAGGTTCAAGATCAGATAGGTTCATCAGTGGTTTTATTGTTAGTGTGCTCACCTTGAGCATGGTAGATTGTAGGTTCAAGACCAGATAGGTTCATTAGTGGTTTTATTGTTAGTGTGCTCACCTCCAGCATGGTAGATTGTAGGTTCAAGATCAGATAGATTCATCAGTGGTTTTATTGTTAGTGTGCTCACCTCGAGCATGGTAGATTGTAGGTTCAAGACCAGATAGGTTCATCAGATGTTTTATTGTTAGTGTGCTCACCTCGAGGATGGTAGATTGTAGGTTCATCAGTGGTTTTATTGTTAGTGTGCTCACCTCGAGCATGGTAGATTGTAGGTTCATCAGTGGTTTTATTGTTAGTGTGCTCACCTCGAGCATGGTAGATTGTAGGTTCATCAGTGGTTTTATTGTTAGTGTGCTCACCTCGAGCATGGTAGACTGTAGGTTCATCAGTGGTTTTATTGTTAGTGTGCTCACCTCGAGCATGGTAGATTGTAGGTTCATCAGTGGTTTTATTGTTAGTGTGCTCACCTCGATCATGGTAGATTGTAGGTTCAAGACCAGATAGGTTCATCAGTGGTTTTATTGTTAGTGTGCTCACCTCGAGCATGGTAGATTGTAGGTTCAAGACCAGATAGGTTCATCTCAGGTTTTATTTATAGTGTACTCACCTCGGGCATGGTAGATTGTAGGTTCAAGATCAGATAGGTTCATCAGAGGTTTTATTGTTAGTGTGCTCACCTCGAGCATGGTAGATTGTAGGTTCAAGATCAGATAGGTTCATCAATGGTTTTATTGTTAGTGTGCTCACCTCGAGCATGGTAGATTGTAGGTTCAAGACCAGATAGGTTCATCAGTGGTTTTATTGTTAGTGTGCTCACCTCGAGCATGGTAGATTGTAGGTTCAAGACCAGATAGGTTCATCAGTGGTTTTATTGTTAGTGTGCTCACTTTGAGCATGGTAGATTGTAGGTTCAAGATCAGATAGGTTCATCAGAGGTTTTATTGTTAGTGTGCTCACCTCGAGCATGGTAGATTGTAGGTTCAAGACCAGATAGGTTCATCAGTGGTTTTATTGTTAGTGTGCTCACCTCGAGCATGGTAGATTGTAGGTTCAAGACCAGATAGGTTCATCAGTGGTTTTATTGTTAGTGTGCTCACTTCGAGCATGGTAGATTGTAGGTTCAAGATCAGATAGGTTCATCAGAGGTTTTATTGTTAGTGTGCTCACCTCGAGCATGGTAGATTGTAGGTTCAAGACCAGATAGGTTCATCTGAGGTTTTATTGTTAGTGTACTCACCTCGGGCATGGTAGATTGTAGGTTCAAGATCAGATAGGTTCATCAGTGGTTTTATTGTTAGTGTGCTCACCTCGAGCATGGTAGATTGTAGGTTCAAGATCAGATAGGTTCATCAGTGGTTTTATTGTTAGTGTGCTCACCTCGAGCATGGTAGATTGTAGGTTCAAGACCAGATAGGTTCATCAGTGGTTTTATTGTTAGTGTGCTCACCTCAAGCATGGTAGATTGTAGGTTCAAGACCAGATAGGTTCATCAGTGGTTTTATTGTTAGTGTGCTCACTTTGAGCATGGTAGATTGTAGGTTTAAGATCAGATAGGTTCATCAGAGGTTTTATTGTTAGTGTGCTCACCTCGAGCATGGTAGATTGTAGGTTCAAGACCAGATAGGTTCATCTGAGGTTTTAATGTTAGTGTACTCACCTCGAGCATGGTAGATTGTAGGTTCAAGATCAGATAGGTTCATCAGTGGTTTTATTGTTAGTGTGCTCACCTTGAGCATGGTAGATTGTAGCTTCAAGATCAGATAGGTTCATCAGTGGTTTTATTGTTAGTGTGCTCACTTTGAGCATGGTAGATTGTAGGTTCAAGATCAGATAGGTTCATCAGTGGTTTTATTGTTAGTGTGCTCACCTCGAGCATGGTAGATTGTAGGGTCAAGATCAGATAGGTTCATCAGTGGTTTTATTGTTAGTGTGCTCACCTTGAGCATGGTAGATTGTAGGTTCAAGATCAGATAGGTTCATCAGTGATTTTATTGTTAGTGTGCTCACCTCGAGCATGGTAGATTGTAGGTTCAAGATCAGATAGGTTCATCAGAGGTTTTATTGTTAGTGTGCTCAGCTTGAGCATGGTAGATTGTAGGTTTAAGATCAGATAGGTTCATCAAAAGTTTTATTGTTAGTGTGCTCACCTTAAGCATGGTAGATTGTAGGTTTAAGATCAGATAGGTTCATCAAAGGTTTTATTGTTAGTGTGCTCACCTTGAGCATGGTAGATTGTAGGTTCATCAGTGGTTTTATTGTTAGTGTGCTCACCTCGAGCATGGTAGATTGTAGGTTTAAGATCAGATAGGTTCATCAGTGGTTTTATTGTTAGTGTGCTCACCTCGAGCATGGTAGATTGTAGGTTCAAGATCAGATAGGTTCATCAGTGGTTTTATTGTTAGTGTGCTCACCTCGAGCATGGTAGATTGTAGGTTCAAGACCAGATAGGTTCATCAGAGGTTTTATTGTTAGTGTGCTCACCTCGAGCATGGTAGATTGTAGGTTCATCAGTGGTTTTATTGTTAGTGTGCTCACCTCGAGCATGGTAGATTGTAGGTTCATCAGTGGTTTTATTGTTAGTGTGCTCACCTCCAGCATGGTAGATTGTAGGTTCATCAGTGGTTTTATTGTTAGTGTGCTCACCTCGAGCATGGTAGATTGTAGGTTCAAGATCAGATAGGTTCATCAGTGGTTTTATTGTTAGTGTGCTCACCTCGAGCATGGTAGATTGTAGGTTCAAGACCAGATAGGTTCATCAGTGGTTTTATTGTTAGTGTGCTCACCTCGAGCATGGTAGATTGTAGGTTCAAGATCAGATAGGTTCATCAGTGGTTTTATTGTTAGTGTGCGCACCTCGAGCATGGTAGATTGTAGGTTCAAGACCAGATAGGTTCATCAGAGGTTTTATTGTTAGTGTGCTCACCTCGAGCTTGGTAGATTGTAGGTTCATCAGTGGTTTTATTGTTAGTGTGCTCACCTCGAGCATGGTAGATTGTAGGTTCATCAGTGGTTTTATTGTTAGTGTGCTCACCTCGAGCATGGTAGATTGTAGGTTCATCAGTGGTTTTATTGTTAGTGTGCTCACCTCGAGCATGGTAGATTTTAGGTTCATCAGTGGTTTTATTGTTAGTGTGCTCACCTCGAGCATGGTAGATTGTAACTTCATCAGTGGTTTTATTGTTAGTGTGCTCACCTCGAGCATGGTAGATTGTAGGTTCAAGATCAGATAGGTTCATCAGTGGTTTTATTGTTAGTGTGCTCACCTCGATCATGGTAGATTGTAGGTTCAAGACCAGATAGGTTCATCAGTGGTTTTATTGTTAGTGTGCTCACCTCGAGCATGGTAGATTGTAGGTTCAAGACCAGATAGGTTCATCAGTGGTTTTATTGTTAGTGTGCTCACTTTGAGCATGGTAGATTGTAGGTTCAAGATCAGATAGGTTCATCAGAGGTTTTATTGTTAGTGTGCTCACCTCGAGCATGGTAGATTGTAGGTTCAAGACCAGATAGGTTCATCTGAGGTTTTATTGTTAGTGTACTCACCTCGGGCATGTTAGATTGTAGGTTCAAGATCAGATAGGTTCATCAGTGGTTTTATTGTTAGTGTGCTCACCTCGAGCATGGTAGATTGTAGGTTCAAGATCAGATAGGTTCATCAGTGGTTTTATTGTTAGTGTGCTCACCTCCAGCATGGTAGATTGTAGGTTCAAGACCAGATAGGTTAATCAGTGGTTTTATTGTTAGTGTGCTCACCTCGAGCATGGTAGATTGTAGGTTCAAGACCAGATAGGTTCATCAGTGGTTTTATTGTTAGTGTGCTCACTTTGAGCATGGTAGATTGTAGGTTCAAGATCAGATAGGTTCATCAGAGGTTTTATTGTTAGTGTGCTCACCTCGAGCATGGTAGATTGTAGGTTCAAGACCAGATAGGTTCATCAGTGGTTTTATTGTTAGTGTGCTCACTTCGAGCATGGTAGATTGTAGGTTCAAAATCAGATAGGTTCATCAGAGGTTTTATTGTTAGTGTGCTCACCTCGAGCATGGTAGATTGTAGGTTCAAGACCAGATAGGTTCATCTGATGTTTTATTGTTAGTGTACTCACCTCGGGCATGGTAGATTGTATGTTCATCAGTGGTTTTATTGTTAGTGTGCTCACCTCGAGCATGGTAGATTGTAGGTTCAAGATCAGATAGGTTCATCAGTGGTTTTATTGTTAGTGTGCTCACCTCGAGCATGGTAGATTGTAGGTTCAAGACCAGATAGGTTCATCAGTGGTTTTATTGTTAGTGTGCTCCCCTCGAGCATGGTAGATTGTAGGTTCAAGACCATATAGGTTCATCAGAGGTTTTATTGTTAGTGTGCTCACTTTGAGCATGGTAGAATGTAGGTTCAAGATCAGATAGGTTCATCAGAGGTTTTATTGTTAGTGTGCTCACCTCGAGCATGGTAGATTGTAGGTTCAAGACCAGATAGGTTCATCTCAGGTTTTATTTATAGTGTACTCACCTCGGGCATGGTAGATTGTAGGTTCAAGATCAGATAGGTTCATCAGTGGTTTTATTGTTAGTGTGCTCACCTCGAGCATGGTAGATTGTAGGTTCAAGATCAGATAGGTTCATCAGTGGTTTTATTGTTAGTGTGCTCACCTCGAGCATGGTAGATTGTAGGTTCAAGACCAGATAGGTTCATCAGTGGTTTTATTGTTAGTGTGCTCACCTCGAGCATGGTAGATTGTAGGTTCAAGACCAGATAGGTTCATCAGTGGTTTTATTGTTAGTGTGCTCACTTTGAGCATGGTAGATTGTAGGTTCAAGATCAGATAGGTTCATCAGAGGTTTTATTGTTAGTGTGCTCACCTCGAGCATGGTAGATTGTAGGTTCAAGACCAGATAGGTTCATCAGTGGTTTTATTGTTAGTGTGCTCACCTCGAGCATGGTAGATTGTAGGTTCAAGACCAGATAGGTTCATCAGTGGTTTTATTGTTAGTGTGCTCACTTCGAGCATGGTAGATTGTAGGTTCAAGATCAGATAGGTTCATCAGAGGTTTTATTGTTAGTGTGCTCACCTCGAGCATGGTAGATTGTAGGTTCAAGACCAGATAGGTTCATCTGAGGTTTTATTGTTAGTGTACTCACCTCGGGCATGGTAGATTGTAGGTTCAAGATCAGATAGGTTCATCAGTGGTTTTATTGTTAGTGTGCTCACCTCGAGCATGGTAGATTGTAGGTTCAAGATCAGATAGGTTCATCAGTGGTTTTATTGTTAGTGTGCTCACCTCGAGCATGGTAGATTGTAGGTTCAAGACCAGATAGGTTCATCAGTGGTTTTATTGTTAGTGTGCTCACCTCAAGCATGGTAGATTGTAGGTTCAAGACCAGATAGGTTCATCAGTGGTTTTATTGTTAGTGTGCTCACTTTGAGCATGGTAGATTGTAGGTTTAAGATCAGATAGGTTCATCAGAGGTTTTATTGTTAGTGTGCTCACCTCGAGCATGGTAGATTGTAGGTTCAAGACCAGATAGGTTCATCTGAGGTTTTAATGTTAGTGTACTCACCTCGAGCATGGTAGATTGTAGGTTCAAGATCAGATAGGTTCATCAGTGGTTTTATTGTTAGTGTGCTCACCTTGAGCATGGTAGATTGTAGCTTCAAGATCAGATAGGTTCATCAGTGGTTTTATTGTTAGTGTCCTCACTTTGAGCATGGTAGATTGTAGGTTCAAGATCAGATAGGTTCATCAGTGGTTTTATTGTTAGTGTGCTCACCTCGAGCATGGTAGATTGTAGGGTCAAGATCAGATAGGTTCATCAGTGGTTTTATTGTTAGTGTGCTCACCTTGAGCATGGTAGATTGTAGGTTCAAGATCAGATAGGTTCATCAGTGATTTTATTGTTAGTGTGCTCACCTCGAGCATGGTAGATTGTAGGTTCAAGATCAGATAGGTTCATCAGAGGTTTTATTGTTAGTGTGCTCAGCTTGAGCATGGTAGATTGTAGGTTTAAGATCAGATAGGTTCATCAAAGGTTTTATTGTTAGTGTGCTCACCTTGAGCATGGTAGATTGTAGGTTTAAGATCAGATAGGTTCATCAAAGGTTTTATTGTTAGTGTGCTCACCTTGAGCATGGTAGATTGTAGGTTCATCAGTGGTTTTATTGTTAGTGTGCTCACCTCGAGCATGGTAGATTGTAGGTTTAAGATCAGATAGGTTCATCAGTGGTTTTATTGTTAGTGTGCTCACCTCGAGCATGGTAGATTGTAGGTTCAAGATCAGATAGGTTCATCAGTGGTTTTATTGTTAGTGTGCTCACCTCGAGCATGGTAGATTGTAGGTTCAAGACCAGATAGGTTCATCAGAGGTTTTATTGTTAGTGTGCTCACCTCGAGCATGGTAGATTGTAGGTTCATCAGTGGTTTTATTGTTAGTGTGCTCACCTCGAGCATGGTAGATTGTAGGTTCATCAGTGGTTTTATTGTTAGTGTGCTCACCTCCAGCATGGTAGATTGTAGGTTCATCAGTGGTTTTATTGTTAGTGTGCTCACCTCGAGCATGGTAGATTGTAGGTTCAAGATCAGATAGGTTCATCAGTGGTGTTATTGTTAGTGTGCTCACCTCGAGCATGGTAGATTGTAGGTTCAAGACCAGATAGGTTCATCAGTGGTTTTATTGTTAGTGTGCTCACCTCGAGCATGGTAGATTGTAGGTTCAAGATCAGATAGGTTCATCAGTGGTTTTATTGTTAGTGTGCGCACCTCGAGCATGGTAGATTGTAGGTTCAAGACCAGATTGGTTCATCAGAGGTTTTATTGTTAGTGTGCTCACCTCGAGCTTGGTAGATTGTAGGTTCATCAGTGGTTTTATTGTTAGTGTGCTCACCTCGAGCATGGTAGATTGTAGGTTCATCAGTGGTTTTATTGTTAGTGTGCTCACCTCGAGCATGGTAGATTGTAGGTTCATCAGTGGTTTTATTGTTAGTGTGCTCACCTCGAGCATGGTAGATTTTAGGTTCATCAGTGGTTTTATTGTTAGTGTGCTCACCTCGAGCATGGTTAATTGTAACTTCATCAGTGGTTTTATTGTTAGTGTGCTCACCTCGAGCATGGTAGATTGTAGGTTCAAGATCAGATAGGTTCATCAGTGGTTTTATTGTTAGTGTGCTCACCTCGATCATGGTAGATTGTAGGTTCAAGACCAGATAGGTTCATCAGTGGTTTTATTGTTAGTGTGCTCACCTCGAGCATGGTAGATTGTAGGTTCAAGACCAGATAGGTTCATCAGTGGTTTTATTGTTAGTGTGCTCACTTCGAGCATGGTAGATTGTAGGTTCAAAATCAGATAGGTTCATCAGAGGTTTTATTGTTAGTGTGCTCACCTCGAGCATGGTAGATTGTAGGTTCAAGACCAGATAGGTTCATCTGATGTTTTATTGTTAGTGTACTCACCTCGGGCATGGTAGATTGTATGTTCATCAGTGGTTTTATTGTTAGTGTGCTCACCTCGAGCATGGTAGATTGTAGGTTCAAGATCAGATAGGTTCATCAGTGGTTTTATTGTTAGTGTGCTCACCTCGAGCATGGTAGATTGTAGGTTCAAGACCAGATAGGTTCATCAGAGGTTTTATTGTTAGTGTGCTCACCTCGAGCATGGTAGATTGTAGGTTCATCAGTGGTTTTATTGTTAGTGTGCTCACCTCGAGCATGGTAGATTGTAGGTTCATCAGTGGTTTTATTGTTAGTGTGCTCACCTCCAGCATGGTAGATTGTAGGTTCATCAGTGGTTTTATTGTTAGTGTGCTCACCTCGAGCATGGTAGATTGTAGGTTCAAGATCAGATAGGTTCATCAGTGGTGTTATTGTTAGTGTGCTCACCTCGAGCATGGTAGATTGTAGGTTCAAGACCAGATAGGTTCATCAGTGGTTTTATTGTTAGTGTGCTCACCTCGAGCATGGTAGATTGTAGGTTCAAGATCAGATAGGTTCATCAGTGGTTTTATTGTTAGTGTGCGCACCTCGAGCATGGTAGATTGTAGGTTCAAGACCAGATTGGTTCATCAGAGGTTTTATTGTTAGTGTGCTCACCTCGAGCTTGGTAGATTGTAGGTTCATCAGTGGTTTTATTGTTAGTGTGCTCACCTCGAGCATGGTAGATTGTAGGTTCATCAGTGGTTTTATTGTTAGTGTGCTCACCTCGAGCATGGTAGATTGTAGGTTCATCAGTGGTTTTATTGTTAGTGTGCTCACCTCGAGCATGGTAGATTTTAGGTTCATCAGTGGTTTTATTGTTAGTGTGCTCACCTCGAGCATGGTTAATTGTAACTTCATCAGTGGTTTTATTGTTAGTGTGCTCACCTCGAGCATGGTAGATTGTAGGTTCAAGATCAGATAGGTTCATCAGTGGTTTTATTGTTAGTGTGCTCACCTCGATCATGGTAGATTGTAGGTTCAAGACCAGATAGGTTCATCAGTGGTTTTATTGTTAGTGTGCTCACCTCGAGCATGGTAGATTGTAGGTTCAAGACCAGATAGGTTCATCAGTGGTTTTATTGTTAGTGTGCTCACTTCGAGCATGGTAGATTGTAGGTTCAAAATCAGATAGGTTCATCAGAGGTTTTATTGTTAGTGTGCTCACCTCGAGCATGGTAGATTGTAGGTTCAAGACCAGATAGGTTCATCTGATGTTTTATTGTTAGTGTACTCACCTCGGGCATGGTAGATTGTATGTTCATCAGTGGTTTTATTGTTAGTGTGCTCACCTCGAGCATGGTAGATTGTAGGTTCAAGATCAGATAGGTTCATCAGTGGTTTTATTGTTAGTGTGCTCACCTCGAGCATGGTAGATTGTAGGTTCAAGACCAGATAGGTTCATCAGTGGTTTTATTGTTAGTGTGCTCCCCTCGAGCATGGTAGATTGTAGGTTCAAGACCATATAGGTTCATCAGAGGTTTTATTGTTAGTGTGCTCACTTTGAGCATGGTAGAATGTAGGTTCAAGATCAGATAGGTTCATCAGAGGTTTTATTGTTAGTGTGCTCACCTCGAGCATGGTAGATTGTAGGTTCAAGACCAGATAGGTTCATCTCAGGTTTTATTTATAGTGTACTCACCTCGGGCATGGTAGATTGTAGGTTCAAGATCAGATAGGTTCATCAGTGGTTTTATTGTTAGTGTGCTCACCTCGAGCATGGTAGATTGTAGGTTCAAGATCAGATAGGTTCATCAGTGGTTTTATTGTTAGTGTGCTCACCTCGAGCATGGTAGATTGTAGGTTCAAGACCAGATAGGTTCATCAGTGGTTTTATTGTTAGTGTGCTCACCTCGAGCATGGTAGATTGTAGGTTCAAGACCAGATAGGTTCATCAGTGGTTTTATTGTTAGTGTGCTCACTTTGAGCATGGTAGATTGTAGGTTCAAGATCAGATAGGTTCATCAGAGGTTTTATTGTTAGTGTGCTCACCTCGAGCATGGTAGATTGTAGGTTCAAGACCAGATAGGTTCATCAGTGGTTTTATTGTTAGTGTGCTCACCTCGAGCATGGTAGATTGTAGGTTCAAGACCAGATAGGTTCATCAGTGGTTTTATTGTTAGTGTGCTCACTTCGAGCATGGTAGATTGTAGGTTCAAGATCAGATAGGTTCATCAGAGGTTTTATTGTTAGTGTGCTCACCTCGAGCATGGTAGATTGTAGGTTCAAGACCAGATAGGTTCATCTGAGGTTTTATTGTTAGTGTACTCACCTCGGGCATGGTAGATTGTAGGTTCAAGATCAGATAGGTTCATCAGTGGTTTTATTGTTAGTGTGCTCACCTCGAGCATGGTAGATTGTAGATTCAAGATCAGATAGGTTCATCAGTGGTTTTATTGTTAGTGTGCTCACCTCGAGCATGGTAGATTGTAGGTTCAAGACCAGATAGGTTCATCAGTGGTTTTATTGTTAGTGTGCTCACCTCAAGCATGGTAGATTGTAGGTTCAAGACCAGATAGGTTCATCAGTGGTTTTATTGTTAGTGTGCTCACTTTGAGCATGGTAGATTGTAGGTTTAAGATCAGATAGGTTCATCAGAGGTTTTATTGTTAGTGTGCTCACCTCGAGCATGGTAGATTGTAGGTTCAAGACCAGATAGGTTCATCTGAGGTTTTAATGTTAGTGTACTCACCTCGAGCATGGTAGATTGTAGGTTCAAGATCAGATAGGTTCATCAGTGGTTTTATTGTTAGTGTGCTCACCTTGAGCATGGTAGATTGTAGCTTCAAGATCAGATAGGTTCATCAGTGGTTTTATTGTTAGTGTCCTCACTTTGAGCATGGTAGATTGTAGGTTCAAGATCAGATAGGTTCATCAGTGGTTTTATTGTTAGTGTGCTCACCTCGAGCATGGTAGATTGTAGGGTCAAGATCAGATAGGTTCATCAGTGGTTTTATTGTTAGTGTGCTCACCTTGAGCATGGTAGATTGTAGGTTCAAGATCAGATAGGTTCATCAGTGATTTTATTGTTAGTGTGCTCACCTCGAGCATGGTAGATTGTAGGTTCAAGATCAGATAGGTTCATCAGAGGTTTTATTGTTAGTGTGCTCAGCTTGAGCATGGTAGATTGTAGGTTTAAGATCAGATAGGTTCATCAAAGGTTTTATTGTTAGTGTGCTCACCTTGAGCATGGTAGATTGTAGGTTTAAGATCAGATAGGTTCATCAAAGGTTTTATTGTTAGTGTGCTCACCTTGAGCATGGTAGATTGTAGGTTCATCAGTGGTTTTATTGTTAGTGTGCTCACCTCGAGCATGGTAGATTGTAGGTTTAAGATCAGATAGGTTCTTCAGTGGTTTTATTGTTAGTGTGCTCACCTCGAGCATGGTAGATTGTAGGTTCAAGATCAGATAGGTTCATCAGTGGTTTTATTGTTAGTGTGCTCACCTCGAGCATGGTAGATTGTAGGTTCAAGACCAGATAGGTTCATCAGAGGTTTTATTGTTAGTGTGCTCACCTCGAGCATGGTAGATTGTAGGTTCATCAGTGGTTTTATTGTTAGTGTGCTCACCTCGAGCATGGTAGATTGTAGGTTCATCAGTGGTTTTATTGTTAGTGTGCTCACCTCCAGCATGGTAGATTGTAGGTTCATCAGTGGTTTTATTGTTAGTGTGCTCACCTCGAGCATGGTAGATTGTAGGTTCAAGATCAGATAGGTTCATCAGTGGTGTTATTGTTAGTGTGCTCACCTCGAGCATGGTAGATTGTAGGTTCAAGACCAGATAGGTTCATCAGTGGTTTTATTGTTAGTGTGCTCACCTCGAGCATGGTAGATTGTAGGTTCAAGATCAGATAGGTTCATCAGTGGTTTTATTGTTAGTGTGCGCACCTCGAGCATGGTAGATTGTAGGTTCAAGACCAGATTGGTTCATCAGAGGTTTTATTGTTAGTGTGCTCACCTCGAGCTTGGTAGATTGTAGGTTCATCAGTGGTTTTATTGTTAGTGTGCTCACCTCGAGCATGGTAGATTGTAGGTTCATCAGTGGTTTTATTGTTAGTGTGCTCACCTCGAGCATGGTAGATTGTAGGTTCATCAGTGGTTTTATTGTTAGTGTGCTCACCTCGAGCATGGTAGATTTTAGGTTCATCAGTGGTTTTATTGTTAGTGTGCTCACCTCGAGCATGGTTAATTGTAACTTCATCAGTGGTTTTATTGTTAGTGTGCTCACCTCGAGCATGGTAGATTGTAGGTTCAAGATCAGATAGGTTCATCAGTGGTTTTATTGTTAGTGTGCTCACCTCGATCATGGTAGATTGTAGGTTCAAGACCAGATAGGTTCATCAGTGGTTTTATTGTTAGTGTGCTCACCTCGAGCATGGTAGATTGTAGGTTCAAGACCAGATAGGTTCATCTGAGGTTTTATTGTTAGTGTACTCACCTCGGGCATGTTAGATTGTAGGTTCAAGATCAGATAGGTTCATCAGTGGTTTTATTGTTAGTGTGCTCACCTCGAGCATGGTAGATTGTAGGTTCAAGATCAGATAGGTTCATCAGTGGTTTTATTGTTAGTGTGCTCACCTCGAGCATGGTAGATTGTAGGTTCAAGACCAGATAGGTTAATCAGTGGTTTTATTGTTAGTGTGCTCACCTCGAGCATGGTAGATTGTAGGTTCAAGACCAGATAGGTTCATCAGTGGTTTTATTGTTAGTGTGCTCACTTTGAGCATGGTAGATTGTAGGTTCAAGATCAGATAGGTTCATCAGAGGTTTTATTGTTAGTGTGCTCACCTCGAGCATGGTAGATTGTAGGTTCAAGACCAGATAGGTTCATCAGTGGTTTTATTGTTAGTGTGCTCACTTCGAGCATGGTAGATTGTAGGTTCAAAATCAGATAGGTTCATCAGAGGTTTTATTGTTAGTGTGCTCACCTCGAGCATGGTAGATTGTAGGTTCAAGACCAGATAGGTTCATCTGAGGTTTTATTGTTAGTGTACTCACCTCGGGCATGGTAGATTGTAGGTTCATCAGTGGTTTTATTGTTAGTGTGCTCACCTCGAGCATGGTAGATTGTAGGTTCAAGATCAGATAGGTTCATCAGTGGTTTTATTGTTAGTGTGCTCATCTCGAGCATGGTAGATTGTAGGTTCAAGACCAGATAGGTTCATCAGTGGTTTTATTGTTAGTGTGCTCCCCTCGAGCATGGTAGATTGTAGGTTCAAGACCAGATAGGTTCATCAGTGGTTTTATTGTTAGTGTGCTCACTTTGAGCATGGTCGATTGTAGGTTCAAGATCAGATAGGTTCATCAGAGGTTTTATTGTTAGTGTGCTCACCTCGAGCATGGTAGATTGTAGGTTCAAGACCAGATAGGTTCATCTGAGGTTTTAATGTTAGTGTACTCACCCCGGGCATGGTAGATTGTAGGTTCAAGATCAGATAGGTTCATCAGTGGTTTTATTGTTAGTGTGCTCACCTTGAGCATGGTAGATTGTAGCTTCAAGATCAGATAGGTTCATCAGTGGTTGTATTGTTAGTGTGCTCACTTTGAGCATGGTAGATTGTAGGTTCAAGATCAGATAGGTTCATCAGTGGTTTTATTGTTAGTGTGCTCACCTTGAGCATGATAGATTGTAGGTTCAAGATCAGATAGGTTCATCAGTGATTTTATTGTTAGTGTGCTCACCTCGAGCATGGTAGATTGTAGGTTCAAGATCAGATAGGTTCATCAGAGGTTTTATTGTTAGTGTGCTCATCTTGAGCATGGTAGATTGTAGGTTTAAGATCAGATAGGTTCATCAAAGGTTTTATTGTTAGTGTGCTCACCTTGAGCATGGTACATTGTAGGTTTAAGATCAGATAGGTTCATCAGAGGTTTTATTGTTAGTGTGCTCACCTTTAGCATGGTAGATTGTAGGTTCATCAGTGGTTTTATTGTTAGTGTGCTCACCTCGAGCATGGTAGATTGTAGGTTTAAGATCAGATAGGTTCATCAGTGGTTTTATTGTTAGTGTGCTCACCTCGAGCATGGTAGATTGTAGGTTCAAGATCAGATAGGTTCATCAGTGGTTTTATTGTTAGTGTGCTCACCTCGAGCATGGTAGATTGTAGGTTCAAGACCAGATAGGTTCATCAGAGGTTTTATTGTTAGTGTGCTCACCTCGAGCATGGTAGATTGTAGGTTCATCAGTGGTGTTATTGTTAGTGTGCTCACCTCGAGCATGGTAGATTGTAGGTTTAAGATCAGATAGGTTCATCAGTGGTTTTATTGTTAGTGTGCTCACCTCGAGCATGGTAGATTGTAGGTTCAAGATCAGATAGGTTCATCAGTGGTTTTATTGTTAGTGTGCTCACCTCGAGCATGGTAGATTGTAGGTTCAAGACCAGATAGGTTCATCAGAGGTTTTATTGTTAGTGTGCTCACCTCGAGCATGGTAGATTGTAGGTTCATCAGTGGTTTTATTGTTAGTGTGCTCACCTCGAGCATGGTAGATTGTAGGTTCATCAGTGGTTTTATTGTTAGTGTGCTCACCTCGAGCATGGTAGATTGTAGGTTCAAGATCAGATAGGTTCATCAGTGGTTTTATTGTTAGTGTGCTCACCTTGAGCATGGTAGATTGTAGGTTCAAGACCAGATAGGTTCATCAGTGGTTTTATTGTTAGTGTGCTGACCTCGAGCATGGTAGATTGTAGGTTCAAGATCAGATAGGTTCATCAGTGGTTTTATTGTTAGTGTGCTCACCTCGAGCATGGTAGATTGTAGGTTCAAGACCAGATAGGTTCATCAGAGGTTTTATTGTTAGTGTGCTCACCTCGAGCATGGTATGGTAGATTGTAGGTTCATCAGTTGTTTTATTGTTAGTGTGCTCACCTCGAGCATGGTAGATTGTAGGTTCATCAGTGGGTTTATTGTTAGTGTGCTCACCTCGAGCATGGTAGATTGTAGGTTCATCAGTGGTTTTATTGTTAGTGTGCTCACCTCGAGCATGGTAGATTGTAGGTTCATCAGTGGTTTTATTGTTAGTGTGCTCACCTCGAGCATGGTAGATTGTAGGTACATCAGTGGTTTTATTGTTAGTGTGCTCACCTCGATCATGGTAGATTGTAGGTTCAAGACCAGATAGGTTCATCAGTGGTTTTATTGTTAGTGTGCTCACCTCGAGCATGGTAGATTGTAGGTTCAAGATCAGATAGGTTCATCAGTGGTTTTATTGTTAGTGTGCTCACCTTGAGCATGGTAGATTGTAGGTTCAAGACCAGATAGGTTCATTAGTGGTTTTATTGTTAGTGTGCTCACCTCCAGCATGGTAGATTGTAGGTTCAAGATCAGATAGATTCATCAGTGGTTTTATTGTTAGTGTGCTCACCTCGAGCATGGTAGATTGTAGGTTCAAGACCAGATAGGTTCATCAGATGTTTTATTGTTAGTGTGCTCACCTCGAGGATGGTAGATTGTAGGTTCATCAGTGGTTTTATTGTTAGTGTGCTCACCTCGAGCATGGTAGATTGTAGGTTCATCAGTGGTTTTATTGTTAGTGTGCTCACCTCGAGCATGGTAGATTGTAGGTTCATCAGTGGTTTTATTGTTAGTGTGCTCACCTCGAGCATGGTAGACTGTAGGTTCATCAGTGGTTTTATTGTTAGTGTGCTCACCTCGAGCATGGTAGATTGTAGGTTCATCAGTGGTTTTATTGTTAGTGTGCTCACCTCGATCATGGTAGATTGTAGGTTCAAGACCAGATAGGTTCATCAGTGGTTTTATTGTTAGTGTGCTCACCTCGAGCATGGTAGATTGTAGGTTCAAGACCAGATAGGTTCATCTCAGGTTTTATTTATAGTGTACTCACCTCGGGCATGGTAGATTGTAGGTTCAAGATCAGATAGGTTCATCAGAGGTTTTATTGTTAGTGTGCTCACCTCGAGCATGGTAGATTGTAGGTTCAAGATCAGATAGGTTCATCAGAGGTTTTATTGTTAGTGTGCTCATCTTGAGCATGGTAGATTGTAGGTTTAAGATCAGATAGGTTCATCAAAGGTTTTATTGTTAGTGTGCTCACCTTGAGCATGGTACATTGTAGGTTTAAGATCAGATAGGTTCATCAGAGGTTTTATTGTTAGTGTGCTCACCTTTAGCATGGTAGATTGTAGGTTCATCAGTGGTTTTATTGTTAGTGTGCTCACCTCGAGCATGGTAGATTGTAGGTTTAAGATCAGATAGGTTCATCAGTGGTTTTATTGTTAGTGTGCTCACCTCGAGCATGGTAGATTGTAGGTTCAAGATCAGATAGGTTCATCAGTGGTTTTATTGTTAGTGTGCTCACCTCGAGCATGGTAGATTGTAGGTTCAAGACCAGATAGGTTCATCAGAGGTTTTATTGTTAGTGTGCTCACCTCGAGCATGGTAGATTGTAGGTTCATCAGTGGTGTTATTGTTAGTGTGCTCACCTCGAGCATGGTAGATTGTAGGTTTAAGATCAGATAGGTTCATCAGTGGTTTTATTGTTAGTGTGCTCACCTCGAGCATGGTAGATTGTAGGTTCAAGATCAGATAGGTTCATCAGTGGTTTTATTGTTAGTGTGCTCACCTCGAGCATGGTAGATTGTAGGTTCAAGACCAGATAGGTTCATCAGAGGTTTTATTGTTAGTGTGCTCACCTCGAGCATGGTAGATTGTAGGTTCATCAGTGGTTTTATTGTTAGTGTGCTCACCTCGAGCATGGTAGATTGTAGGTTCATCAGTGGTTTTATTGTTAGTGTGCTCACCTCGAGCATGGTAGATTGTAGGTTCAAGATCAGATAGGTTCATCAGTGGTTTTATTGTTAGTGTGCTCACCTTGAGCATGGTAGATTGTAGGTTCAAGACCAGATAGGTTCATCAGTGGTTTTATTGTTAGTGTGCTGACCTCGAGCATGGTAGATTGTAGGTTCAAGATCAGATAGGTTCATCAGTGGTTTTATTGTTAGTGTGCTCACCTCGAGCATGGTAGATTGTAGGTTCAAGACCAGATAGGTTCATCAGAGGTTTTATTGTTAGTGTGCTCACCTCGAGCATGGTATGGTAGATTGTAGGTTCATCAGTTGTTTTATTGTTAGTGTGCTCACCTCGAGCATGGTAGATTGTAGGTTCATCAGTGGGTTTATTGTTAGTGTGCTCACCTCGAGCATGGTAGATTGTAGGTTCATCAGTGGTTTTATTGTTAGTGTGCTCACCTCGAGCATGGTAGATTGTAGGTTCATCAGTGGTTTTATTGTTAGTGTGCTCACCTCGAGCATGGTAGATTGTAGGTACATCAGTGGTTTTATTGTTAGTGTGCTCACCTCGATCATGGTAGATTGTAGGTTCAAGACCAGATAGGTTCATCAGTGGTTTTATTGTTAGTGTGCTCACCTCGAGCATGGTAGATTGTAGGTTCAAGATCAGATAGGTTCATCAGTGGTTTTATTGTTAGTGTGCTCACCTTGAGCATGGTAGATTGTAGGTTCAAGACCAGATAGGTTCATTAGTGGTTTTATTGTTAGTGTGCTCACCTCCAGCATGGTAGATTGTAGGTTCAAGATCAGATAGATTCATCAGTGGTTTTATTGTTAGTGTGCTCACCTCGAGCATGGTAGATTGTAGGTTCAAGACCAGATAGGTTCATCAGATGTTTTATTGTTAGTGTGCTCACCTCGAGGATGGTAGATTGTAGGTTCATCAGTGGTTTTATTGTTAGTGTGCTCACCTCGAGCATGGTAGATTGTAGGTTCATCAGTGGTTTTATTGTTAGTGTGCTCACCTCGAGCATGGTAGATTGTAGGTTCATCAGTGGTTTTATTGTTAGTGTGCTCACCTCGAGCATGGTAGACTGTAGGTTCATCAGTGGTTTTATTGTTAGTGTGCTCACCTCGAGCATGGTAGATTGTAGGTTCATCAGTGGTTTTATTGTTAGTGTGCTCACCTCGATCATGGTAGATTGTAGGTTCAAGACCAGATAGGTTCATCAGTGGTTTTATTGTTAGTGTGCTCACCTCGAGCATGGTAGATTGTAGGTTCAAGACCAGATAGGTTCATCTCAGGTTTTATTTATAGTGTACTCACCTCGGGCATGGTAGATTGTAGGTTCAAGATCAGATAGGTTCATCAGAGGTTTTATTGTTAGTGTGCTCACCTCGAGCATGGTAGATTGTAGGTTCAAGATCAGATAGGTTCATCAGTGGTTTTATTGTTAGTGTGCTCACCTCGAGCATGGTAGATTGTAGGTTCAAGACCAGATAGGTTCATCAGTGGTTTTATTGTTAGTGTGCTCAGCTTGAGCATGGTAGATTGTAGGTTTAAGATCAGATAGGTTCATCAAAGGTTTTATTGTTAGTGTGCTCACCTTGAGCATGGTAGATTGTAGGTTTAAGATCAGATAGGTTCATCAAAGGTTTTATTGTTAGTGTGCTCACCTTGAGCATGGTAGATTGTAGGTTCATCAGTGGTTTTATTGTTAGTGTGCTCACCTCGAGCATGGTAGATTGTAGGTTTAAGATCAGATAGGTTCATCAGTGGTTTTATTGTTAGTGTGCTCACCTCGAGCATGGTAGATTGTAGGTTCAAGATCAGATAGGTTCATCAGTGGTTTTATTGTTAGTGTGCTCACCTCGAGCATGGTAGATTGTAGGTTCAAGACCAGATAGGTTCATCAGAGGTTTTATTGTTAGTGTGCTCACCTCGAGCATGGTAGATTGTAGGTTCATCAGTGGTTTTATTGTTAGTGTGCTCACCTCGAGCATGGTAGATTGTAGGTTCATCAGTGGTTTTATTGTTAGTGTGCTCACCTCCAGCATGGTAGATTGTAGGTTCATCAGTGGTTTTATTGTTAGTGTGCTCACCTCGAGCATGGTAGATTGTAGGTTCAAGATCAGATAGGTTCATCAGTGGTGTTATTGTTAGTGTGCTCACCTCGAGCATGGTAGATTGTAGGTTCAAGACCAGATAGGTTCATCAGTGGTTTTATTGTTAGTGTGCTCACCTCGAGCATGGTAGATTGTAGGTTCAAGATCAGATAGGTTCATCAGTGGTTTTATTGTTAGTGTGCGCACCTCGAGCATGGTAGATTGTAGGTTCAAGACCAGATAGGTTCATCAGAGGTTTTATTGTTAGTGTGCTCACCTCGAGCTTGGTAGATTGTAGGTTCATCAGTGGTTTTATTGTTAGTGTGCTCACCTCGAGCATGGTAGATTGTAGGTTCATCAGTGGTTTTATTGTTAGTGTGCTCACCTCGAGCATGGTAGATTGTAGGTTCATCAGTGGTTTTATTGTTAGTGTGCTCACCTCGAGCATGGTAGATTTTAGGTTCATCAGTGGTTTTATTGTTAGTGTGCTCACCTCGAGCATGGTTAATTGTAACTTCATCAGTGGTTTTATTGTTAGTGTGCTCACCTCGAGCATGGTAGATTGTAGGTTCAAGATCAGATAGGTTCATCAGTGGTTTTATTGTTAGTGTGCTCACCTCGATCATGGTAGATTGTAGGTTCAAGACCAGATAGGTTCATCAGTGGTTTTATTGTTAGTGTGCTCACCTCGAGCATGGTAGATTGTAGGTTCAAGACCAGATAGGTTCATCAGTGGTTTTATTGTTAATGTGCTCACTTTGAGCATGGTAGATTGTAGGTTCAAGATCAGATAGGTTCATCAGAGGTTTTATTGTTAGTGTGCTCACCTCGAGCATGGTAGATTGTAGGTTCAAGACCAGATAGGTTCATCTGAGGTTTTATTGTTAGTGTACTCACCTCGGGCATGTTAGATTGTAGGTTCAAGATCAGATAGGTTCATCAGTGGTTTTATTGTTAGTGTGCTCACCTCGAGCATGGTAGATTGTAGGTTCAAGATCAGATAGGTTCATCAGTGGTTTTATTGTTAGTGTGCTCACCTCGAGCATGGTAGATTGTAGGTTCAAGACCAGATAGGTTAATCAGTGGTTTTATTGTTAGTGTGCTCACCTCGAGCATGGTAGATTGTAGGTTCAAGACCAGATAGGTTCATCAGTGGTTTTATTGTTAGTGTGCTCACTTTGAGCATGGTAGATTGTAGGTTCAAGATCAGATAGGTTCATCAGAGGTTTTATTGTTAGTGTGCTCACCTCGAGCATGGTAGATTGTAGGTTCAAGACCAGATAGGTTCATCTGAGGTTTTATTGTTAGTGTACTCACCTCGGGCATGGTAGATTGTAGGTTCATCAGTGGTTTTATTGTTAGTGTGCTCACCTCGAGCATGGTAGATTGTAGGTTCAAGATCAGATAGGTTCATCAGTGGTTTTATTGTTAGTGTGCTCATCTCGAGCATGGTAGATTGTAGGTTCAAGACCAGATAGGTTCATCAGTGGTTTTATTGTTAGTGTGCTCCCCTCGAGCATGGTAGATTGTAGGTTCAAGACCAGATAGGTTCATCAGTGGTTTTATTGTTAGTGTGCTCACTTTGAGCATGGTCGATTGTAGGTTCAAGATCAGATAGGTTCATCAGAGGTTTTATTGTTAGTGTGCTCACCTCGAGCATGGTAGATTGTAGGTTCAAGACCAGATAGGTTCATCTGAGGTTTTAATGTTAGTGTACTCACCCCGGGCATGGTAGATTGTAGGTTCAAGATCAGATAGGTTCATCAGTGGTTTTATTGTTAGTGTGCTCACCTTGAGCATGGTAGATTGTAGCTTCAAGATCAGATAGGTTCATCAGTGGTTGTATTGTTAGTGTGCTCACTTTGAGCATGGTAGATTGTAGGTTCAAGATCAGATAGGTTCATCAGTGGTTTTATTGTTAGTGTGCTCACCTTGAGCATGATAGATTGTAGGTTCAAGATCAGATAGGTTCATCAGTGATTTTATTGTTAGTGTGCTCACCTCGAGCATGGTAGATTGTAGGTTCAAGATCAGATAGGTTCATCAGAGGTTTTATTGTTAGTGTGCTCATCTTGAGCATGGTAGATTGTAGGTTTAAGATCAGATAGGTTCATCAAAGGTTTTATTGTTAGTGTGCTCACCTTGAGCATGGTACATTGTAGGTTTAAGATCAGATAGGTTCATCAGAGGTTTTATTGTTAGTGTGCTCACCTTTAGCATGGTAGATTGTAGGTTCATCAGTGGTTTTATTGTTAGTGTGCTCACCTCGAGCATGGTAGATTGTAGGTTTAAGATCAGATAGGTTCATCAGTGGTTTTATTGTTAGTGTGCTCACCTCGAGCATGGTAGATTGTAGGTTCAAGATCAGATAGGTTCATCAGTGGTTTTATTGTTAGTGTGCTCACCTCGAGCATGGTAGATTGTAGGTTCAAGACCAGATAGGTTCATCAGAGGTTTTATTGTTAGTGTGCTCACCTCGAGCATGGTAGATTGTAGGTTCATCAGTGGTGTTATTGTTAGTGTGCTCACCTCGAGCATGGTAGATTGTAGGTTTAAGATCAGATAGGTTCATCAGTGGTTTTATTGTTAGTGTGCTCACCTCGAGCATGGTAGATTGTAGGTTCAAGATCAGATAGGTTCATCAGTGGTTTTATTGTTAGTGTGCTCACCTCGAGCATGGTAGATTGTAGGTTCAAGACCAGATAGGTTCATCAGAGGTTTTATTGTTAGTGTGCTCACCTCGAGCATGGTAGATTGTAGGTTCATCAGTGGTTTTATTGTTAGTGTGCTCACCTCGAGCATGGTAGATTGTAGGTTCATCAGTGGTTTTATTGTTAGTGTGCTCACCTCGAGCATGGTAGATTGTAGGTTCAAGATCAGATAGGTTCATCAGTGGTTTTATTGTTAGTGTGCTCACCTTGAGCATGGTAGATTGTAGGTTCAAGACCAGATAGGTTCATCAGTGGTTTTATTGTTAGTGTGCTGACCTCGAGCATGGTAGATTGTAGGTTCAAGATCAGATAGGTTCATCAGTGGTTTTATTGTTAGTGTGCTCACCTCGAGCATGGTAGATTGTAGGTTCAAGACCAGATAGGTTCATCAGAGGTTTTATTGTTAGTGTGCTCACCTCGAGCATGGTATGGTAGATTGTAGGTTCATCAGTTGTTTTATTGTTAGTGTGCTCACCTCGAGCATGGTAGATTGTAGGTTCATCAGTGGGTTTATTGTTAGTGTGCTCACCTCGAGCATGGTAGATTGTAGGTTCATCAGTGGTTTTATTGTTAGTGTGCTCACCTCGAGCATGGTAGATTGTAGGTTCATCAGTGGTTTTATTGTTAGTGTGCTCACCTCGAGCATGGTAGATTGTAGGTTCATCAGTGGTTTTATTGTTAGTGTGCTCACCTCGATCATGGTAGATTGTAGGTTCAAGACCAGATAGGTTCATCAGTGGTTTTATTGTTAGTGTGCTCACCTCGAGCATGGTAGATTGTAGGTTCAAGATCAGATAGGTTCATCAGTGGTTTTATTGTTAGTGTGCTCACCTTGAGCATGGTAGATTGTAGGTTCAAGACCAGATAGGTTCATTAGTGGTTTTATTGTTAGTGTGCTCACCTCCAGCATGGTAGATTGTAGGTTCAAGATCAGATAGATTCATCAGTGGTTTTATTGTTAGTGTGCTCACCTCGAGCATGGTAGATTGTAGGTTCAAGACCAGATAGGTTCATCAGATGTTTTATTGTTAGTGTGCTCACCTCGAGGATGGTAGATTGTAGGTTCATCAGTGGTTTTATTGTTAGTGTGCTCACCTCGAGCATGGTAGATTGTAGGTTCATCAGTGGTTTTATTGTTAGTGTGCTCACCTCGAGCATGGTAGATTGTAGGGTCAAGATCAGATAGGTTCATCAGTGGTTTTATTGTTAGTGTGCTCACCTTGAGCATGGTAGATTGTAGGTTCAAGATCAGATAGGTTCATCAGTGATTTTATTGTTAGTGTGCTCACCTCGAGCATGGTAGATTGTAGGTTCAAGATCAGATAGGTTCATCAGAGGTTTTATTGTTAGTGTGCTCAGCTTGAGCATGGTAGATTGTAGGTTTAAGATCAGATAGGTTCATCAAAAGTTTTATTGTTAGTGTGCTCACCTTGAGCATGGTAGATTGTAGGTTTAAGATCAGATAGGTTCATCAAAGGTTTTATTGTTAGTGTGCTCACCTTGAGCATGGTAGATTGTAGGTTCATCAGTGGTTTTATTGTTAGTGTGCTCACCTCGAGCATGGTAGATTGTAGGTTTAAGAACAGATAGGTTCATCAGTGGTTTTATTGTTAGTGTGCTCACCTCGAGCATGGTAGATTGTAGGTTCAAGATCAGATAGGTTCATCAGTGGTTTTATTGTTAGTGTGCTCACCTCGAGCATGGTAGATTGTAGGTTCAAGACCAGATAGGTTCATCAGAGGTTTTATTGTTAGTGTGCTCACCTCGAGCATGGTAGATTGTAGGTTCATCAGTGGTTTTATTGTTAGTGTGCTCACCTCGAGCATGGTAGATTGTAGGTTCATCAGTGGTTTTATTGTTAGTGTGCTCACCTCCAGCATGGTAGATTGTAGGTTCATCAGTGGTTTTATTGTTAGTGTGCTCACCTCGAGCATGGTAGATTGTAGGTTCAAGATCAGATAGGTTCATCAGTGGTTTTATTGTTAGTGTGCTCACCTCGAGCATGGTAGATTGTAGGTTCAAGACCAGATAGGTTCATCAGTGGTTTTATTGTTAGTGTGCTCACCTCGAGCATGGTAGATTGTAGGTTCAAGATCAGATAGGTTCATCAGTGGTTTTATTGTTAGTGTGCGCACCTCGAGCATGGTAGATTGTAGGTTCAAGACCAGATAGGTTCATCAGAGGTTTTATTGTTAGTGTGCTCACCTCGAGCTTGGTAGATTGTAGGTTCATCAGTGGTTTTATTGTTAGTGTGCTCACCTCGAGCATGGTAGATTGTAGGTTCATCAGTGGTTTTATTGTTAGTGTGCTCACCTCGAGCATGGTAGATTGTAGGTTCATCAGTGGTTTTATTGTTAGTGTGCTCACCTCGAGCATGGTAGATTTTAGGTTCATCAGTGGTTTTATTGTTAGTGTGCTCACCTCGAGCATGGTAGATTGTAACTTCATCAGTGGTTTTATTGTTAGTGTGCTCACCTCGAGCATGGTAGATTGTAGGTTCAAGATCAGATAGGTTCATCAGTGGTTTTATTGTTAGTGTGCTCACCTCGATCATGGTAGATTGTAGGTTCAAGACCAGATAGGTTCATCAGTGGTTTTATTGTTAGTGTGCTCACCTCGAGCATGGTAGATTGTAGGTTCAAGACCAGATAGGTTCATCAGTGGTTTTATTGTTAGTGTGCTCACTTTGAGCATGGTAGATTGTAGGTTCAAGATCAGATAGGTTCATCAGAGGTTTTATTGTTAGTGTGCTCACCTCGAGCATGGTAGATTGTAGGTTCAAGACCAGATAGGTTCATCTGAGGTTTTATTGTTAGTGTACTCACCTCGGGCATGTTAGATTGTAGGTTCAAGATCAGATAGGTTCATCAGTGGTTTTATTGTTAGTGTGCTCACCTCGAGCATGGTAGATTGTAGGTTCAAGATCAGATAGGTTCATCAGTGGTTTTATTGTTAGTGTGCTCACCTCGAGCATGGTAGATTGTAGGTTCAAGACCAGATAGGTTAATCAGTGGTTTTATTGTTAGTGTGCTCACCTCGAGCATGGTAGATTGTAGGTTCAAGACCAGATAGGTTCATCAGTGGTTTTATTGTTAGTGTGCTCACTTTGAGCATGGTAGATTGTAGGTTCAAGATCAGATAGGTTCATCAGAGGTTTTATTGTTAGTGTGCTCACCTCGAGCATGGTAGATTGTAGGTTCAAGACCAGATAGGTTCATCAGTGGTTTTATTGTTAGTGTGCTCACTTCGAGCATGGTAGATTGTAGGTTCAAAATCAGATAGGTTCATCAGAGGTTTTATTGTTAGTGTGCTCACCTCGAGCATGGTAGATTGTAGGTTCAAGACCAGATAGGTTCATCTGAGGTTTTATTGTTAGTGTACTCACCTCGGGCATGGTAGATTGTATGTTCATCAGTGGTTTTATTGTTAGTGTGCTCACCTCGAGCATGGTAGATTGTAGGTTCAAGATCAGATAGGTTCATCAGTGGTTTTATTGTTAGTGTGCTCACCTCGAGCATGGTAGATTGTAGGTTCAAGACCAGATAGGTTCATCAGTGGTTTTATTGTTAGTGTGCTCCCCTCGAGCATGGTAGATTGTAGGTTCAAGACCATATAGGTTCATCAGAGGTTTTATTGTTAGTGTGCTCACTTTGAGCATGGTAGAATGTAGGTTCAAGATCAGATAGGTTCATCAGAGGTTTTATTGTTAGTGTGCTCACCTCGAGCATGGTAGATTGTAGGTTCAAGACCAGATAGGTTCATCTCAGGTTTTATTTATAGTGTACTCACCTCGGGCATGGTAGATTGTAGGTTCAAGATCAGATAGGTTCATCAGTGGTTTTATTGTTAGTGTGCTCACCTCGAGCATGGTAGATTGTAGGTTCAAGATCAGATAGGTTCATCAGTGGTTTTATTGTTAGTGTGCTCACCTCGAGCATGGTAGATTGTAGGTTCAAGACCAGATAGGTTCATCAGTGGTTTTATTGTTAGTGTGCTCACCTCGAGCATGGTAGATTGTAGGTTCAAGACCAGATAGGTTCATCAGTGGTTTTATTGTTAGTGTGCTCACCTCGAGCATGGTAGATTGTAGGTTCAAGATCAGATAGGTTCATCAGTGGTTTTATTGTTAGTGTGCTCACCTCGAGCATGGTAGATTGTAGGTTCAAGACCAGATAGGTTCATCAGTGGTTTTATTGTTAGTGTGCTCCCCTCGAGCATGGTAGATTGTAGGTTCAAGACCATATAGGTTCATCAGAGGTTTTATTGTTAGTGTGCTCACTTTGAGCATGGTAGAATGTAGGTTCAAGATCAGATAGGTTCATCAGAGGTTTTATTGTTAGTGTGCTCACCTCGAGCATGGTAGATTGTAGGTTCAAGACCAGATAGGTTCATCTCAGGTTTTATTTATAGTGTACTCACCTCGGGCATGGTAGATTGTAGGTTCAAGATCAGATAGGTTCATCAGTGGTTTTATTGTTAGTGTGCTCACCTCGAGCATGGTAGATTGTAGGTTCAAGATCAGATAGGTTCATCAGTGGTTTTATTGTTAGTGTGCTCACCTCGAGCATGGTAGATTGTAGGTTCAAGACCAGATAGGTTCATCAGTGGTTTTATTGTTAGTGTGCTCACCTCGAGCATGGTAGATTGTAGGTTCAAGACCAGATAGGTTCATCAGTGGTTTTATTGTTAGTGTGCTCACTTTGAGCATGGTAGATTGTAGGTTCAAGATCAGATAGGTTCATCAGAGGTTTTATTGTTAGTGTGCTCACCTCGAGCATGGTAGATTGTAGGTTCAAGACCAGATAGGTTCATCAGTGGTTTTATTGTTAGTGTGCTCACCTCGAGCATGGTAGATTGTAGGTTCAAGACCAGATAGGTTCATCAGTGGTTTTATTGTTAGTGTGCTCACTTCGAGCATGGTAGATTGTAGGTTCAAGATCAGATAGGTTCATCAGAGGTTTTATTGTTAGTGTGCTCACCTCGAGCATGGTAGATTGTAGGTTCAAGACCAGATAGGTTCATCTGAGGTTTTATTGTTAGTGTACTCACCTCGGGCATGGTAGATTGTAGGTTCAAGATCAGATAGGTTCATCAGTGGTTTTATTGTTAGTGTGCTCACCTCGAGCATGGTAGATTGTAGGTTCAAGATCAGATAGGTTCATCAGTGGTTTTATTGTTAGTGTGCTCACCTCGAGCATGGTAGATTGTAGGTTCAAGACCAGATAGGTTCATCAGTGGTTTTATTGTTAGTGTGCTCACCTCAAGCATGGTAGATTGTAGGTTCAAGACCAGATAGGTTCATCAGTGGTTTTATTGTTAGTGTGCTCACTTTGAGCATGGTAGATTGTAGGTTTAAGATCAGATAGGTTCATCAGAGGTTTTATTGTTAGTGTGCTCACCTCGAGCATGGTAGATTGTAGGTTCAAGACCAGATAGGTTCATCTGAGGTTTTAATGTTAGTGTACTCACCTCGAGCATGGTAGATTGTAGGTTCAAGATCAGATAGGTTCATCAGTGGTTTTATTGTTAGTGTGCTCACCTTGAGCATGGTAGATTGTAGCTTCAAGATCAGATAGGTTCATCAGTGGTTTTATTGTTAGTGTCCTCACTTTGAGCATGGTAGATTGTAGGTTCAAGATCAGATAGGTTCATCAGTGGTTTTATTGTTAGTGTGCTCACCTCGAGCATGGTAGATTGTAGGGTCAAGATCAGATAGGTTCATCAGTGGTTTTATTGTTAGTGTGCTCACCTTGAGCATGGTAGATTGTAGGTTCAAGATCAGATAGGTTCATCAGTGATTTTATTGTTAGTGTGCTCACCTCGAGCATGGTAGATTGTAGGTTTAAGATCAGATAGGTTCATCAAAGGTTTTATTGTTAGTGTGCTCACCTTGAGCATGGTAGATTGTAGGTTTAAGATCAGATAGGTTCATCAAAGGTTTTATTGTTAGTGTGCTCACCTTGAGCATGGTAGATTGTAGGTTCATCAGTGGTTTTATTGTTAGTGTGCTCACCTCGAGCATGGTAGATTGTAGGTTTAAGATCAGATAGGTTCATCAGTGGTTTTATTGTTAGTGTGCTCACCTCGAGCATGGTAGATTGTAGGTTCAAGATCAGATAGGTTCATCAGTGGTTTTATTGTTAGTGTGCTCACCTCGAGCATGGTAGATTGTAGGTTCAAGACCAGATAGGTTCATCAGAGGTTTTATTGTTAGTGTGCTCACCTCGAGCATGGTAGATTGTAGGTTCATCAGTGGTTTTATTGTTAGTGTGCTCACCTCGAGCATGGTAGATTGTAGGTTCATCAGTGGTTTTATTGTTAGTGTGCTCACCTCCAGCATGGTAGATTGTAGGTTCATCAGTGGTTTTATTGTTAGTGTGCTCACCTCGAGCATGGTAGATTGTAGGTTCAAGATCAGATAGGTTCATCAGTGGTTTTATTGTTAGTGTGCTCACCTCGAGCATGGTAGATTGTAGGTTCAAGACCAGATAGGTTCATCAGTGGTTTTATTGTTAGTGTGCTCACCTCGAGCATGGTAGATTGTAGGTTCATCAGTGGTTTTATTGTTAGTGTGCTCACCTCGAGCATGGTAGATTGTAGGTTCATCAGTGGTTTTATTGTTAGTGTGCTCACCTCGAGCATGGTAGATTTTAGGTTCATCAGTGGTTTTATTGTTAGTGTGCTCACCTCGAGCATGGTAGATTGTAACTTCATCAGTGGTTTTATTGTTAGTGTGCTCACCTCGAGCATGGTAGATTGTAGGTTCAAGATCAGATAGGTTCATCAGTGGTTTTATTGTTAGTGTGCTCACCTCGATCATGGTAGATTGTAGGTTCAAGACCAGATAGGTTCATCAGTGGTTTTATTGTTAGTGTGCTCACCTCGAGCATGGTAGATTGTAGGTTCAAGACCAGATAGGTTCATCAGTGGTTTTATTGTTAGTGTGCTCACTTTGAGCATGGTAGATTGTAGGTTCAAGATCAGATAGGTTCATCAGAGGTTTTATTGTTAGTGTGCTCACCTCGAGCATGGTAGATTGTAGGTTCAAGACCAGATAGGTCATCTGAGGTTTTATTGTTAGTGTACTCACCTCGGGCATGTTAGATTGTAGGTTCAAGATCAGATAGGTTCATCAGTGGTTTTATTGTTAGTGTGCTCACCTCGAGCATGGTAGATTGTAGGTTCAAGATCAGATAGGTTCATCAGTGGTTTTATTGTTAGTGTGCTCACCTCGAGCATGGTAGATTGTAGGTTCAAGACCAGATAGGTTAATCAGTGGTTTTATTGTTAGTGTGCTCACCTCGAGCATGGTAGATTGTAGGTTCAAGACCAGATAGGTTCATCAGTGGTTTTATTGTTAGTGTGCTCACTTTGAGCATGGTAGATTGTAGGTTCAAGATCAGATAGGTTCATCAGAGGTTTTATTGTTAGTGTGCTCACCTCGAGCATGGTAGATTGTAGGTTCAAGACCAGATAGGTTCATCAGTGGTTTTATTGTTAGTGTGCTCACTTCGAGCATGGTAGATTGTAGGTTCAAAATCAGATAGGTTCATCAGAGGTTTTATTGTTAGTGTGCTCACCTCGAGCATGGTAGATTGTAGGTTCAAGACCAGATAGGTTCATCTGAGGTTTTATTGTTAGTGTACTCACCTCGGGCATGGTAGATTGTATGTTCATCAGTGGTTTTATTGTTAGTGTGCTCACCTCGAGCATGGTAGATTGTAGGTTCAAGATCAGATAGGTTCATCAGTGGTTTTATTGTTAGTGTGCTCACCTCGAGCATGGTAGATTGTAGGTTCAAGACCAGATAGGTTCATCAGTGGTTTTATTGTTAGTGTGCTCCCCTCGAGCATGGTAGATTGTAGGTTCAAGACCATATAGGTTCATCAGAGGTTTTATTGTTAGTGTGCTCACTTTGAGCATGGTAGAATGTAGGTTCAAGATCAGATAGGTTCATCAGAGGTTTTATTGTTAGTGTGCTCACCTCGAGCATGGTAGATTGTAGGTTCAAGACCAGATAGGTTCATCTCAGGTTTTATTTATAGTGTACTCACCTCGGGCATGGTAGATTGTAGGTTCAAGATCAGATAGGTTCATCAGTGGTTTTATTGTTAGTGTGCTCACCTCGAGCATGGTAGATTGTAGGTTCAAGATCAGATAGGTTCATCAGTGGTTTTATTGTTAGTCTGCTCACCTCGAGCATGGTAGATTGTAGGTTCAAGACCAGATAGGTTCATCAGTGGTTTTATTGTTAGTGTGCTCACCTCGAGCATGGTAGATTGTAGGTTCAAGACCAGATAGGTTCATCAGTGGTTTTATTGTTAGTGTGCTCACTTTGAGCATGGTAGATTGTAGGTTCAAGATCAGATAGGTTCATCAGAGGTTTTATTGTTAGTGTGCTCACCTCGAGCATGGTAGATTGTAGGTTCAAGACCAGATAGGTTCATCAGTGGTTTTATTGTTAGTGTGCTCACCTCGAGCATGGTAGATTGTAGGTTCAAGACCAGATAGGTTCATCAGTGGTTTTATTGTTAGTGTGCTCACTTCGAGCATGGTAGATTGTAGGTTCAAGATCAGATAGGTTCATCAGAGGTTTTATTGTTAGTGTGCTCACCTCGAGCATGGTAGATTGTAGGTTCAAGACCAGATAGGTTCATCTGAGGTTTTATTGTTAGTGTACTCACCTCGGGCATGGTAGATTGTAGGTTCAAGATCAGATAGGTTCATCAGTGGTTTTATTGTTAGTGTGCTCACCTCGAGCATGGTAGATTGTAGGTTCAAGATCAGATAGGTTCATCAGTGGTTTTATTGTTAGTGTGCTCACCTCGAGCATGGTAGATTGTAGGTTCAAGACCAGATAGGTTCATCAGTGGTTTTATTGTTAGTGTGCTCACCTCAAGCATGGTAGATTGTAGGTTCAAGACCAGATAGGTTCATCAGTGGTTTTATTGTTAGTGTGCTCACTTTGAGCATGGTAGATTGTAGGTTTAAGATCAGATAGGTTCATCAGAGGTTTTATTGTTAGTGTGCTCACCTCGAGCATGGTAGATTGTAGGTTCAAGACCAGATAGGTTCATCTGAGGTTTTAATGTTAGTGTACTCACCTCGAGCATGGTAGATTGTAGGTTCAAGATCAGATAGGTTCATCAGTGGTTTTATTGTTAGTGTGCTCACCTTGAGCATGGTAGATTGTAGCTTCAAGATCAGATAGGTTCATCAGTGGTTTTATTGTTAGTGTCCTCACTTTGAGCATGGTAGATTGTAGGTTCAAGATCAGATAGGTTCATCAGTGGTTTTATTGTTAGTGTGCTCACCTCGAGCATGGTAGATTGTAGGGTCAAGATCAGATAGGTTCATCAGTGGTTTTATTGTTAGTGTGCTCACCTTGAGCATGGTAGATTGTAGGTTCAAGATCAGATAGGTTCATCAGTGATTTTATTGTTAGTGTGCTCACCTCGAGCATGGTAGATTGTAGGTTCAAGATCAGATAGGTTCATCAGAGGTTTTATTGTTAGTGTGCTCAGCTTGAGCATGGTAGATTGTAGGTTTAAGATCAGATAGGTTCATCAAAGGTTTTATTGTTAGTGTGCTCACCTTGAGCATGGTAGATTGTAGGTTTAAGATCAGATAGGTTCATCAAAGGTTTTATTGTTAGTGTGCTCACCTTGAGCATGGTAGATTGTAGGTTCATCAGTGGTTTTATTGTTAGTGTGCTCACCTCGAGCATGGTAGATTGTAGGTTTAAGATCAGATAGGTTCATCAGTGGTTTTATTGTTAGTGTGCTCACCTCGAGCATGGTAGATTGTAGGTTCAAGATCAGATAGGTTCATCAGTGGTTTTATTGTTAGTGTGCTCACCTCGAGCATGGTAGATTGTAGGTTCAAGACCAGATAGGTTCATCAGAGGTTTTATTGTTAGTGTGCTCACCTCGAGCATGGTAGATTGTAGGTTCATCAGTGGTTTTATTGTTAGTGTGCTCACCTCGAGCATGGTAGATTGTAGGTTCATCAGTGGTTTTATTGTTAGTGTGCTCACCTCCAGCATGGTAGATTGTAGGTTCATCAGTGGTTTTATTGTTAGTGTGCTCACCTCGAGCATGGTAGATTGTAGGTTCAAGATCAGATAGGTTCATCAGTGGTTTTATTGTTAGTGTGCTCACCTCGAGCATGGTAGATTGTAGGTTCAAGACCAGATAGGTTCATCAGTGGTTTTATTGTTAGTGTGCTCACCTCGAGCATGGTAGATTGTAGGTTCAAGATCAGATAGGTTCATCAGTGGTTTTATTGTTAGTGTGCGCACCTCGAGCATGGTAGATTGTAGGTTCAAGACCAGATAGGTTCATCAGAGGTTTTATTGTTAGTGTGCTCACCTCGAGCTTGGTAGATTGTAGGTTCATCAGTGGTTTTATTGTTAGTGTGCTCACCTCGAGCATGGTAGATTGTAGGTTCATCAGTGGTTTTATTGTTAGTGTGCTCACCTCGAGCATGGTAGATTGTAGGTTCATCAGTGGTTTTATTGTTAGTGTGCTCACCTCGAGCATGGTAGATTTTAGGTTCATCAGTGGTTTTATTGTTAGTGTGCTCACCTCGAGCATGGTTAATTGTAACTTCATCAGTGGTTTTATTGTTAGTGTGCTCACCTCGAGCATGGTAGATTGTAGGTTCAAGATCAGATAGGTTCATCAGTGGTTTTATTGTTAGTGTGCTCACCTCGATCATGGTAGATTGTAGGTTCAAGACCAGATAGGTTCATCAGTGGTTTTATTGTTAGTGTGCTCACCTCGAGCATGGTAGATTGTAGGTTCAAGACCAGATAGGTTCATCAGTGGTTTTATTGTTAGTGTGCTCACTTTGAGCATGGTAGATTGTAGGTTCAAGATCAGATAGGTTCATCAGAGGTTTTATTGTTAGTGTGCTCACCTCGAGCATGGTAGATTGTAGGTTCAAGACCAGATAGGTTCATCTGAGGTTTTATTGTTAGTGTACTCACCTCGGGCATGTTAGATTGTAGGTTCAAGATCAGATAGGTTCATCAGTGGTTTTATTGTTAGTGTGCTCACCTCGAGCATGGTAGATTGTAGGTTCAAGATCAGATAGGTTCATCAGTGGTTTTATTGTTAGTGTGCTCACCTCGAGCATGGTAGATTGTAGGTTCAAGACCAGATAGGTTAATCAGTGGTTTTATTGTTAGTGTGCTCACCTCGAGCATGGTAGATTGTAGGTTCAAGACCAGATAGGTTCATCAGTGGTTTTATTGTTAGTGTGCTCACTTTGAGCATGGTAGATTGTAGGTTCAAGATCAGATAGGTTCATCAGAGGTTTTATTGTTAGTGTGCTCACCTCGAGCATGGTAGATTGTAGGTTCAAGACCAGATAGGTTCATCAGTGGTTTTATTGTTAGTGTGCTCACTTCGAGCATGGTAGATTGTAGGTTCAAAATCAGATAGGTTCATCAGAGGTTTTATTGTTAGTGTGCTCACCTCGAGCATGGTAGATTGTAGGTTCAAGACCAGATAGGTTCATCTGAGGTTTTATTGTTAGTGTACTCACCTCGGGCATGGTAGATTGTAGGTTCATCAGTGGTTTTATTGTTAGTGTGCTCACCTCGAGCATGGTAGATTGTAGGTTCAAGATCAGATAGGTTCATCAGTGGTTTTATTGTTAGTGTGCTCATCTCGAGCATGGTAGATTGTAGGTTCAAGACCAGATAGGTTCATCAGTGGTTTTATTGTTAGTGTGCTCCCCTCGAGCATGGTAGATTGTAGGTTCAAGACCAGATAGGTTCATCAGTGGTTTTATTGTTAGTGTGCTCACTTTGAGCATGGTCGATTGTAGGTTCAAGATCAGATAGGTTCATCAGAGGTTTTATTGTTAGTGTGCTCACCTCGAGCATGGTAGATTGTAGGTTCAAGACCAGATAGGTTCATCTGAGGTTTTAATGTTAGTGTACTCACCCCGGGCATGGTAGATTGTAGGTTCAAGATCAGATAGGTTCATCAGTGGTTTTATTGTTAGTGTGCTCACCTTGAGCATGGTAGATTGTAGCTTCAAGATCAGATAGGTTCATCAGTGGTTGTATTGTTAGTGTGCTCACTTTGAGCATGGTAGATTGTAGGTTCAAGATCAGATAGGTTCATCAGTGGTTTTATTGTTAGTGTGCTCACCTTGAGCATGATAGATTGTAGGTTCAAGATCAGATAGGTTCATCAGTGATTTTATTGTTAGTGTGCTCACCTCGAGCATGGTAGATTGTAGGTTCAAGATCAGATAGGTTCATCAGAGGTTTTATTGTTTGTGTGCTCATCTTGAGCATGGTAGATTGTAGGTTTAAGATCAGATAGGTTCATCAAAGGTTTTATTGTTAGTGTGCTCACCTTGAGCATGGTACATTGTAGGTTTAAGATCAGATAGGTTCATCAGAGGTTTTATTGTTAGTGTGCTCACCTTTAGCATGGTAGATTGTAGGTTCATCAGTGGTTTTATTGTTAGTGTGCTCACCTCGAGCATGGTAGATTGTAGGTTTAAGATCAGATAGGTTCATCAGTGGTTTTATTGTTAGTGTGCTCACCTCGAGCATGGTAGATTGTAGGTTCAAGATCAGATAGGTTCATCAGTGGTTTTATTGTTAGTGTGCTCACCTCGAGCATGGTAGATTGTAGGTTCAAGACCAGATAGGTTCATCAGAGGTTTTATTGTTAGTGTGCTCACCTCGAGCATGGTAGATTGTAGGTTCATCAGTGGTTTTATTGTTAGTGTGCTCACCTCGAGCATGGTAGATTGTAGGTTCATCAGTGGTTTTATTGTTAGTGTGCTCACCTCGAGCATGGTAGATTGTAGGTTCATCAGTGGTTTTATTGTTAGTGTGCTCACCTCGAGCATGGTAGATTGTAGGTTCATCAGTGGTTTTATTGTTAGTGTGCTCACCTCGAGCATGGTAGATTGTAGGTTCATCAGTGGTTTTATTGTTAGTGTGCTCACCTCGAGCATGGTAGATTGTAGGTTCATCAGTGGTTTTATTGTTAGTGTGCTCACCCCGAGCATGGTAGATTGTAGGTTCAAGACCAGATAGGTTCATCAGTGGTTTTATTGTTAGTGTGCTCACTTTGAGCATGGTAGATTGTAGGTTCAAGATCAGATAGGTTCATCAGAGGTTTTATTGTTAGTGTGCTCACCTCGAGCATGGTAGATTGTAGGTTCAAGACCAGATAGGTTCATCTGAGGTTTTATTGTTAGTGTACTCACCTCGAGCATGGTAGATTGTAGGTTCAAGACCAGATAGGTTCATCAGTGGTTTTATTGTTAGTGTGCTCACTTTGAGCATGGTAGATTGTAGGTTTAAGATCAGATAGGTTCATCAGAGGTTTTATTGTTAGTGTGCTCACCTCGAGCATGGTAGATTGTAGGTTCAAGACCAGATAGGTTCATCTGAGGTTTTAATGTTAGTGTACTCACCTCGAGCATGGTAGATTGTAGGTTCAAGATCAGATAGGTTCATCAGTGGTTTTATTGTTAGTGTGCTCACCTTGAGCATGGTAGATTGTAGCTTCAAGATCAGATAGGTTCATCAGTGGTTTTATTGTTAGTGTGCTCACTTTGAGCATGGTAGATTGTAGGTTCAAGATCAGATAGGTTCATCAGTGGTTTTATTGTTAGTGTGCTCACCTCGAGCATGGTAGATTGTAGGGTCAAGATCAGATAGGTTCATCAGTGGTTTTATTGTTAGTGTGCTCACCTTGAGCATGGTAGATTGTAGGTTCAAGATCAGATAGGTTCATCAGTGATTTTATTGTTAGTGTGCTCACCTCGAGCATGGTAGATTGTAGGTTCAAGATCAGATAGGTTCATCAGAGGTTTTATTGTTAGTGTGCTCAGCTTGAGCATGGTAGATTGTAGGTTTAAGATCAGATAGGTTCATCAAAGGTTTTATTGTTAGTGTGCTCACCTTGAGCATGGTAGATTGTAGGTTCATCAGTGGTTTTATTGTTAGTGTGCTCACCTCGAGCATGGTAGATTGTAGGTTTAAGATCAGATAGGTTCATCAGTGGTTTTATTGTTAGTGTGCTCACCTCGAGCATGGTAGATTGTAGGTTCAAGATCAGATAGGTTCATCAGTGGTTTTATTGTTAGTGTGCTCACCTCGAGCATGGTAGATTGTAGGTTCAAGACCAGATAGGTTCATCAGAGGTTTTATTGTTAGTGTGCTCACCTCGAGCATGGTAGATTGTAGGTTCATCAGTGGTTTTATTGTTAGTGTGCTCACCTCGAGCATGGTAGATTGTAGGTTCATCAGTGGTTTTATTGTTAGTGTGCTCACCTCCAGCATGGTAGATTGTAGGTTCATCAGTGGTTTTATTGTTAGTGTGCTCACCTCGAGCATGGTAGATTGTAGGTTCAAGATCAGATAGGTTCATCAGTGGTTTTATTGTTAGTGTGCTCACCTCGAGCATGGTAGATTGTAGGTTCAAGACCAGATAGGTTCATCAGTGGTTTTATTGTTAGTGTGCTCACCTCGAGCATGGTAGATTGTAGGTTCAAGATCAGATAGGTTCATCAGTGGTTTTATTGTTAGTGTGCGCACCTCGAGCATGGTAGATTGTAGGTTCAAGACCAGATAGGTTCATCAGAGGTTTTATTGTTAGTGTGCTCACCTCGAGCTTGGTAGATTGTAGGTTCATCAGTGGTTTTATTGTTAGTGTGCTCACCTCGAGCATGGTAGATTGTAGGTTCATCAGTGGTTTTATTGTTAGTGTGCTCACCTCGAGCATGGTAGATTGTAGGTTCATCAGTGGTTTTATTGTTAGTGTGCTCACCTCGAGCATGGTAGATTTTAGGTTCATCAGTGGTTTTATTGTTAGTGTGCTCACCTCGAGCATGGTAGATTGTAACTTCATCAGTGGTTTTATTGTTAGTGTGCTCACCTCGAGCATGGTAGATTGTAGGTTCAAGATCAGATAGGTTCATCAGTGGTTTTATTGTTAGTGTGCTCACCTCGATCATGGTAGATTGTAGGTTCAAGACCAGATAGGTTCATCAGTGGTTTTATTGTTAGTGTGCTCACTTTGAGCATGGTAGATTGTAGGTTCAAGATCAGATAGGTTCATCAGAGGTTTTATTGTTAGTGTGCTCACCTCGAGCATGGTAGATTGTAGGTTCAAGACCAGATAGGTTCATCTGAGGTTTTATTGTTAGTGTACTCACCTCGGGCATGTTAGATTGTAGGTTCAAGATCAGATAGGTTCATCAGTGGTTTTATTGTTAGTGTGCTCACCTCGAGCATGGTAGATTGTAGGTTCAAGATCAGATAGGTTCATCAGTGGTTTTATTGTTAGTGTGCTCACCTCGAGCATGGTAGATTGTAGGTTCAAGACCAGATAGGTTAATCAGTGGTTTTATTGTTAGTGTGCTCACCTCGAGCATGGTAGATTGTAGGTTCAAGACCAGATAGGTTCATCAGTGGTTTTATTGTTAGTGTGCTCACTTTGAGCATGGTAGATTGTAGGTTCAAGATCAGATAGGTTCATCAGAGGTTTTATTGTTAGTGTGCTCACCTCGAGCATGGTAGATTGTAGGTTCAAGACCAGATAGGTTCATCAGTGGTTTTATTGTTAGTGTGCTCACTTCGAGCATGGTAGATTGTAGGTTCAAAATCAGATAGGTTCATCAGAGGTTTTATTGTTAGTGTGCTCACCTCGAGCATGGTAGATTGTAGGTTCAAGACCAGATAGGTTCATCTGAGGTTTTATTGTTAGTGTACTCACCTCGGGCATGGTAGATTGTAGGTTCATCAGTGGTTTTATTGTTAGTGTGCTCACCTCGAGCATGGTAGATTGTAGGTTCAAGATCAGATAGGTTCATCAGTGGTTTTATTGTTAGTGTGCTCACCTCGAGCATGGTAGATTGTAGGTTCAAGACCAGATAGGTTCATCAGTGGTTTTATTGTTAGTGTGCTCCCCTCGAGCATGGTAGATTGTAGGTTCAAGACCAGATAGGTTCATCAGTGGTTTTATTGTTAGTGTGCTCACTTTGAGCATGGTCGATTGTAGGTTCAAGATCAGATAGGTTCATCAGAGGTTTTATTGTTAGTGTGCTCACCTCGAGCATGGTAGATTGTAGGTTCAAGACCAGATAGGTTCATCTGAGGTTTTAATGTTAGTGTACTCACCCCGGGCATGGTAGATTGTAGGTTCAAGATCAGATAGGTTCATCAGTGGTTTTATTGTTAGTGTGCTCACCTTGAGCATGGTAGATTGTAGCTTCAAGATCAGATAGGTTCATCAGTGGTTTTATTGTTAGTGTGCTCACTTTGAGCATGGTAGATTGTAGGTTCAAGATCAGATAGGTTCATCAGTGGTTTTATTGTTAGTGTGCTCACCTTGAGCATGATAGATTGTAGGTTCAAGATCAGATAGGTTCATCAGTGATTTTATTGTTAGTGTGCTCACCTCGAGCATGGTAGATTGTAGGTTCAAGATCAGATAGGTTCATCAGAGGTTTTATTGTTAGTGTGCTCACCTTGAGCATGGTACATTGTAGGTTTAAGATCAGATAGGTTCATCAGAGGTTTTATTGTTAGAGTGCTCACCTTTAGCATGGTAGATTGTAGGTTCATCAGTGGTTTTATTGTTAGTGTGCTCACCTCGAGCATGGTAGATTGTAGGTTTAAGATCAGATAGGTTCATCAGTGGTTTTATTGTTAGTGTGCTCACCTCGAGCATGGTAGATTGTAGGTTCAAGATCAGATAGGTTCATCAGTGGTTTTATTGTTAGTGTGCTCACCTCGAGCATGGTAGATTGTAGGTTCAAGACCAGATAGGTTCATCAGAGGTTTTATTGTTAGTGTGCTCACCTCGAGCATGGTAGATTGTAGGTTCATCAGTGGTTTTATTGTTAGTGTGCTCACCTCGAGCATGGTAGATTGTAGGTTCATCAGTGGTTTTATTGTTAGTGTGCTCACCTCGAGCATGGTAGATTGTAGGTTCATCAGTGGTTTTATTGTTAGTGTGCTCACCTCGAGCATGGTAGATTGTAGGTTCATCAGTGGTTTTATTGTTAGTGTGCTCACCTCGAGCATGGTAGATTGTAGGTTCATCAGTGGTTTTATTGTTAGTGTGCTCACCTCGAGCATGGTAGATTGTAGGTTCATCAGTGGTTTTATTGTTAGTGTGCTCACCCCGAGCATGGTAGATTGTAGGTTCAAGACCAGATAGGTTCATCAGTGGTTTTATTGTTAGTGTGCTCACTTTGAGCATGGTAGATTGTAGGTTCAAGATCAGATAGGTTCATCAGAGGTTTTATTGTTAGTGTGCTCACCTCGAGCATGGTAGATTGTAGGTTCAAGACCAGATAGGTTCATCTGAGGTTTTATTGTTAGTGTACTCACCTCGAGCATGGTAGATTGTAGGTTCAAGACCAGATAGGTTCATCAGTGGTTTTATTGTTAGTGTGCTCACTTTGAGCATGGTAGATTGTAGGTTCAAGATCAGATAGGTTCATCAGAGGTTTTATTGTTAGTGTGCTCACCTCGAGCATGGTAGATTGTAGGTTCAAGACCAGATAGGTTCATCTGAGGTTTTAATGTTAGTGTACTCACCCCGGGCATGGTAGATTGTAGGTTCAAGATCAGATAGGTTCATCAGTGGTTTTATTATTAGTGTGCTCACCTTGAGCATGGTAGATTGTAGCTTCAAGATCAGATAGGTTCATCAGTGGTTTTATTGTTAGTGTGCTCACTTTGAGCATGGTAGATTGTAGGTTCAAGATCAGATAGGTTCATCAGTGGTTTTATTGTTAGTGTGCTCACATCGAGCATGGTAGATTGTAGGTTCAAGATCAGATAGGTTCATCAGAGGTTTTATTGTTAGTGTGCTCAGCTTGAGCATGGTAGATTGTAGGTTTAAGATCAGATAGGTTCATCAAAGGTTTTATTGTTAGTGTGCTCACCTTGAGCATGGTACATTGTAGGTTTAAGATCAGATAGGTTCATCAGATGTTTTATTGTTAGTGTGCTCACCTTGAGCATGGTAGATTGTAGGTTCATCAGTGGTTTTATTGTTAGTGTGCTCACCTCGAGCATGGTAGATTGTAGGTTTAAGATCAGAAAGGTTCATCAGTGGTTTTATTGTTAGTGTGCTCACCTCGAGCATGGTAGATTGTAGGTTCAAGATCAGATAGGTTCATCAGAGGTTGTATTGTTAGTGTGCTCACCTCGAGCATGGTAGATTGTAGGTTCAAGACCAGATAGGTTCATCAGAGGTTTTATTGTTAGTGTGCTCACCTCGAGCATGGTAGATTGTAGGTTCATCAGTGGTTTTATTGTTAGTGTGCTCACCTCGAGCATGGTAGATTGTAGGTTCATCAGTGGTTTTATTGTTAGTGTGCTCAACTCGAGCATGGTAGATTGTAGGTTCATCAGTGGTTTTATTGTTAGTGTGCTCACCTCGAGCATGGTAGATTGTAGGTTCATCAGTGGTTTTATTGTTAGTGTGCTCACCTCGAGCATGGTAGATTGTAGGTTCAAGATCAGATAGGTTCATCAGTGGTTTTATTGTTAGTGTGCTCACCTCGAGCATGGTAGATTGTAGGTTCATCAGTGGTTTTATTGTTAGTGTGCTCACCCCGAGCATGGTAGATTGTAGGTTCAAGACCAGATAGGTTCATCAGTGGTTTTATTGTTAGTGTGCTCACTTTGAGCATGGTAGATTGTAGGTTCAAGATCAGATAGGTTCATCAGTGGTTTTATTGTTAGTGTGCTCACCTCGAGCATGGTAGATTGTAGGTTCAAGACCAGATAGGTTCATCTGAGGTTTTATTGTTAGTGTACTCACCTCGGGCATGGTAGATTGTAGGTTCAAGACCAGATAGGTTCATCAGTGGTTTTATTGTTAGTGTGCTCACTTTGAGCATGGTAGATTGTAGGATCAAGATCAGATAGGTTCATCAGAGGTTTTATTGTTAGTGTGCTCACCTCGAGCATGGTAGATTGTAGGTTCAAGACCAGATAGGTTCATCTGAGGTTTTATTGTTAGTGTACTCACCTCGGGCATGGTAGATTGTAGGTTCAAGATCAGATAGGTTCATCAGTGGTGTTATTGTTAGTGTGCTCACCTCGAGCATGGTAGATTGTAGGTTCAAGTTCAGATAGGTTCATCAGTGGTTTTATTGTTAGTGTGCTCAGCTCGACCATGGTAGATTGTAGGTTCAAGACCAGATAGGTTCATCAGTGGTTTTATTGTTAGTGTGCTCACCTCGAGCATGGTAGATTGTAGGTTCAAGACCAGATAGGTTCATCAGTGGTTTTATTGTTAGTGTGCTCATTTTGAGCATAGTAGATTGTAGGTTCAAGATCAGATAGGTTTATCAGAGGTTTTATTGTTAGTGTGCTCACCTCGAGCATGGTAGATTGTAGGTTCAAGACCAGATAGGTTCATCTGAGGTTTTAATGTTAGTGTACTCACCTCGGGCATGGTAGATTGTAGGTTCAAGATCAGATAGGTTCATCAGTGGTTTTATTGTTAGTGTGCTCACATCGAGCATGGTAGATTGTAGGTTCAAGATCAGATAGGTTCATTAGTGGTTTTATTGTTAGTGTGCTCACTTCGAGCATGGTAGATTGTAGGTTCAAGACCAGATAGGTTCATCAGAGGTTTTATTGTTAGTGTGCTCACCTCAAGCATGGTAGATTGTAGGTTCAAGACCAGATAGGTTCATCAGTGGTTTTATTGTTAGTGTACTCACCTCGGGCATGGTAGATTGTAGGTTCAAGATCAGATATGTTCATCAGTGGTTTTATTGTTAGTGTGCTCACCTCGAGCATGATAGATTGTAGGTTCAAGATCAGATAGGTTCATCAGTGGTTTTATTGTTAGTGTGCTCACTTCAAGCATGGTAGATTGTAGGTTCAAGGCCAGATAGGTTCATCAGAGGTTTTATTGTTAGTGTGCTCACCTCAAGCATGGTAGATTGTAGGTTCAAGACCAGATAGGTTCATCAGTGGTTTTATTGTTAGTGTGCTCACCTTGAGCATGGTAGATTGTAGGTTCAAGATCAGATAGGTTCATCAGAGGTTTTATTGTTAGTGTGCTCACCTCGAGCATGGTAGATTGTAGGTTCAAGACCAGATAGGTTCATCAGTGGTTTTATTGTTAGTGTGCTCACCTCGAGCATGGTAGATTGTAGGTTCATCAGAGGTTTTATTGTTAGTGTGCTCACCTCGAGCATGGTAGATTGTAGGTTCAAGACCAGATAGGTTCATCAGTGGTTTTATTGTTAGTGTGCTCACCTCGAGCATGGTAGATTGTAGGTTCAAGACCAGATAGGTTCATCAGTGGTTTTATTGTTAGTGTGCTCACTTTGAGCATGGTAGATTGTAGGTTCAAGATCAGATAGGTTCATCAGAGGTTTTATTGTTAGTGTGCTCACCTCGAGCATGGTAGATTGTAGGTTCAAGACCAGATAGGTTCATCTGAGGTTTTATTGTTAGTGTACTCACCTCGGGCATGGTAGATTGTAGGTTCAAGATCAGATAGGTTCATCAGTGGTTTTATTGTTAGTGTGCTCACCTCGAGCATGGTAGATTGTAGGTTCAAGATCAGATAGGTTCATCAGTGGTTTTATTGTTAGTGTGCTCACCTCGAGCATGGTAGATTGTAGGTTCATCAGTGGTTTTATTGTTAGTGTGCTCACCTCGAGCATGGTAGATTGTAGGTTCATCAGTGGTTTTATTGTTAGTGTGCTCACCTCGAGCATGGTAGATTGTAGGTTCATCAGTGGTTTTATTGTTAGTGTGCTCACCTCGAGCATGGTAGATTGTAGGTTCATCAGTGGTTTTATTGTTAGTGTGCTCACCTCGAGCATGGTAGATTGTAGGTTCATCAGTGGTTTTATTGTTAGTGTGCTCACCCCGAGCATGGTAGATTGTAGGTTCAAGACCAGATAGGTTCATCAGTGGTTTTATTGTTAGTGTGCTCACTTTGAGCATGGTAGATTGTAGGTTCAAGATCAGATAGGTTCATCAGAGGTTTTATTGTTAGTGTGCTCACCTCGAGCATGGTAGATTGTAGGTTCAAGACCAGATAGGTTCATCTGAGGTTTTATTGTTAGTGTACTCACCTCGAGCATGGTAGATTGTAGGTTCAAGACCAGATAGGTTCATCAGTGGTTTTATTGTTAGTGTGCTCACTTTGATCATGGTAGATTGTAGGTTCAAGATCAGATAGGTTCATCAGAGGTTTTATTGTTAGTGTGCTCACCTCGAGCATGGTAGATTGTAGGTTCAAGACCAGATAGGTTCATCTGAGGTTTTAATGTTAGTGTACTCACCCCGGGCATGGTAGATTGTAGGTTCAAGATCAGATAGGTTCATCAGTGGTTTTATTGTTAGTGTGCTCACCTTAAGCATGGTAGATTGTAGCTTCAAGATCAGATAGGTTCATCAGTGGTTTTATTGTTAGTGTGCTCACTTTGAGCATGGTAGATTGTAGGTTCAAGATCAGATAGGTTCATCAGTGGTTTTATTGTTAGTGTGCTCACATCGAGCATGGTAGATTGTAGGTTCAAGATCAGATAGGTTCATCAGAGGTTTTATTGTTAGTGTGCTCAGCTTGAGCATGGTAGATTGTAGGTTTAAGATCAGATAGGTTCATCAAAGGTTTTATTGTTAGTGTGCTCACCTTGAGCATGGTACATTGTAGGTTTAAGATCAGATAGGTTCATCAGAGGTTTTATTGTTAGTGTGCTCACCTTGAGCATGGTAGATTGTAGTTTCATCAGTGGTTTTATTGTTAGTGTGCTCACCTCGAGCATGGTAGATTGTAGGTTTAAGATCAGATAGGTTCATCAGTGGTTTTATTGTTAGTGTGCTCACCTCGAGCATGGTAGATTGTAGGTTCAAGACCAGATAGGTTCATCAGAGGTTTTATTGTTAGTGTGCTCACCTCGAGCATGGTAGATTGTAGGTTCATCAGTGGTTTTATTGTTAGTGTGCTCACCTCGAGCATGGTAGATTGTAGGTTCATCAGTGGTTTTATTGTTAGTGTGCTCAACTCGAGCATGGTAGATTGTAGGTTCATCAGTGGTTTTATTGTTAGTGTGCTCACCTCGAGCATGGTAGATTGTAGGTTCATCAGTGGTTTTATTGTTAGTGTTCTCACCTCGAGCATGGTAGATTGTAGGTTCAAGATCAGATAGGTTCATCAGTGGTTTTATTGTTAGTGTGCTCACCTCGAGCATGGTAGATTGTAGGTTCATCAGTGGTTTTATTGTTAGTGTGCTCACCCCGAGCATGGTAGATTGTAGGTTCAAGACCAGATAGGTTCATCAGTGGTTTTATTGTTAGTGTGCTCACTTTGAGCATGGTAGATTGTAGGTTCAAGATCAGATAGGTTCATCAGAGGTTTTATTGTTAGTGTGCTCACCTCGAGCATGGTATATTGTAGGTTCAAGACCAGATAGGTTCATCTGAGGTTTTATTGTTAGTGTACTCACCTCGGGCATGGTAGATTGTAGGTTCAAGACCAGATAGGTTCATCAGTGGTTTTATTGTTAGTGTGCTCACTTTGAGCATGGTAGATTGTAGGTTCAAGATCAGATAGGTTCATCTGAGGTTTTATTGTTAGTGTGCTCACCTCGAGCATGGTAGATTGTAGGTTCAAGATCAGATAGGTTCATCAGTGGTGTTATTGTTAGTGTGCTCACCTCGAGCATGGTAGATTGTAGGTTCAAGTTCAGATAGGTTCATCAGTGGTTTTATTGTTAGTGTGCTCAGCTCGACCATGGTAGATTGTAGGTTCAAGACCAGATAGGTTCATCAGAGGTTTTATTGTTAGTGTGCTCACCTCGAGCATGGTAGATTGTAGGTTCAAGACCAGATAGGTTCATCAGAGGTTTTATTGTTAGTGTGCTCACCTCAAGCATGGTAGATTGTAGGTTCAAGACCAGATAGGTTCATCAGTGGTTTTATTGTTAGTGTACTCACCTTGAGCATGGTAGATTGTAGCTTCAAGATCAGATAGGTTCATCAGTGGTTTTATTGTTAGTGTGCTCACTTTGAGCATGGTAGATTGTAGGTTCAAGATCAGATAGGTTCATCAGTGGTTTTATTGTTAGTGTGCTCACATCGAGCATGGTAGATTGTAGGTTCAAGATCAGATAGGTTCATCAGAGGTTTTATTGTTAGTGTGCTCAGCTTGAGCATGGTAGATTGTAGGTTTAAGATCAGATAGGTTCATCAAAGGTTTTATTGTTAGTGTGCTCACCTTGAGCATGGTACATTGTAGGTTTAAGATCAGATAGGTTCATCAGAGGTTTTATTGTTAGTGTGCTCACCTTGAGCATGGTAGATTGTAGGTTCATCAGTGGTTTTATTGTTAGTGTGCTCACCTCGAGCATGGTAGATTGTAGGTTTAAGATCAGATAGGTTCATCAGTGGTTTTATTGTTAGTGTGCTCACCTCGAGCATGGTAGATTGTAGGTTCAAGACCAGATAGGTTCATCAGAGGTTTTATTGTTAGTGTGCTCACCTCGAGCATGGTAGATTGTAGGTTCATCAGTGGTTTTATTGTTAGTGTGCTCACCTCGAGCATGGTAGATTGTAGGTTCATCAGTGGTTTTATTGTTAGTGTGCTCACCTCGAGCATGGTAGATTGTAGGTTCATCAGTGGTTTTATTGTTAGTGTACTCACCTCGAGCATGGTAGATAGTAGGTTCAAGATCAGATAGGTTCATCAGTGGTTTTATTGTTAGTGTGCTCACCTCGAGCATGGTAGATTGTAGGTTCATCAGTGGTTTTATTGTTAGTGTGCTCACCCCGAGCATGGTAGATTGTAGGTTCAAGACCAGATAGGTTCATCAGTGGTTTTATTGTTAGTGTGCTCACTTTGAGCATGGTAGATTGTAGGTTCAAGATCAGATAGGTTCATCAGAGGTTTTATTGTTAGTGTGCTCACCTCGAGCATGGTAGATTGTAGGTTCAAGACCAGATAGGTTCATCTGAGGTTTTATTGTTAGTGTACTCACCTCGGGCATGGTAGATTGTAGGTTCAAGACCAGATAGGTTCATCAGTGGTTTTATTGTTAGTGTGCTCACTTTGAGCATGGTAGATTGTAGGTTCAAGATCAGATAGGTTCATCTGAGGTTTTATTGTTAGTGTGCTCACCTCGAGCATGGTAGATTGTAGGTTCAAGATCAGATAGGTTCATCAGTGGTGTTATTGTTAGTGTGCTCACCTCGAGCATGGTAGATTGTAGGTTCAAGTTCAGATAGGTTCATCAGTGGTTTTATTGTTAGTGTGCTCAGCTCGACCATGGTAGATTGTAGGTTCAAGACCAGATAGGTTCATCAGAGGTTTTATTGTTAGTGTGCTCACCTCGAGCATGGTAGATTGTAGGTTCAAGACCAGATAGGTTCATCAGAGGTTTTATTGTTAGTGTGCTCACCTCAAGCATGGTAGATTGTAGGTTCAAGACCAGATAGGTTCATCAGTGGTTTTATTGTTAGTGTACTCACCTCGGGCATGGTATATTGTAGGTTCAAGATCAGATATGTTCATCAGTGGTTTTATTGTTAGTGTGCTCACCTCGAGCATGATAGATTGTAGGTTCAAGATCAGATAGGTTCATCAGTGGTTTTATTGTTAGTGTGCTCACTTCAAGCATGGTAGATTGTAGGTTCAAGGCCAGATAGGTTCATCAGAGGTTTTATTGTTAGTGTGCTCACCTCAAGCATGGTAGATTGTAGGTTCAAGACCAGATAGGTTCATCAGTGGTTTTATTGTTAGTGTGCTCACCTTGAGCATGGTAGATTGTAGGGTCAAGATCAGATAGGTTCATCAGAGGTTTTATTGTTAGTGTGCTCACCTCGAGCATGGTAGATTGTAGGTTCAAGACCAGATAGGTTCATCAGTGGTTTTATTGTTAGTGTGCTCACCTCGAGCATGGTAGATTGTAGGTTCATCAGAGGTTTTATTGTTAGTGTGCTCACCTCGAGCATGGTAGATTGTAGGTTCAAGACCAGATAGGTTCATCAGTGGTTTTATTGTTAGTGTGCTCACTTTGAGCATGGTAGATTGTAGGTTCAAGATCAGATAGGTTCATCAGAGGTTTTATTGTTAGTGTGCTCACCTCGAGCATGGTAGATTGTAGGTTCAAGACCAGATAGGTTCATCTGAGGTTTTATTGTTAGTGTACTCACCTCGGGCATGGTAGATTGTAGGTTCAAGATCAGATAGGTTCATCAGTGGTTTTATTGTTAGTGTGCTCACCTCGAGCATGGTAGATTGTAGGTTCAAGATCAGATAGGTTCATCAGTGGTTTTATTGTTAGTGTGCTCACCTCGAGCATGGTCGATTGTAGGTTCAAGACCAGATAGGTTCATCAGTGGTTTTATTGTTAGTGTGTTCACCTCGAGCATGGTAGATTGTAGGTTCAAGACCAGATAGGTTCATCAGTGGTTTTATTGTTAGTGTGCTCACCTCGAGCATGGTAGATTGTAGGTTCAAGACCAGATAGGTTCATCTGAGGTTTTAATGTTAGTGTACTCGCCTCGGGCATGGTAGATTGTAGGTTCAAGATCAGATAGGTTCATCAGTGGTTTTATTGTTAGTGTGCTCACCTCGAGCATGGTAGATTGTAGGTTCAAGACCAGATAGATTCATCAGAGGTTTTATTGTTAGTGTGCTCACCTCAAGCATGGTAGATTGTAGGTTCAAGACCAGATAGGTTCATCAGTGGTTTTATTGTTAGTGTGCTCACCTCGAGCATGGTAGATTGTAGGTTCAAGATCAGATAGGTTCATCAGTGGTTTTATTGTTAGTGTGCTCACCTCGAGCATGGTAGATTGTAGGTTCAAGACCACATAGGCTCATCAGTGGTTTTATTGTTAGTGTGCTCACCTCGAGCATGGTAGATTGTAGGTTCAAGACCAGATAGGTTCATCAGTGGTTTTATTGTTAGTGTGCTCACTTTGAGCATGGTAGATTGTAGGTTCAAGATCAGATAGGTTCATCAGAGGTTTTATTGTTAGTGTGCTCACCTCGAGCATGGTAGATTGTAGGTTCAAGACCAGATAGATTCATCAGAGGTTTTATTGTTAGTGTGCTCACCTCAAGCATGGTAGATTGTAGGTTCAAGACCAGATAGGTTCATCAGTGGTTTTATTGTTAGTGTACTCACCTCGGGCATGGTAGATTGTAGGTTCAAGATCAGATATGTTCATCAGTGGTTTTATTGTTAGTGTGCTCACCTCGAGCATGATAGATTGTAGGTTCAAGATCAGATAGGTTCATCAGTTGTTTTATTGTTAGTGTGCTCACCTCGAGCATGGTAGATTGTAGGTTCATCAGTGGTTTTATTGTTAGTGTGCTCACCTCGAGCATGGTAGATTGTAGGTTTCAGATCAGATAGGTTCATCAGTGGTTTTATTGTTAGTGTGCTCACCTCGAGCATGGTAGATTGTATGTTCAAGAACAGATAGGTTCATCAGTGGTTTTATTGTTAGTGTGCTCACCTCGAGCATGGTAGATTGTAGGTTCAAGACCAGATAGGTTCATCAGTGGGTTTTTTGTTAGTGTGCTCACTTTGAGCATGGTAGATTGTAGGTTCAAGATCAGATAGGTTCATCAGAGGTTTTATTGTTAGTGTGCTCACCTCGAGCATGGTAGATTGTAGGTTCAAGACCAGATAGGTTCATCTGAGGTTTTATTGTTAGTGTACTCACCTCGGGCATGGTAGATTGTAGGTTCAAGATCAGATAGGTTCATCAGTGGTTTTATTGTTAGTGTGCTCACCTCGAGCATGGTAGATTGTAGGTTCAAGATCAGATAGGTTCATCAGTGGTTTTATTGTTAGTGTGCTCACCTCGAGCATGGTAGATTGTAGGTTCAAGACCACATAGGTTCATCAGTGGTTTTATTGTTAGTGTGCTCACCTCGAGCATGGTAGATTGTAGGTTCAAGACCAGATAGGTTCATCAGTGGTTTTATTGTTAGTGTGCTCACTTTGAGCATGGTAGATTGTAGGTTCAAGATCAGATAGGTTCATCAGAGGTTTTATTGTTAGTGTGCTCACCTCGAGCATGGTAGATTGTAGGTTCAAGACCAGATAGGTTCATCAGAGGTTTTATTGTTAGTGTGCTCACCTCGAGCATGGTAGATTGTAGGTTCAAGACCAGATAGGTTCATCAGTGGTTTTATTGTTAGTGTGCTCACTTTGAGCATGGTAGATTGTAGGTTCAAGATCAGATAGGTTCATCAGAGGTTTTATTGTTAGTGTGCTCACCTCGAGCATGGTAGATTGTAGGTTCAAGACCAGATAGGTTCATCAGTGGTTTTATTGTTAGTGTGCTCACTTTGAGCATGGTAGATTGTAGGTTCAAGATCAGATAGGTTCATCAGAGGTTTTATTGTTAGTGTGCTCACCTCGAGCATGGTAGATTGTAGGTTCAAGACCAGATAGGTTCATCTGAGGTTTTATTGTTAGTGTACTCACCTCGGGCATGGTAGATTGTAGGTTCAAGATCAGATAGGTTCATCAGTGGTTTTATTGTTAGTGTGCTCACCTCGAGCATGGTAGATTGTAGGTACAAGATCAGATAGGTTCATCAGTGGTTTTATTGTTAGTGTGCTCACCTCGAGCATGGTAGATTGTAGGTTCAAGACCAGATAGGTTCATCAGTGGTTTTATTGTTAGTGTGCTCAGCTCGACCATGGTAGATTGTAGGTTCAAGACCAGATAGGTTCATCAGAGGTTTTATTGTTAGTGTGCTCACCTCGAGCATGGTAGATTGTAGGTTCAAGACCAGATAGGTTCATCAGAGGTTTTATTGTTAGTGTGCTCACCTCAAGCATGGTAGATTGTAGGTTCAAGACCAGATAGGTTCATCAGTGGTTTTATTGTTAGTGTACTCACCTCGGGCATGGTATATTGTAGGTTCAAGATCAGATATGTTCATCAGTGGTTTTATTGTTAGTGTGCTCACCTCGAGCATGATAGATTGTAGGTTCAAGATCAGATAGGTTCATCAGTGGTTTTATTGTTAGTGTGCTCACTTCAAGCATGGTAGATTGTAGGTTCAAGGCCAGATAGGTTCATCAGAGGTTTTATTGTTAGTGTGCTCACCTCAAGCATGGTAGATTGTAGGTTCAAGACCAGATAGGTTCATCAGTGGTTTTATTGTTAGTGTGCTCACCTTGAGCATGGTAGATTGTAGGTTCAAGATCAGATAGGTTCATCAGAGGTTTTATTGTTAGTGTGCTCACCTCGAGCATGGTAGATTGTAGGTTCAAGACCAGATAGGTTCATCAGTGGTTTTATTGTTAGTGTGCTCACCTCGAGCATGGTAGATTGTAGGTTCATCAGAGGTTTTATTGTTAGTGTGCTCACCTCGAGCATGGTAGATTGTAGGTTCAAGACCAGATAGGTTCATCAGTGGTTTTATTGTTAGTGTGCTCACTTTGAGCATGGTAGATTGTAGGTTCAAGATCAGATAGGTTCATCAGAGGTTTTATTGTTAGTGTGCTCACCTCGAGCATGGTAGATTGTAGGTTCAAGACCAGATAGGTTCATCTGAGGTTTTATTGTTAGTGTACTCACCTCGGGCATGGTAGATTGTAGGTTCAAGATCAGATAGGTTCATCAGTGGTTTTATTGTTAGTGTGCTCACCTCGAGCATGGTAGATTGTAGGTTCAAGATCAGATAGGTTCATCAGTGGTTTTATTGTTAGTGTGCTCACCTCGAGCATGGTCGATTGTAGGTTCAAGACCAGATAGGTTCATCAGTGGTTTTATTGTTAGTGTGTTCACCTCGAGCATGGTAGATTGTAGGTTCAAGACCAGATAGGTTCATCAGTGGTTTTATTGTTAGTGTGCTCACCTCGAGCATGGTAGATTGTAGGTTCAAGACCAGATAGGTTCATCTGAGGTTTTAATGTTAGTGTACTCGCCTCGGGCATGGTAGATTGTAGGTTCAAGATCAGATAGGTTCATCAGTGGTTTTATTGTTAGTGTGCTCACCTCGAGCATGGTAGATTGTAGGTTCAAGACCAGATAGATTCATCAGAGGTTTTATTGTTAGTGTGCTCACCTCAAGCATGGTAGATTGTAGGTTCAAGACCAGATAGGTTCATCAGTGGTTTTATTGTTAGTGTGCTCACCTCGAGCATGGTAGATTGTAGGTTCAAGATCAGATAGGTTCATCAGTGGTTTTATTGTTAGTGTGCTCACCTCGAGCATGGTAGATTGTAGGTTCAAGACCACATAGGTTCATCAGTGGTTTTATTGTTAGTGTGCTCACCTCGAGCATGGTAGATTGTAGGTTCAAGACCAGATAGGTTCATCAGTGGTTTTATTGTTAGTGTGCTCACTTTGAGCATGGTAGATTGTAGGTTCAAGATCAGATAGGTTCATCAGAGGTTTTATTGTTAGTGTGCTCACCTCGAGCATGGTAGATTGTAGGTTCAAGACCAGATAGATTCATCAGAGGTTTTATTGTTAGTGTGCTCACCTCAAGCATGGTAGATTGTAGGTTCAAGACCAGATAGGTTCATCAGTGGTTTTATTGTTAGTGTACTCACCTCGGGCATGGTAGATTGTAGGTTCAAGATCAGATATGTTCATCAGTGGTTTTATTGTTAGTGTGCTCACCTCGAGCATGATAGATTGTAGGTTCAAGATCAGATAGGTTCATCAGTTGTTTTATTGTTAGTGTGCTCACCTCGAGCATGGTAGATTGTAGGTTCATCAGTGGTTTTATTGTTAGTGTGCTCACCTCGAGCATGGTAGATTGTAGGTTTCAGATCAGATAGGTTCATCAGTGGTTTTATTGTTAGTGTGCTCACCTCGAGCATGGTAGATTGTATGTTCAAGATCAGATAGGTTCATCAGTGGTTTTATTGTTAGTGTGCTCACCTCGAGCATGGTAGATTGTAGGTTCAAGACCAGATAGGTTCATCAGTGGGTTTTTTGTTAGTGTGCTCACTTTGAGCATGGTAGATTGTAGGTTCAAGATCAGATAGGTTCATCAGAGGTTTTATTGTTAGTGTGCTCACCTCGAGCATGGTAGATTGTAGGTTCAAGACCAGATAGGTTCATCTGAGGTTTTATTGTTAGTGTACTCACCTCGGGCATGGTAGATTGTAGGTTCAAGATCAGATAGGTTCATCAGTGGTTTTATTGTTAGTGTGCTCACCTCGAGCATGGTAGATTGTAGGTTCAAGATCAGATAGGTTCATCAGTGGTTTTATTGTTAGTGTGCTCACCTCGAGCATGGTAGATTGTAGGTTCAAGACCACATAGGTTCATCAGTGGTTTTATTGTTAGTGTGCTCACCTCAAGCATGGTAGATTGTAGGTTCAAGACCAGATAGGTTCATCAGTGGTTTTATTGTTAGTGTGCTCACTTTGAGCATGGTAGATTGTAGGTTCAAGATCAGATAGGTTCATCAGAGGTTTTATTGTTAGTGTGCTCACCTCGAGCATGGTAGATTGTAGGTTCAAGACCAGATAGGTTCATCAGAGGTTTTATTGTTAGTGTGCTCACCTCGAGCATGGTAGATTGTAGGTTCAAGACCAGATAGGTTCATCAGTGGTTTTATTGTTAGTGTGCTCACTTTGAGCATGGTAGATTGTAGGTTCAAGATCAGATAGGTTCATCAGAGGTTTTATTGTTAGTGTGCTCACCTCGAGCATGGTAGATTGTAGGTTCAAGACCAGATAGGTTCATCAGTGGTTTTATTGTTAGTGTGCTCACTTTGAGCATGGTAGATTGTAGGTTCAAGATCAGATAGGTTCATCAGAGGTTTTATTGTTAGTGTGCTCACCTCGAGCATGGTAGATTGTAGGTTCAAGACCAGATAGGTTCATCTGAGGTTTTATTGTTAGTGTACTCACCTCGGGCATGGTAGATTGTAGGTTCAAGATCAGATAGGTTCATCAGTGGTTTTATTGTTAGTGTGCTCACCTCGAGCATGGTAGATTGTAGGTACAAGATCAGATAGGTTCATCAGTGGTTTTATTGTTAGTGTGCTCACCTCGAGCATGGTAGATTGTAGGTTCAAGACCAGATAGGTTCATCAGTGGTTTTATTGTTAGTGTGCTCACCTCGAGCATGGTAGATTGTAGGTTCAAGACCAGATAGGTTCATCAGTGGTTTTATTGTTAGTGTGCTCACTTTGAGCATAGTAGATTGTAGGTTCAAGATCAGATAGGTTCATCAGAGGTTTTATTGTTAGTGTGCTCACCTCGAGCATGGTAGATTGTAGGTTCAAGACCAGATAGGTTCATTTGAGGTTTTAATGTTAGTGTACTCACCTCGGGCATGGTAGATTGTAGGTTCAAGATCAGATAGGTTCATCAGTGGTTTTATTGTTAGTGTGCTCACCTCGAGCATGGTAGATTGTAGGTTCAAGATCAGATAGGTTCATCAGTGGTTTTATTGTTAGTGTGCTCACTTCGAGCATGGTAGATTGTAGGTTCAAGACCAGATAGGTTCATCAGAGGTTTTATTGTTAGTGTGCTCACCTCAAGCATGGTAGATTGTAGGTTCAAGACCAGATAGGTTCATCAGTGGTTTTATTGTTAGTGTGCTCACCTCGAACATGGTAGATTGTAGGTTCATCAGAGGTTTTATTGTTAGTGTGCTCACCTCGAGCATGGTAGATTGTAGGTTCAAGACCAGATAGGTTCATCAGTGGTTTTATTGTTAGTGTGCTCACTTTGAGCATGGTAGATTGTAGGTTCAAGATCAGATAGGTTCATCAGAGGTTTTATTGTTAGTGTGCTCACCTCGAGCATGGTAGATTGTAGGTTCAAGACCAGATAGGTTCATCAGTGGTTTTATTGTTAGTGTGCTCACCTCGAGCATGGTAGATTGTAGGTACAAGATCAGATAGGTTCATCAGTGGTTTTGTTGTTAGTGTGCTCACCTCGAGCATGGTAGATTGTAGGTTCAAGACCAGATAGGTTCATCAGTGGTTTTATTGTTAGTGTGCTCACCTCGAGCATGGTAGATTGTAGGTTCAAGACCAGATAGGTTCATCAGTGGTTTTATTGTTAGTGTGCTCACTTTGAGCATAGTAGATTGTAGGTTCAAGATCAGATAGGTTCATCAGAGGTTTTATTGTTAGTGTGCTCACCTCGAGCATGGTAGATTGTAGGTTCAAGACCAGATAGGTTCATTTGAGGTTTTAATGTTAGTGTACTCACCTCGGGCATGGTAGATTGTAGGTTCAAGATCAGATAGGTTCATCAGTGGTTTTATTGTTAGTGTGCTCACCTCGAGCATGGTAGATTGTAGGTTCAAGATCAGATAGGTTCATCAGTGGTTTTATTGTTAGTGTGCTCACTTCGAGCATGGTAGATTGTAGGTTCAAGACCAGATAGGTTCATCATAGGTTTTATTGTTAGTGTGCTCACCTCAAGCATGGTAGATTGTAGGTTCAAGACCAGATAGGTTCATCAGTGGTTTTATTGTTAGTGTGCTCACCTCGAACATGGTAGATTGTAGGTTCATCAGAGGTTTTATTGTTAGTGTGCTCACCTCGAGCATGGTAGATTGTAGGTTCAAGACCAGATAGGTTCATCAGTGGTTTTATTGTTAGTGTGCTCACTTTGAGCATGGTAGATTGTAGGTTCAAGATCAGATAGGTTCATCAGAGGTTTTATTGTTAGTGTGCTCACCTCGAGCATGGTAGATTGTAGGTTCAAGACCAGATAGGTTCATCAGTGGTTTTATTGTTAGTGTGCTCACCTCGAGCATGGTAGATTGTAGGTTCAAGACCAGATAGGTTCATCAGTGGTTTTATTGTTAGTGTGCTCACTTTGAGCATGGTAGATTGTAGGTTCAAGATCAGATAGGTTCATCAGAGGTTTTATTGTTAGTGTGCTCACCTCGAGCATGGTAGATTGTAGGTTCAAGACCAGATAGGTTCATCTGAAGTTTTATTGTTAGTGTACTCACCTCGGGCATGGTAGATTGTAGCTTCAAGATCAGATAGGTTCATCAGTGGTTTTATTGTTAGTGTGCTCACCTCGAGCATGGTAGATTGTAGGTTCAAGATCAGATAGGTTCATCAGTGGTTTTATTGTTAGTGTGCTCACCTCGAGCATGGTAGATTGTAGGTTCAAGACCAGATAGGTTCATCAGTGGTTTTATTGTTAGTGTGCTCACTTTGAGCATGGTAGATTGTAGGTTCAAGATCAGATAGGTTCATCAGAGGTTTTATTGTTAGTGTGCTCACCTCGAGCATGGTAGATTGTAGGTTCAAGACCAGATAGGTTCATCTGAGGTTTTAATGTTAGTGTACTCACCTCGGGCATGGTAGATTGTAGGTTCAAGATCAGATAGGTTCATCAGTGGTTTTATTGTTAGTGTGCTCACCTCGAGCATGGTAGATTGTAGGTTCAAAATCAGATAGGTTCATCAGTGGTTTTATTGTTAGTGTGCTCACTTCGAGCATGGTAGATTGTAGGTTCAAGACCAGATAGGTTCATCAGAGGTTTTATTGTTAGTGTGCTCACCTCGAGCATGGTAGATTGTAGGTTCAAGACCAGATAGGTTCATCAGTGGTTTTATTGTTAGTGTACTCACCTCGGGCATGGTAGATTGTAGGTTCAAGATCAGATATGTTCATCAGTGGTTTTATTGTTAGTGTGCTCACCTCGAGCATGATAGATTGTAGGTTCAAGATCAGATAGGTTCATCAGTGGTTTTATTGTTAGTGTGCTCACTTCAAGCATGGTAGATTGTAGGTTCAAGACCAGATACGTTCATCAGTGGTTTTATTGTTAGTGTGCTCACCTCGAGCATGGTAGATTGTAGGTTCATCAGAGGTTTTATTGTTAGTGTGCTCACCTCGAGCATGGTAGATTGTAGGTTCAAGATCAGATAGGTTCATCAGTGGTTTATTGTTAGTGTGCTCACCTTGAGCATGGTAGATTGTGGGTTCAAGATCAGATAGGTTCATCAGTGATTATATTGTTAGTGTGCTCACCTTGAGCATGGTAGATTGTAGGTTCAAGATCAGATAGGTTCATCAGAGGTTTTATTGTTAGTGTGCTCAGCTTGAGCATGGTAGATTGTAGGTTTAAGATCAGATAGGTTCATCAGTGGTTTTATTGTTAGTGTGCTCACCTCGAGCATGGTAGATTGTAGGTTCAAGACCAGATAGGTTCATCAGAGGTTTTATTGTTAGTGTGCTCACCTTGAGCATGGTAGATTGTAGGTTCATCAGTGGTTTTATTGTTAGTGTGCTCACCTCGAGCATGGTAGATTGTAGGTTCATCAGTGGTTTTATTGTTAGTGTGCTCACTTTGAGCATGGTAGATTGTAGGTTGAAGACCAGATAGGTTCATCAGTGGTTTTATTGTTAGTGTGCTCACCTCGAGCATGGTAGATTGTAGGTTCAAGACCAGATAGGTTCATTTGAGGTTTTAATGTTAGTGTACTCACCTCGGGCATGGTAGATTGTAGGTTCAAGATCAGATAGGTTCATCAGTGGTTTTATTGTTAGTGTGCTCACCTCGAGCATGGTAGATTGTAGGTTCAAGACCAGATAGGTTCATCTGAGGTTTTAATGTTAGTGTACTCGCCTCGGGCATGGTAGATTGTAGGTTCAAGATCAGATAGGTTCATCAGTGGTTTTATTGTTAGTGTGCTCACCTCGAGCATGGTAGATTGTAGGTTCAAGACCAGATAGATTCATCAGAGGTTTTATTGTTAGTGTGCTCACCTCAAGCATGGTAGATTGTAGGTTCAAGACCAGATAGGTTCATCAGTGGTTTTATTGTTAGTGTGCTCACCTCGAGCATGGTAGATTGTAGGTTCAAGATCAGATAGGTTCATCAGTGGTTTTATTGTTAGTGTGCTCACCTCGAGCATGGTAGATTGTAGGTTCAAGACCACATAGGTTCATCAGTGGTTTTATTGTTAGTGTGCTCACCTCGAGCATGGTAGATTGTAGGTTCAAGATCAGATAGGTTCATCAGAGGTTTTATTGTTAGTGTGCTCACCTCGAGCATGGTAGATTGTAGGTTCAAGACCAGATAGGTTCATCTGAAGTTTTATTGTTAGTGTACTCACCTCGGGCATGGTAGATTGTAGCTTCAAGATCAGATAGGTTCATCAGTGGTTTTATTGTTAGTGTGCTCACCTCGAGCATGGTAGATTGTAGGTTCAAGATCAGATAGGTTCATCAGTGGTTTTATTGTTAGTGTGCTCACCTCGAGCATGGTAGATTGTAGGTTCAAGACCAGATAGGTTCATCAGTGGTTTTATTGTTAGTGTGCTCACTTTGAGCATGGTAGATTGTAGGTTCAAGATCAGATAGGTTCATCAGAGGTTTTATTGTTAGTGTGCTCACCTCGAGCATGGTAGATTGTAGGTTCAAGACCAGATAGGTTCATCTGAGGTTTTAATGTTAGTGTACTCACCTCGGGCATGGTAGATTGTAGGTTCAAGATCAGATAGGTTCATCAGTGGTTTTATTGTTAGTGTGCTCACCTCGAGCATGGTAGATTGTAGGTTCAAAATCAGATAGGTTCATCAGTGGTTTTATTGTTAGTGTGCTCACTTCGAGCATGGTAGATTGTAGGTTCAAGACCAGATAGGTTCATCAGAGGTTTTATTGTTAGTGTGCTCACCTCGAGCATGGTAGATTGTAGGTTCAAGACCAGATAGGTTCATCAGTGGTTTTATTGTTAGTGTACTCACCTCGGGCATGGTAGATTGTAGGTTCAAGATCAGATATGTTCATCAGTGGTTTTATTGTTAGTGTGCTCACCTCGAGCATGATAGATTGTAGGTTCAAGATCAGATAGGTTCATCAGTGGTTTTATTGTTAGTGTGCTCACTTCAAGCATGGTAGATTGTAGGTTCAAGACCAGATACGTTCATCAGTGGTTTTATTGTTAGTGTGCTCACCTCGAGCATGGTAGATTGTAGGGTCATCAGAGGTTTTATTGTTAGTGTGCTCACCTCGAGCATGGTAGATTGTAGGTTCAAGATCAGATAGGTTCATCAGTGGTTTTATTGTTAGTGTGCTCACCTTGAGCATAGTAGATTGTGGGTTCAAGATCAGATAGGTTCATCAGTGATTATATTGTTAGTGTGCTCACCTTGAGCATGGTAGATTGTAGGTTCAAGATCAGATAGGTTCATCAGAGGTTTTATTGTTAGTGTGCTCAGCTTGAGCATGGTAGATTGTAGGTTTAAGATCAGATAGGTTCATCAGTGGTTTTATTGTTAGTGTGCTCACCTCGAGCATGGTAGATTGTAGGTTCAAGACCAGATAGGTTCATCAGAGGTTTTATTGTTAGTGTGCTCACCTTGAGCATGGTAGATTGTAGGTTCATCAGTGGTTTTATTGTTAGTGTGCTCACCTCGAGCATGGTAGATTGTAGGTTCATCAGTGGTTTTATTGTTAGTGTGCTCACTTTGAGCATGGTAGATTGTAGGTTGAAGACCAGATAGGTTCATCAGTGGTTTTATTGTTAGTGTGCTCACCTCGAGCATGGTAGATTGTAGGTTCAAGACCAGATAGGTTCATTTGAGGTTTTAATGTTAGTGTACTCACCTCGGGCATGGTAGATTGTAGGTTCAAGATCAGATAGGTTCATCAGTGGTTTTATTGTTAGTGTGCTCACCTCGAGCATGGTAGATTGTAGGTTCAAGACCAGATAGGTTCATCTGAGGTTTTAATGTTAGTGTACTCGCCTCGGGCATGGTAGATTGTAGGTTCAAGATCAGATAGGTTCATCAGTGGTTTTATTGTTAGTGTGCTCACCTCGAGCATGGTAGATTGTAGGTTCAAGACCAGATAGATTCATCAGAGGTTTTATTGTTAGTGTGCTCACCTCAAGCATGGTAGATTGTAGGTTCAAGACCAGATAGGTTCATCAGTGGTTTTATTGTTAGTGTGCTCACCTCGAGCATGGTAGATTGTAGGTTCAAGATCAGATAGGTTCATCAGTGGTTTTATTGTTAGTGTGCTCACCTCGAGCATGGTAGATTGTAGGTTCAAGACCACATAGGTTCATCAGTGGTTTTATTGTTAGTGTGCTCACCTCGAGCATGGTAGATTGTAGGTTCAAGACCAGATAGGTTCATCAGTGGTTTTATTGTTAGTGTGCTCACTTTGAGCATGGTAGATTGTAGGTTCAAGATCAGATAGGTTCATCAGAGGTTTTATTGTTAGTGTGCTCACCTCGAGCATGGTAGATTGTAGGTTCAAGACCAGATAGATTCATCAGAGGTTTTATTGTTAGTGTGCTCACCTCAAGCATGGTAGATTGTAGGTTCAAGACCAGATAGGTTCATCAGTGGTTTTATTGTTAGTGTACTCACCTCGGGCATGGTAGATTGTAGGTTCAAGATCAGATATGTTCATCAGTGGTTTTATTGTTAGTGTGCTCACCTCGAGCATGATAGATTGTAGGTTCAAGATCAGATAGGTTCATCAGTGGTTTTATTGTTAGTGTGCTCACCTCGAGCATGGTAGATTGTAGGTTCATCAGTGGTTTTATTGTTAGTGTGCTCACCTCGAGCATGGTAGATTGTAGGTTTCAGATCAGATAGGTTCATCAGTGGTTTTATTGTTAGTGTGCTCACCTCGAGCATGGTAGATTGTATGTTCAAGATCAGATAGGTTCATCAGTGGTTTTATTGTAAGTGTGCTCACCTCGAACATGGTAGATTGTAGGTTCATCAGAGGTTTTATTGTTAGTGTGCTCACCTCGAGCATGGTAGATTGTAGGTTCAAGACCAGATAGGTTCATCAGTGGTTTTATTGTTAGTGTGCTCACTTTGAGCATGGTAGATTGTAGGTTCAAGATCAGATAGGTTCATCAGAGGTTTTATTGTTAGTGTGCTCACCTCGAGCATGGTAGATTGTAGGTTCAAGACCAGATAGGTTCATCAGTGGTTTTATTGTTAGTGTGCTCACCTCGAGCATGGTAGATTGTAGGTACAAGATCAGATAGGTTCATCAGTGGTTTTGTTGTTAGTGTGCTCACCTCGAGCATGGTAGATTGTAGGTTCAAGACCAGATAGGTTCATCAGTGGTTTTATTGTTAGTGTGCTCACCTCGAGCATGGTAGATTGTAGGTTCAAGACCAGATAGGTTCATCAGTGGTTTTATTGTTAGTGTGCTCACTTTGAGCATAGTAGATTGTAGGTTCAAGATCAGATAGGTTCATCAGAGGTTTTATTGTTAGTGTGCTCACCTCGAGCATGGTAGATTGTAGGTTCAAGACCAGATAGGTTCATTTGAGGTTTTAATGTTAGTGTACTCACCTCGGGCATGGTAGATTGTAGGTTCAAGATCAGATAGGTTCATCAGTGGTTTTATTGTTAGTGTGCTCACCTCGAGCATGGTAGATTGTAGGTTCAAGATCAGATAGGTTCATCAGTGGTTTTATTGTTAGTGTGCTCACTTCGAGCATGGTAGATTGTAGGTTCAAGACCAGATAGGTTCATCATAGGTTTTATTGTTAGTGTGCTCACCTCAAGCATGGTAGATTGTAGGTTCAAGACCAGATAGGTTCATCAGTGGTTTTATTGTTAGTGTGCTCACCTCGAACATGGTAGATTGTAGGTTCATCAGAGGTTTTATTGTTAGTGTGCTCACCTCGAGCATGGTAGATTGTAGGTTCAAGACCAGATAGGTTCATCAGTGGTTTTATTGTTAGTGTGCTCACTTTGAGCATGGTAGATTGTAGGTTCAAGATCAGATAGGTTCATCAGAGGTTTTATTGTTAGTGTGCTCACCTCGAGCATGGTAGATTGTAGGTTCAAGACCAGATAGGTTCATCAGTGGTTTTATTGTTAGTGTGCTCACCTCGAGCATGGTAGATTGTAGGTTCAAGACCAGATAGGTTCATCAGTGGTTTTATTGTTAGTGTGCTCACTTTGAGCATGGTAGATTGTAGGTTCAAGATCAGATAGGTTCATCAGAGGTTTTATTGTTAGTGTGCTCACCTCGAGCATGGTAGATTGTAGGTTCAAGACCAGATAGGTTCATCTGAAGTTTTATTGTTAGTGTACTCACCTCGGGCATGGTAGATTGTAGCTTCAAGATCAGATAGGTTCATCAGTGGTTTTATTGTTAGTGTGCTCACCTCGAGCATGGTAGATTGTAGGTTCAAGATCAGATAGGTTCATCAGTGGTTTTATTGTTAGTGTGCTCACCTCGAGCATGGTAGATTGTAGGTTCAAGACCAGATAGGTTCATCAGTGGTTTTATTGTTAGTGTGCTCACTTTGAGCATGGTAGATTGTAGGTTCAAGATCAGATAGGTTCATCAGAGGTTTTATTGTTAGTGTGCTCACCTCGAGCATGGTAGATTGTAGGTTCAAGACCAGATAGGTTCATCTGAGGTTTTAATGTTAGTGTACTCACCTCGGGCATGGTAGATTGTAGGTTCAAGATCAGATAGGTTCATCAGTGGTTTTATTGTTAGTGTGCTCACCTCGAGCATGGTAGATTGTAGGTTCAAAATCAGATAGGTTCATCAGTGGTTTTATTGTTAGTGTGCTCACTTCGAGCATGGTAGATTGTAGGTTCAAGACCAGATAGGTTCATCAGAGGTTTTATTGTTAGTGTGCTCACCTCGAGCATGGTAGATTGTAGGTTCAAGACCAGATAGGTTCATCAGTGGTTTTATTGTTAGTGTACTCACCTCGGGCATGGTAGATTGTAGGTTCAAGATCAGATATGTTCATCAGTGGTTTTATTGTTAGTGTGCTCACCTCGAGCATGATAGATTGTAGGTTCAAGATCAGATAGGTTCATCAGTGGTTTTATTGTTAGTGTGCTCACTTCAAGCATGGTAGATTGTAGGTTCAAGACCAGATACGTTCATCAGTGGTTTTATTGTTAGTGTGCTCACCTCGAGCATGGTAGATTGTAGGTTCATCAGAGGTTTTATTGTTAGTGTGCTCACCTCGAGCATGGTAGATTGTAGGTTCAAGATCAGATAGGTTCATCAGTGGTTTTATTGTTAGTGTGCTCACCTTGAGCATGGTAGATTGTGGGTTCAAGATCAGATAGGTTCATCAGTGATTATATTGTTAGTGTGCTCACCTTGAGCATGGTAGATTGTAGGTTCAAGATCAGATAGGTTCATCAGAGGTTTTATTGTTAGTGTGCTCAGCTTGAGCATGGTAGATTGTAGGTTTAAGATCAGATAGGTTCATCAGTGGTTTTATTGTTAGTGTGCTCACCTCGAGCATGGTAGATTGTAGGTTCAAGACCAGATAGGTTCATCAGAGGTTTTATTGTTAGTGTGCTCACCTTGAGCATGGTAGATTGTAGGTTCATCAGTGGTTTTATTGTTAGTGTGCTCACCTCGAGCATGGTAGATTGTAGGTTCATCAGTGGTTTTATTGTTAGTGTGCTCACTTTGAGCATGGTAGATTGTAGGTTGAAGACCAGATAGGTTCATCAGTGGTTTTATTGTTAGTGTGCTCACCTCGAGCATGGTAGATTGTAGGTTCAAGACCAGATAGGTTCATTTGAGGTTTTAATGTTAGTGTACTCACCTCGGGCATGGTAGATTGTAGGTTCAAGATCAGATTGGTTCATCAGTGGTTTTATTGTTAGTGTGCTCACCTCGAGCATGGTAGATTGTAGGTTCAAGACCAGATAGGTTCATCTGAGGTTTTAATGTTAGTGTACTCGCCTCGGGCATGGTAGATTGTAGGTTCAAGATCAGATAGGTTCATCAGTGGTTTTATTGTTAGTGTGCTCACCTCGAGCATGGTAGATTGTAGGTTCAAGACCAGATAGATTCATCAGAGGTTTTATTGTTAGTGTGCTCACCTCAAGCATGGTAGATTGTAGGTTCAAGACCAGATAGGTTCATCAGTGGTTTTATTGTTAGTGTCCTCACCTCGAGCATGGTAGATTGTAGGTTCAAGATCAGATAGGTTCATCAGTGGTTTTATTGTTAGTGTGCTCACCTCGAGCATGGTAGATTGTAGGTTCAAGACCACATAGGTTCATCAGTGGTTTTATTGTTAGTGTGCTCACCTCGAGCATGGTAGATTGTAGGTTCAAGACCAGATAGGTTCATCAGTGGTTTTATTGTTAGTGTGCTCACCTCGAGCATGGTAGATTGTAGGTTCAAGATCAGATAGGTTCATCAGTGGTTTTATTGTTAGTGTGCTCACCTCGAGCATGGTAGATTGTAGGTTCAAGACCACATAGGCTCATCAGTGGTTTTATTGTTAGTGTGCTCACCTCGAGCATGGTAGATTGTAGGTTCAAGACCAGATAGGTTCATCAGTGGTTTTATTGTTAGTGTGCTCACTTTGAGCATGGTAGATTGTAGGTTCAAGATCAGATAGGTTCATCAGAGGTTTTATTGTTAGTGTGCTCACCTCGAGCATGGTAGATTGTAGGTTCAAGACCAGATAGATTCATCAGAGGTTTTATTGTTAGTGTGCTCACCTCAAGCATGGTAGATTGTAGGTTCAAGACCAGATAGGTTCATCAGTGGTTTTATTGTTAGTGTACTCACCTCGGGCATGGTAGATTGTAGGTTCAAGATCAGATATGTTCATCAGTGGTTTTATTGTTAGTGTGCTCACTTTGAGCATAGTAGATTGTAGGTTCAAGATCAGATAGGTTCATCAGAGGTTTTATTGTTAGTGTGCTCACCTCGAGCATGGTAGATTGTAGGTTCAAGACCAGATAGGTTCATTTGAGGTTTTAATGTTAGTGTACTCACCTCGGGCATGGTAGATTGTAGGTTCAAGATCAGATAGGTTCATCAGTGGTTTTATTGTTAGTGTGCTCACCTCGAGCATGGTAGATTGTAGGTTCAAGATCAGATAGGTTCATCAGTGGTTTTATTGTTAGTGTGCTCACTTCGAGCATGGTAGATTGTAGGTTCAAGACCAGATAGGTTCATCAGAGGTTTTATTGTTAGTGTGCTCACCTCAAGCATGGTAGATTGTAGGTTCAAGACCAGATAGGTTCATCAGTGGTTTTATTGTTAGTGTGCCCACCTCGAACATGGTAGATTGTAGGTTCATCAGAGGTTTTATTGTTAGTGTGCTCACCTCGAGCATGGTAGATTGTAGGTTCAAGACCAGATAGGTTCATCAGTGGTTTTATTGTTAGTGTGCTCACTTTGAGCATGGTAGATTGTAGGTTCAAGATCAGATAGGTTCATCAGAGGTTTTATTGTTAGTGTGCTCACCTCGAGCATGGTAGATTGTAGGTTCAAGACCAGATAGGTTCATCAGTGGTTTTATTGTTAGTGTGCTCACCTCGAGCATGGTAGATTGTAGGTACAAGATCAGATAGGTTCATCAGTGGTTTTGTTGTTAGTGTGCTCACCTCGAGCATGGTAGATTGTAGGTTCAAGACCAGATAGGTTCATCAGTGGTTTTATTGTTAGTGTGCTCACCTCGAGCATGGTAGATTGTAGGTTCAAGACCAGATAGGTTCATCAGTGGTTTTATTGTTAGTGTGCTCACTTTGAGCATAGTAGATTGTAGGTTCAAGATCAGATAGGTTCATCAGAGGTTTTATTGTTAGTGTGCTCACCTCGAGCATGGTAGATTGTAGGTTCAAGACCAGATAGGTTCATCAGTGGTTTTATTGTTAGTGTGCTCACCTCGAGCATGGTAGATTGTAGGTTCAAGACCAGATAGGTTCATCAGTGGTTTTATTGTTAGTGTGCTCACTTTGAGCATGGTAGATTGTAGGTTCAAGATCAGATAGGTTCATCAGAGGTTTTATTGTTAGTGTGCTCACCTCGAGCATGGTAGATTGTAGGTTCAAGACCAGATAGGTTCATCTGAAGTTTTATTGTTAGTGTACTCACCTCGGGCATGGTAGATTGTAGCTTCAAGATCAGATAGGTTCATCAGAGGTTTTATTGTTAGTGTGCTCACCTCGAGCATGGTAGATTGTAGGTTCAAGACCAGATAGGTTCATCAGTGGTTTTATTGTTAGTGTGCTCACCTCGAGCATGGTAGATTGTAGGTACAAGATCAGATAGGTTCATCAGTGGTTTTGTTGTTAGTGTGCTCACCTCGAGCATGGTAGATTGTAGGTTCAAGACCAGATAGGTTCATCAGTGGTTTTATTGTTAGTGTGCTCACCTCGAGCATGGTAGATTGTAGGTTCAAGACCAGATAGGTTCATCAGTGGTTTTATTGTTAGTGTGCTCACTTTGAGCATAGTAGATTGTAGGTTCAAGATCAGATAGGTTCATCAGAGGTTTTATTGTTAGTGTGCTCACCTCGAGCATGGTAGATTGTAGGTTCAAGACCAGATAGGTTCATCAGTGGTTTTATTGTTAGTGTGCTCACCTCCAGCATGGTAGATTGTAGGTTCAAGACCAGATAGGTTCATCAGTGGTTTTATTGTTAGTGTGCTCACTTTGAGCATGGTAGATTGTAGGTTCAAGATCAGATAGGTTCATCAGAGGTTTTATTGTTAGTGTGCTCACCTCGAGCATGGTAGATTGTAGGTTCAAGACCAGATAGGTTCATCTGAAGTTTTATTGTTAGTGTACTCACCTCGGGCATGGGAGATTGTAGCTTCAAGATCAGATAGGTTCATCAGTGGTTTTATTGTTAGTGTGCTCACCTCGAGCATGGTAGATTGTAGGTTCAAGATCAGATAGGTTCATCAGTGGTTTTATTGTTAGTGTGCTCACCTCGAGCATGGTAGATTGTAGGTTCAAGACCAGATAGGTTCATCAGTGGTTTTATTGTTAGTGTGCTCACTTTGAGCATGGTAGATTGTAGGTTCAAGATCAGATAGGTTCATCAGAGGTTTTATTGTTAGTGTGCTCACCTCGAGCATGGTAGATTGTAGGTTCAAGACCAGATAGGTTCATCTGAGGTTTTAATGTTAGTGTACTCACCTCGGGCATGGTAGATTGTAGGTTCAAGATCAGATAGGTTCATCAGTGGTTTTATTGTTAGTGTGCTCACCTCGAGCATGGTAGATTGTAGGTTCAAAATCAGATAGGTTCATCAGTGGTTTTATTGTTAGTGTGCTCACTTCGAGCATGGTAGATTGTAGGTTCAAGACCAGATAGGTTCATCAGAGGTTTTATTGTTAGTGTGCTCACCTCGAGCATGGTAGATTGTAGGTTCAAGACCAGATAGGTTCATCAGTGGTTTTATTGTTAGTGTACTCACCTCGGGCATGGTAGATTGTAGGTTCAAGATCAGATATGTTCATCAGTGGTTTTATTGTTAGTGTGCTCACCTCGAGCATGATAGATTGTAGGTTCAAGATCAGATAGGTTCATCAGTGGTTTTATTGTTAGTGTGCTCACTTCAAGCATGGTAGATTGTAGGTTCAAGACCAGATACGTTCATCAGTGGTTTTATTGTTAGTGTGCTCACCTCGAGCATGGTAGATTGTAGGTTCATCAGAGGTTTTATTGTTAGTGTGCTCACCTCGAGCATGGTAGATTGTAGGTTCAAGATCAGATAGGTTCATCAGTGGTTTTATTGTTAGTGTGCTCACCTTGAGCATGGTAGATTGTGGGTTCAAGATCAGATAGGTTCATCAGTGATTATATTGTTAGTGTGCTCACCTTGAGCATGGTAGATTGTAGGTTCAAGATCAGATAGGTTCATCAGAGGTTTTATTGTTAGTGTGCTCAGCTTGAGCATGGTAGATTGTAGGTTTAAGATCAGATAGGTTCATCAAAGGTTTTATTGTTAGTGTGTTCACCTTGAGCATGGTAGATTGTAGGTTCAAGATCAGATTGGTTCATCAGTGGTTTTATTGTTAGTGTGCTCACCTCGAGCATGGTAGATTGTAGGTTTAAGATCAGATAGGTTCATCAGTGGTTTTATTGTTAGTGTGCTCACCTCGAGCATGGTAGATTGTAGGTTTAAGATCAGATAGGTTCATCAGTGGTTTTATTGTTAGTGTGCTCACCTCGAGCATGGTAGATTGTAGGTTCAAGACCAGATAGGTTCATCAGAGGTTTTATTGTTAGTGTGCTCACCTTGAGCATGGTAGATTGTAGGTTCATCAGTGGTTTTATTGTTAGTGTGCTCACCTCGAGCATGGTAGATTGTAGGTTCATCAGTGGTTTTATTGTTAGTGTGCTCACTTTGAGCATGGTAGATTGTAGGTTGAAGACCAGATAGGTTCATCAGTGGTTTTATTGTTAGTGTGCTCACCTCGAGCATGGTAGATTGTAGGTTCAAGACCAGATAGGTTCATTTGAGGTTTTAATGTTAGTGTACTCACCTCGGGCATGGTAGATTGTAGGTTCAAGATCAGATAGGTTCATCAGTGGTTTTATTGTTAGTGTGCTCACCTCGAGCATGGTAGATTGTAGGTTCAAGATCAGATAGGTTCATCAGTGGTTTTATTGTTAGTGTGCTCACTTCGAGCATGGTAGATTGTAGGTTCAAGACCAGATAGGTTCATCAGAGGTTTTATTGTGAGTGTGCTCACCTCAAGCATGGTAGATTGTAGGTTCAAGACCAGATAGGTTCATCAGTGGTTTTATTGTTAGTGTGCTCACCTCGAGCATGGTAGATTGTAGGTTCATCAGAGGTTTTATTGTTAGTGTGCTCACCTCGAGCATGGTAGATTGTAGGTTCAAGACCAGATAGGTTCATCAGTGGTTTTATTGTTAGTGTGCTCACTTTGAGCATGGTAGATTGTAGGTTCAAGATCAGATATGTTCATCAGAGGTTTTATTGTTAGTGTGCTCACCTCGAGCATGGTAGATTGTAGGTTCAAGACCAGATAGGTTCATCAGTGGTTTTATTGTTAGTGTGCTCACCTAGAGCATGGTAGATTGTAGGTTCAAGAACAGATAGGTTCATCAGTGGTTTTATTGTTAGTGTGCTCACTTTGAGCATGGTAGATTGTAGGTTCAAGATCAGATAGGTTCATCAGAGGTTTTATTGTTAGTGTGCTCACCTCGAGCATGGTAGATTGTAGGTTCAAGACCAGATATGTTCATCTGAGGTTTTATTGTTAGTGTACTCACCTCGGGCATGGTAGATTGTAGGTTCAAGACCAGATAGGTTCATCAGTGGTTTTATTGTTAGTGTGCTCACCTCGAGCATGGTAGATTGTAGGTTCAAGACCAGATAGGTTCATCAGTGGTTTTATTGTTAGTGTGCTCACTTTGAGCATAGTAGATTGTAGGTTCAAGATCAGATAGGTTCATCAGAGGTTTTATTGTTAGTGTGCTCACCTCGAGCATGGTAGATTGTAGGTTCAAGACCAGATAGGTTCATCTGAGGTTTTAATGTTAGGGTACTCACCTCGGGCATGGTAGATTGTAGGTTCAAGATCAGATAGGTTCATCAGTGGTTTTATTGTTAGTGTGCTCACCTCGAGCATGGTAGATTGTAGGTTCAATTTCAGATAGGTTCATCAGTGGTTTTATTGTTAGTGTGCTCACTTCGAGCATGGTAGATTGTAGGTTCAAGACCAGATAGGTTCATCAGAGGTTTTATTGTTAGTGTGCTCACCTCGAGCATGGTAGATTGTAGGTTTAAGATCAGATAGGTTCATCAGTGGTTTTATTGTTAGTGTGCTCACCTCGAGCATGGTAGATTGTAGGTTTAAGATCAGATAGGTTCATCAGTGGTTTTATTGTTAGTGTGCTCACCTCGAGCATGGTAGATTGTAGGTTCAAGACCAGATAGGTTCATCAGAGGTTTTATTGTTAGTGTGCTCACCTTGAGCATGGTAGATTGTAGGTTCATCAGTGGTTTTATTGTTAGTGTGCTCACCTCGAGCATGGTAGATTGTAGGTTCATCAGTGGTTTTATTGTTAGTGTGCTCACTTTGAGCATGGTAGATTGTAGGTTCAAGATCAGATAGGTTCATCAGAGGTTTTATTGTTAGTGTGCTCACCTCGAGCATGGTAGATTGTAGGTTCAAGACCAGATAGGTTCATCAGTGGTTTTATTGTTAGTGTGCTCACTTTGAGCATGGTAGATTGTAGGTTCAAGATCAGATAGGTTCATCAGAGGTTTTATTGTTAGTGTGCTCACCTCGAGCATGGTAGATTGTAGGTTCAAGACCAGATAGGTTCATCTGAGGTTTTATTGTTAGTGTACTCACCTCGGGCATGGTAGATTGTAGGTTCAAGATCAGATAGGTTCATCAGAGGTTTTATTGTTAGTGTGCTCACCTCGAGCATGGAAGATTGTAGGTACAAGATCAGATAGGTTCATCAGTGGTTTTATTGTTAGTGTGCTCACCTCGAGCATGGTAGATTGTAGGTTCAAGACCAGATAGGTTCATCAGTGGTTTTATTGTTAGTGTGCTCACCTCGAGCATGGTAGATTGTAGGTTCAAGACCAGATAGGTTCATCAGTGGTTTTATTGTTAATGTGCTCACTTTGAGCATAGTAGATTGTAGGTTCAAGATCAGATAGGTTCATCAGAGGTTTTATTGTTAGTGTGCTCACCTCGAGCATGGTAGATTGTAGGTTCAAGACCAGATAGGTTCATCTGAGGTTTTAATGTTAGTGTACTCACCTCGGGTATGGTAGATTGTAGGTTCAAGATCAGATAGGTTCATCAGTGGTTTTATTGTTAGTGTGCTCACCTCGAGCATGGTAGATTGTAGGTTCAAGATCAGATAGGTTCATCAGTGGTTTTATTGTTAGTGTGCTCACTTCGAGCATGGTAGATTGTAGGTTCAAGACCAGATAGGTTCATCAGAGGTTTTATTGTTAGTGTGCTCACCTCAAGCATGGTAGATTGTAGGTTCAAGACCAGATAGGTTCATCAGTGGTTTTATTGTTAGTGTGCTCACCTCGAGCATGGTAGATTGTAGGTTCATCAGAGGTTTTATTGTTAGTGTGCTCACCTCGAGCATGGTAGATTGTAGGTTCAAGACCAGATAGGTTCATCAGTGGTTTTATTGTTAGTGTGCTCACTTTGAGCATGGTAGATTGTAGGTTCAAGATCAGATAGGTTCATCAGAGGTTTTATTGTAAGTGTGCTCACCTCGAGCATGGTAGATTGTAGGTTCAAGACCAGATAGGTTCATCAGTGGTTTTATTGTTAGTGTGCTCACCTCGAGCATGGTAGATTGTAGGTTCAAGACCAGATAGGTTCATCAGTGGTTTTATTGTTAGTGTGCTCACTTTGAGCATGGTAGATTGTAGGTTCAAGATCAGATAGGTTCATCAGAGGTTTTATTGTTAGTGTGCTCACCTCGAACATGGTAGATTGTAGGTTCAAGACCAGATAGGTTCATCAGTGGTTTTATTGTTAGTGTGCTCACCTCGAGCATGGTAGATTGTAGGTTCAAGATCAGATAGGTTCATCAGTGGTTTTATTGTTAGTGTGCTCACCTCGAGCATGGTAGATTGTAGGTTCAAGACCAGATAGGTTCATCAGTGGTTTTATTGTTAGTGTGCTCACCTCGAGCATGGTAGATTGTAGGTTCAAGACCAGATAGGTTCATCAGTGGTTTTATTGTTAGTGTGCTCACTTTGAGCATAGTAGATTGTAGGTTCAAGATCAGATAGGTTCATCAGAGGTTTTATTGTTAGTGTGCTCACCTCGAGCATGGTAGATTGTAGGTTCAAGACCAGATAGGTTCATCTGAGGTTTTAATGTTAGTGTACTCACCTCGGGCATGGTAGATTGTAGGTTCAAGATCAGATAGGTTCATCAGTGGTTTTATTGTTAGTGTGCTCACCTCGAGCATGGTAGATTGTAGGTTCAAGATCAGATAGGTTCATCAGTGGTTTTATTGTTAGTGTGCTCACTTCGAGCATGGTAGATTGTAGGTTCAAGACCAGATAGGTTCATCAGAGGTTTTATTGTTAGTGTGCTCACCTCGAGCATGGTAGATTGTAGGTTCAAGACCAGATAGGTTCATCAGTGGTTTTATTGTTAGTGTACTCACCTCGGGCATGGTAGATTGTAGGTTCAAGATCAGATATGTTCATCAGTGGTTTTATTGTTAGTGTGCTCACCTCGAGCATGATAGATTGTAGGTTCAAGATCAGATAGGTTCATCAGTGGTTTTATTGTTAGTGTGCTCACTTCAAGCATGGTAGATTGTAGGTTCAAGACCAGATACGTTCATCAGTGGTTTTATTGTTAGTGTGCTCACTTCGAGCATGGTAGATTGTAGGTTCATCAGAGGTTTTATTGTTAGTGTGCTCACCTCGGGCATGGTAGATTGTAGGTTCAAGATCAGATAGGTTCATCAGTGGTTTTATTGTTAGTGTGCTCACCTTGAGCATGGTAGATTGTGGGTTCAAGATCAGATAGGTTCATCAGTGATTTTATTGTTGGTGTGCTCACCTTGAGCATGGTAGATTGTAGGTTCAAGATCAGATAGGTTCATCAGAGGTTTTATTGTTAGTGTGCTCAGCTTGAGCATGGTAGATTGTAGGTTTAAGATCAGATAGGTTCATCTGAGGTTTTAATGTTAGTGTACTCACCTCGGGTATGGTAGATTGTAGGTTCAAGATCAGATAGGTTCATCAGTGGTTTTATTGTTAGTGTGCTCACCTCGAGCATGGTAGATTGTAGGTTCAAGATCAGATAGGTTCATCAGTGGTTTTATTGTTAGTGTGCTCACTTCGAGCATGGTAGATTGTAGGTTCAAGACCAGATAGGTTCATCAGAGGTTTTATTGTTAGTGTGCTCACCTCAAGCATGGTAGATTGTAGGTTCAAGACCAGATAGGTTCATCAGTGGTTTTATTGTTAGTGTGCTCACCTCGAGCATGGTAGATTGTAGGTTCATCAGAGGTTTTATTGTTAGTGTGCTCACCTCGAGCATGGTAGATTGTAGGTTCAAGACCAGATAGGTTCATCAGTGGTTTTATTGTTAGTGTGCTCACTTTGAGCATGGTAGATTGTAGGTTCAAGATCAGATAGGTTCATCAGAGGTTTTATTGTAAGTGTGCTCACCTCGAGCATGGTAGATTGTAGGTTCAAGACCAGATAGGTTCATCAGTGGTTTTATTGTTAGTGTGCTCACCTCGAGCATGGTAGATTGTAGGTTCAAGACCAGATAGGTTCATCAGTGGTTTTATTGTTAGTGTGCTCACTTTGAGCATGGTAGATTGTAGGTTCAACATCAGATAGGTTCATCAGAGGTTTTATTGTTAGTGTGCTCACCTCGAGCATGGTAGATTGTAGGTACAAGACCAGATAGGTTCATCTGAGGTTTTATTGTTAGTGTACTCACCTCGGGCATGGTAGATTGTAGGTTCAAGATCAGATAGGTTCATCAGTGGTTTTATTGTTAGTGTGCTCACCTCGAGCATGGTAGATTGTAGGTTCAAGATCAGATAGGTTCATCAGTGGTTTTATTGTTAGTGTGCTCACCTCGAGCATGGTAGATTGTAGGTTCAAGACCAGATAGGTTCATCAGTGGTTTTATTGTTAGTGTGCTCACCTCGAGCATGGTAGATTGTAGGTTCAAGACCAGATAGGTTCATCAGTGGTTTTATTGTTAGTGTGCTCACTTTGAGCATAGTAGATTGTAGGTTCAAGATCAGATAGGTTCATCAGAGGTTTTATTGTTAGTGTGCTCACCTCGAGCATGGTAGATTGTAGGTTCAAGACCAGATAGGTTCATCTGAGGTTTTAATGTTAGTGTACTCACCTCGGGCATGGTAGATTGTAGGTTCAAGATCAGATAGGTTCATCAGTGGTTTTATTGTTAGTGTGCTCACCTCGAGCATGGTAGATTGTAGGTTCAAGATCAGATAGGTTCATCAGTGGTTTTATTGTTAGTGTGCTCACTTCGAGCATGGTAGATTGTAGGTTCAAGACCAGATAGGTTCATCAGAGGTTTTATTGTTAGTGTGCTCACCTCAAGCATGGTAGATTGTAGGTTCAAGACCAGATAGGTTCATCAGTGGTTTTATTGTTAGTGTGCTCACCTCGAGCATGGTAGATTGTAGGTTCATCAGAGGTTTTATTGTTAGTGTGCTCACCTCGAGCATGGTAGATTGTAGGTTCAAGACCAGATAGGTTCATCAGTGGTTTTATTGTTAGTGTGCTCACTTTGAGCATGGTAGATTGTAGGTTCAAGATCAGATAGGTTCATCAGAGGTTTTATTGTAAGTGTGCTCACCTCGAGCATGGTAGATTGTAGGTTCAAGACCAGATAGGTTCATCAGTGGTTTTATTGTTAGTGTGCTCACCTCGAGCATGGTAGATTGTAGGTTCAAGACCAGATAGGTTCATCAGTGGTTTTATTGTTAGTGTGCTCACCTCGAGCATGGTAGATTGTAGGTTCATCAGAGGTTTTATTGTTAGTGTGCTCACCTCGAGCATGGTAGATTGTAGGTTCAAGACCAGATAGGTTCATCAGTGGTTTTATTGTTAGTGTGCTCACTTTGAGCATGGTAGATTGTAGGTTCAAGATCAGATAGGTTCATCAGAGGTTTTATTGTAAGTGTGCTCACCTCGAGCATGGTAGATTGTAGGTTCAAGACCAGATAGGTTCATCAGTGGTTTTATTGTTAGTGTGCTCACCTCGAGCATGGTAGATTGTAGGTTCAAGACCAGATAGGTTCATCAGTGGTTTTATTGTTAGTGTGCTCACTTTGAGCATGGTAGATTGTAGGTTCAAGATCAGATAGGTTCATCAGAGGTTTTATTGTTAGTGTGCTCACCTCGAACATGGTAGATTGTAGGTTCAAGACCAGATAGGTTCATCAGTGGTTTTATTGTTAGTGTGCTCACCTCGAGCATGGTAGATTGTAGGTTCAAGATCAGATAGGTTCATCAGTGGTTTTATTGTTAGTGTGCTCACCTCGAGCATGGTAGATTGTAGGTTCAAGACCAGATAGGTTCATCAGTGGTTTTATTGTTAGTGTGCTCACCTCGAGCATGGTAGATTTAAGGTTCAAGACCAGATAGGTTCATCAGTGGTTTTATTGTTAGTGTGCTCACTTTGAGCATAGTAGATTGTAGGTTCAAGATCAGATAGGTTCATCAGAGGTTTTATTGTTAGTGTGCTCACCTCGAGCATGGTAGATTGTAGGTTCAAGACCAGATAGGTTCATCTGAGGTTTTAATGTTAGTGTACTCACCTCGGGCATGGTAGATTGTAGGTTCAAGATCAGATAGGTTCATCAGTGGTTTTATTGTTAGTGTGCTCACCTCGAGCATGGTAGATTGTAGGTTCAAGATCAGATAGGTTCATCAGTGGTTTTATTGTTAGTGTGCTCACTTCGAGCATGGTAGATTGTAGGTTCAAGACCAGATAGGTTCATCAGAGGTTTTATTGTTAGTGTGCTCACCTCGAGCATGGTAGATTGTAGGTTCAAGACCAGATAGGTTCATCAGTGGTTTTATTGTTAGTGTACTCACCTCGGGCATGGTAGATTGTAGGTTCAAGATCAGATATGTTCATCAGTGGTTTTATTGTTAGTGTGCTCACCTCGAGCATGATAGATTGTAGGTTCAAGATCAGATAGGTTCATCAGTGGTTTTATTGTTAGTGTGCTCACTTCAAGCATGGTAGATTGTAGGTTCAAGACCAGATACGTTCATCAGTGGTTTTATTGTTAGTGTGCTCACTTCGAGCATGGTAGATTGTAGGTTCATCAGAGGTTTTATTGTTAGTGTGCTCACCTCGAGCATGGTAGATTGTAGGTTCAAGATCAGATAGGTTCATCAGTGGTTTTATTGTTAGTGTGCTCACCTTGAGCATGGTAGATTGTGGGTTCAAGATCAGATAGGTTCATCAGTGATTTTATTGTTGGTGTGCTCACCTTGAGCATGGTAGATTGTAGGTTCAAGATCAGATAGGTTCATCAGAGGTTTTATTGTTAGTGTGCTCAGCTTGAGCATGGTAGATTGTAGGTTTAAGATCAGATAGGTTCATCTGAGGTTTTAATGTTAGTGTACTCACCTCGGGTATGGTAGATTGTAGGTTCAAGATCAGATAGGTTCATCAGTGGTTTTATTGTTAGTGTGCTCACCTCGAGCATGGTAGATTGTAGGTTCAAGATCAGATAGGTTCATCAGTGGTTTTATTGTTAGTGTGCTCACTTCGAGCATGGTAGATTGTAGGTTCAAGACCAGATAGGTTCATCAGAGGTTTTATTGTTAGTGTGCTCACCTCAAGCATGGTAGATTGTAGGTTCAAGACCAGATAGGTTCATCAGTGGTTTTATTGTTAGTGTGCTCACCTCGAGCATGGTAGATTGTAGGTTCATCAGAGGTTTTATTGTTAGTGTGCTCACCTCGAGCATGGTAGATTGTAGGTTCAAGACCAGATAGGTTCATCAGTGGTTTTATTGTTAGTGTGCTCACTTTGAGCATGGTAGATTGTAGGTTCAAGATCAGATAGGTTCATCAGAGGTTTTATTGTAAGTGTGCTCACCTCGAGCATGGTAGATTGTAGGTTCAAGACCAGATAGGTTCATCAGTGGTTTTATTGTTAGTGTGCTCACCTCGAGCATGGTAGATTGTAGGTTCAAGACCAGATAGGTTCATCAGTGGTTTTATTGTTAGTGTGCTCACTTTGAGCATGGTAGATTGTAGGTTCAACATCAGATAGGTTCATCAGAGGTTTTATTGTTAGTGTGCTCACCTCGAGCATGGTAGATTGTAGGTACAAGACCAGATAGGTTCATCTGAGGTTTTATTGTTAGTGTACTCACCTCGGGCATGGTAGATTGTAGGTTCAAGATCAGATAGGTTCATCAGTGGTTTTATTGTTAGTGTGCTCACCTCGAGCATGGTAGATTGTAGGTTCAAGATCAGATAGGTTCATCAGTGGTTTTATTGTTAGTGTGCTCACCTCGAGCATGGTAGATTGTAGGTTCAAGACCAGATAGGTTCATCAGTGGTTTTATTGTTAGTGTGCTCACCTCGAGCATGGTAGATTGTAGGTTCAAGACCAGATAGGTTCATCAGTGGTTTTATTGTTAGTGTGCTCACTTTGAGCATAGTAGATTGTAGGTTCAAGATCAGATAGGTTCATCAGAGGTTTTATTGTTAGTGTGCTCACCTCGAGCATGGTAGATTGTAGGTTCAAGACCAGATAGGTTCATCTGAGGTTTTAATGTTAGTGTACTCACCTCGGGCATGGTAGATTGTAGGTTCAAGATCAGATAGGTTCATCAGTGGTTTTATTGTTAGTGTGCTCACCTCGAGCATGGTAGATTGTAGGTTCAAGATCAGATAGGTTCATCAGTGGTTTTATTGTTAGTGTGCTCACTTCGAGCATGGTAGATTGTAGGTTCAAGACCAGATAGGTTCATCAGAGGTTTTATTGTTAGTGTGCTCACCTCAAGCATGGTAGATTGTAGGTTCAAGACCAGATAGGTTCATCAGTGGTTTTATTGTTAGTGTGCTCACCTCGAGCATGGTAGATTGTAGGTTCATCAGAGGTTTTATTGTTAGTGTGCTCACCTCGAGCATGGTAGATTGTAGGTTCAAGACCAGATAGGTTCATCAGTGGTTTTATTGTTAGTGTGCTCACTTTGAGCATGGTAGATTGTAGGTTCAAGATCAGATAGGTTCATCAGAGGTTTTATTGTAAGTGTGCTCACCTCGAGCATGGTAGATTGTAGGTTCAAGACCAGATAGGTTCATCAGTGGTTTTATTGTTAGTGTGCTCACCTCGAGCATGGTAGATTGTAGGTTCAAGACCAGATAGGTTCATCAGTGGTTTTATTGTTAGTGTGCTCACTTTGAGCATGGTAGATTGTAGGTTCAAGATCAGATAGGTTCATCAGAGGTTTTATTGTTAGTGTGCTCACCTCGAACATGGTAGATTGTAGGTTCAAGACCAGATAGGTTCATCTGAGGTTTTATTGTTAGTGTACTCACCTCGGGCATGGTAGATTGTAGGTTCAAGATCAGATAGGTTCATCAGTGGTTTTATTGTTAGTGTGCTCACCTCGAGCATGGTAGATTGTAGGTTCAAGATCAGATAGGTTCATCAGTGGTTTTATTGTTAGTGTGCTCACCTCGAGCATGGTAGATTGTAGGTTCAAGACCAGATAGGTTCATCAGTGGTTTTATTGTTAGTGTGCTCACCTCGAGCATGGTAGATTGTAGGTTCAAGACCAGATAGGTTCATCAGTGGTTTTATTGTTAGTGTGCTCACTTTGAGCATAGTAGATTGTAGGTTCAAGATCAGATAGGTTCATCAGAGGTTTTATTGTTAGTGTGCTCACCTCGAGCATGGTAGATTGTAGGTTCAAGACCAGATAGGTTCATCTGAGGTTTTAATGTTAGTGTACTCACCTCGGGCATGGTAGATTGTAGGTTCAAGATCAGATAGGTTCATCAGTGGTTTTATTGTTAGTGTGCTCACCTCGAGCATGGTAGATTGTAGGTTCAAGATCAGATAGGTTCATCAGTGGTTTTATTGTTAGTGTGCTCACTTCGAGCATGGTAGATTGTAGGTTCAAGACCAGATAGGTTCATCAGAGGTTTTATTGTTAGTGTGCTCACCTCGAGCATGGTAGATTGTAGGTTCAAGACCAGATAGGTTCATCAGTGGTTTTATTGTTAGTGTACTCACCTCGGGCATGGTAGATTGTAGGTTCAAGATCAGATATGTTCATCAGTGGTTTTATTGTTAGTGTGCTCACCTCGAGCATGATAGATTGTAGGTTCAAGATCAGATAGGTTCATCAGTGGTTTTATTGTTAGTGTGCTCACTTCAAGCATGGTAGATTGTAGGTTCAAGACCAGATACGTTCATCAGTGGTTTTATTGTTAGTGTGCTCACTTCGAGCATGGTAGATTGTAGGTTCATCAGAGGTTTTATTGTTGGTGTGCTCACCTCGAGCATGGTAGATTGTAGGTTCAAGATCAGATAGGTTCATCAGTGGTTTTATTGTTAGTGTGCTCACCTTGAGCATGGTAGATTGTGGGTTCAAGATCAGATAGGTTCATCAGTGATTTTATTGTTGGTGTGCTCACCTTGAGCATGGTAGATTGTAGGTTCAAGATCAGATAGGTTCATCAGAGGTTTTATTGTTAGTGTGCTCAGCTTGAGCATGGTAGATTGTAGGTTTAAGATCAGATAGGTTCATCTGAGGTTTTAATGTTAGTGTACTCACCTCGGGTATGGTAGATTGTAGGTTCAAGATCAGATAGGTTCATCAGTGGTTTTATTGTTAGTGTGCTCACCTCGAGCATGGTAGATTGTAGGTTCAAGATCAGATAGGTTCATCAGTGGTTTTATTGTTAGTGTGCTCACTTCGAGCATGGTAGATTGTAGGTTCAAGACCAGATAGGTTCATCAGAGGTTTTATTGTTAGTGTGCTCACCTCAAGCATGGTAGATTGTAGGTTCAAGACCAGATAGGTTCATCAGTGGTTTTATTGTTAGTGTGCTCACCTCGAGCATGGTAGATTGTAGGTTCATCAGAGGTTTTATTGTTAGTGTGCTCACCTCGAGCATGGTAGATTGTAGGTTCAAGACCAGATAGGTTCATCAGTGGTTTTATTGTTAGTGTGCTCACTTTGAGCATGGTAGATTGTAGGTTCAAGATCAGATAGGTTCATCAGAGGTTTTATTGTAAGTGTGCTCACCTCGAGCATGGTAGATTGTAGGTTCAAGACCAGATAGGTTCATCAGTGGTTTTATTGTTAGTGTGCTCACCTCGAGCATGGTAGATTGTAGGTTCAAGACCAGATAGGTTCATCAGTGGTTTTATTGTTAGTGTGCTCACTTTGAGCATGGTAGATTGTAGGTTCAACATCAGATAGGTTCATCAGAGGTTTTATTGTTAGTGTGCTCACCTCGAGCATGGTAGATTGTAGGTACAAGACCAGATAGGTTCATCTGAGGTTTTATTGTTAGTGTACTCACCTCGGGCATGGTAGATTGTAGGTTCAAGATCAGATAGGTTCATCAGTGGTTTTATTGTTAGTGTGCTCACCTCGAGCATGGTAGATTGTAGGTTCAAGATCAGATAGGTTCATCAGTGGTTTTATTGTTAGTGTGCTCACCTCGAGCATGGTAGATTGTAGGTTCAAGACCAGATAGGTTCATCAGTGGTTTTATTGTTAGTGTGCTCACCTCGAGCATGGTAGATTGTAGGTTCAAGACCAGATAGGTTCATCAGTGGTTTTATTGTTAGTGTGCTCACTTTGAGCATAGTAGATTGTAGGTTCAAGATCAGATAGGTTCATCAGAGGTTTTATTGTTAGTGTGCTCACCTCGAGCATGGTAGATTGTAGGTTCAAGACCAGATAGGTTCATCTGAGGTTTTAATGTTAGTGTACTCACCTCGGGCATGGTAGATTGTAGGTTCAAGATCAGATAGGTTCATCAGTGGTTTTATTGTTAGTGTGCTCACCTCGAGCATGGTAGATTGTAGGTTCAAGATCAGATAGGTTCATCAGTGGTTTTATTGTTAGTGTGCTCACTTCGAGCATGGTAGATTGTAGGTTCAAGACCAGATAGGTTCATCAGAGGTTTTATTGTTAGTGTGCTCACCTCGAGCATGGTAGATTGTAGGTTCAAGACCAGATAGGTTCATCAGTGGTTTTATTGTTAGTGTACTCACCTCGGGCATGGTAGATTGTAGGTTCAAGATCAGATATGTTCATCAGTGGTTTTATTGTTAGTGTGCTCACCTCGAGCATGATAGATTGTAGGTTCAAGATCAGATAGGTTCATCAGTGGTTTTATTGTTAGTGTGCTCACTTCAAGCATGGTAGATTGTAGGTTCAAGACCAGATACGTTCATCAGTGGTTTTATTGTTAGTGTGCTCACCTCGAGCATGGTAGATTGTAGGTTCATCAGAGGTTTTATTGTTAGTGTGCTCACCTCGAGCATGGTAGATTGTAGGTTCAAGATCAGATAGGTTCATCAGTGGTTTTATTGTTAGTGTGCTCACCTTGAGCATGGTAGATTGTGGGTTCAAGATCAGATAGGTTCATCAGTGATTTTATTGTTGGTGTGCTCACCTTGAGCATGGTAGATTGTAGGTTCAAGATCAGATAGGTTCATCAGAGGTTTTATTGTTAGTGTGCTCAGCTTGAGCATGGTAGATTGTAGGTTTAAGATCAGATAGGTTCATCAAAGGTTTTATTGTTAGTGTGTTCACCTTGAGCATGGTAGATTGTAGGTTCAAGATCAGATTGGTTCATCAGTGGTTTTATTGTTAGTGTGCTCACCTCGAGCATGGTAGATTGTAGGTTTAAGATCAGATAGGTTCATCAGTGGTTTTATTGTTAGTGTGCTCACCTCGAGCATGGTAGATTGTAGGTTCAAGACCAGATAGGTTCATCTGAGGTTTTAATGTTAGGGTACTCACCTCGGGCATGGTAGATTGTAGGTTCAAGATCAGATAGGTTCATCAGTGGTTTTATTGTTAGTGTGCTCACCTCGAGCATGGTAGATTGTAGGTTCAAGATCAGATAGGTTCATCAGTGGTTTTATTGTTAGTGTGCTCACTTCGAGCATGGTAGATTGTAGGTTCAAGACCAGATAGGTTCATCAGAGGTTTTATTGTTAGTGTGCTCACCTCAAGCATGGTAGATTGTAGGTTCAAGACCAGATAGGTTCATCAGTGGTTTTATTGTTAGTGTGCTCACCTCGAGCATGGTAGATTGTAGGTTCATCAGAGGTTTTATTGTTAGTGTGCTCACCTCGAGCATGGTAGATTGTAGGTTCAAGACCAGATAGGTTCATCAGTGGTTTTATTGTTAGTGTGCTCACTTTGAGCATGGTAGATTGTAGGTTCAAGATCAGATAGGTTCATCAGAGGTTTTATTGTAAGTGTGCTCACCTCGAGCATGGTAGATTGTAGGTTCAAGACCAGATAGGTTCATCAGTGGTTTTATTGTTAGTGTGCTCACCTCGAGCATGGTAGATTGTAGGTTCAAGACCAGATAGGTTCATCAGTGGTTTTATTGTTAGTGTGCTCACTTTGAGCATGGTAGATTGTAGGTTCAAGATCAGATAGGTTCATCAGAGGTTTTATTGTTAGTGTGCTCACCTCGAGCATGGTAGATTGTAGGTTCAAGACCAGATAGGTTCATCTGAGGTTTTATTGTTAGTGTACTCACCTCGGGCATGGTAGATTGTAGGTTCAAGATCAGATAGGTTCATCAGTGGTTTTATTGTTAGTGTGCTCACCTCGAGCATGGTAGATTGTAGGTTCAAGACCAGATAGGTTCATCTGAGGTTTTAATGTTAGGGTACTCACCTCGGGCATGGTAGATTGTAGGTTCAAGATCAGATAGGTTAATCAGTGGTTTTATTGTTAGTGTGCTCACCTCGAGCATGGTAGATTGTAGGTTCAAGATCAGATAGGTTCATCAGTGGTTTTATTGTTAGTGTGCTCACTTCGAGCATGGTAGTTTGTAGGTTCAAGACCAGATAGGTTCATCAGAGGTTTTATTGTTAGTGTGCTCACCTCAAGCATGGTAGATTGTAGGTTCAAGACCAGATAGGTTCATCAGTGGTTTTATTGTTAGTGTGCTCACCTCGAGCATGGTAGATTGTAGGTTCATCAGAGGTTTTATTGTTAGTGTGCTCACCTCGAGCATGGTAGATTGTAGGTTCAAGACCAGATAGGTTCATCAGTGGTTTTATTGTTAGTGTGCTCACTTTGAGCATGGTAGATTGTAGGTTCAAGATCAGATAGGTTCATCAGAGGTTTTATTGTAAGTGTGCTCACCTCGAGCATGGTAGATTGTAGGTTCAAGACCAGATAGGTTCATCAGTGGTTTTATTGTTAGTGTGCTCACCTCGAGCATGGTAGATTGTAGGTTCAAGACCAGATAGGTTCATCAGTGGTTTTATTGTTAGTGTGCTCACTTTGAGCATGGTAGATTGTAGGTTCAAGATCAGATAGGTTCATCAGAGGTTTTATTGTTAGTGTGCTCACCTCGAGCATGGTAGATTGTAGGTTCAAGACCAGATAGGTTCATCTGAGGTTTTATTGTTAGTGTACTCACCTCGGGCATGGTAGATTGTAGGTTCAAGATCAGATAGGTTCATCAGTGGTTTTATTGTTAGTGTGCTCACCTCGAGCATGGTAGATTGTAGGTTCAAGACCAGATAGGTTCATCAGTGGTTTTATTGTTAGTGTGCTCACCTCGAGCATGGTAGATTGTAGGTTCAAGACCAGATAGGTTCATCAGTGGTTTTATTGTTAGTGTGCTCACTTTGAGCATAGTAGATTGTAGGTTCAAGATCAGATAGGTTCATCAGAGGTTTTATTGTTAGTGTGCTCACCTCGAGCATGGTAGATTGTAGGTTCAAGACCAGATAGGTTCATCTGAGGTTTTAATGTTAGTGTACTCACCTCGGGCATGGTAGATTGTAGGTTCAAGATCAGATAGGTTCATCAGTGGTTTTATTGTTAGTGTGCTCACCTCGAGCATGGTAGATTGTAGGTTCAAGATCAGATAGGTTCATCAGTGGTTTTATTGTTAGTGTGCTCACTTCGAGCATGGTAGATTGTAGGTTCAAGACCAGATAGGTTCATCAGAGGTTTTATTGTTAGTGTGCTCACCTCGAGCATGGTAGATTGTAGGTTCAAGACCAGATAGGTTCATCAGTGGTTTTATTGTTAGTGTACTCACCTCGGGCATGGTAGATTGTAGGTTCAAGATCAGATATGTTCATCAGTGGTTTTATTGTTAGTGTGCTCACCTCGAGCATGATAAATTGTAGGTTCAAGATCAGATAGGTTCATCAGTGGTTTTATTGTTAGTGTGCTCACTTCAAGCATGGTAGATTGTAGGTTCAAGACCAGATACGTTCATCAGTGGTTTTATTGTTAGTGTGCTCACCTCGAGCATGGTAGATTGTAGGTTCATCAGAGGTTTTATTGTTAGTGTGCTCACCTCGAGCATGGTAGATTGTAGGTTCAAGATCAGATAGGTTCATCAGTGGTTTTATTGTTAGTGTGCTCACCTTGAGCATGGTAGATTGTGGGTTCAAGATCAGATAGGTTCATCAGTGATTTTATTGTTGGTGTGCTCACCTTGAGCATGGTAGATTGTAGGTTCAAGATCAGATAGGTTCATCAGAGGTTTTATTGTTAGTGTGCTCAGCTTGAGCATGGTAGATTGTAGGTTTAAGATCAGATAGGTTCATCTGAGGTTTTAATGTTAGTGTACTCACCTCGGGTATGGTAGATTGTAGGTTCAAGATCAGATAGGTTCATCAGTGGTTTTATTGTTAGTGTGCTCACCTCGAGCATGGTAGATTGTAGGTTCAAGATCAGATAGGTTCATCAGTGGTTTTATTGTTAGTGTGCTCACTTCGAGCATGGTAGATTGTAGGTTCAAGACCAGATAGGTTCATCAGTGGTTTTATTGTTAGTGTGCTCACTTTGAGCATAGTAGATTGTAGGTTCAAGATCAGATAGGTTCATCAGAGGTTTTATTGTTAGTGTGCTCACCTCGAGCATGGTAGATTGTAGGTTCAAGACCAGATAGGTTCATCTGAGGTTTTAATGTTAGTGTACTCACCTCGGGCATGGTAGATTGTAGGTTCAAGATCAGATAGGTTCATCAGTGGTTTTATTGTTAGTGTGCTCACCTCGAGCATGGTAGATTGTAGGTTCAAGATCAGATAGGTTCATCAGTGGTTTTATTGTTAGTGTGCTCACTTCGAGCATGGTAGATTGTAGGTTCAAGACCAGATAGGTTCATCAGAGGTTTTATTGTTAGTGTGCTCACCTCGAGCATGGTAGATTGTAGGTTCAAGACCAGATAGGTTCATCAGTGGTTTTATTGTTAGTGTACTCACCTCGGGCATGGTAGATTGTAGGTTCAAGATCAGATATGTTCATCAGTGGTTTTATTGTTAGTGTGCTCACCTCGAGCATGATAAATTGTAGGTTCAAGATCAGATAGGTTCATCAGTGGTTTTATTGTTAGTGTGCTCACTTCAAGCATGGTAGATTGTAGGTTCAAGACCAGATACGTTCATCAGTGGTTTTATTGTTAGTGTGCTCACCTCGAGCATGGTAGATTGTAGGTTCATCAGAGGTTTTATTGTTAGTGTGCTCACCTCGAGCATGGTAGATTGTAGGTTCAAGATCAGATAGGTTCATCAGTGGTTTTATTGTTAGTGTGCTCACCTTGAGCATGGTAGATTGTGGGTTCAAGATCAGATAGGTTCATCAGTGATTTTATTGTTGGTGTGCTCACCTTGAGCATGGTAGATTGCAGGTTCAAGATCAGATAGGTTCATCAGAGGTTTTATTGTTAGTGTGCTCAGCTTGAGCATGGTAGATTGTAGGTTTAAGATCAGATAGGTTCATCTGAGGTTTTAATGTTAGTGTACTCACCTCGGGTATGGTAGATTGTAGGTTCAAGATCAGATAGGTTCATCAGTGGTTTTATTGTTAGTGTGCTCACCTCGAGCATGGTAGATTGTAGGTTCAAGATCAGATAGGTTCATCAGTGGTTTTATTGTTAGTGTGCTCACTTCGAGCATGGTAGATTGTAGGTTCAAGACCAGATAGGTTCATCAGAGGTTTTATTGTTAGTGTGCTCACCTCAAGCATGGTAGATTGTAGGTTCAAGACCAGATAGGTTCATCAGTGGTTTTATTGTTAGTGTGCTCACCTCGAGCATGGTAGATTGTAGGTTCATCAGAGGTTTTATTGTTAGTGTGCTCACCTCGAGCATGGTAGATTGTAGGTTCAAGACCAGATAGGTTCATCAGTGGTTTTATTGTTAGTGTGCTCACTTTGAGCATGGTAGATTGTAGGTTCAAGATCAGATAGGTTCATCAGAGGTTTTATTGTAAGTGTGCTCACCTCGAGCATGGTAGATTGTAGGTTCAAGACCAGATAGGTTCATCAGTGGTTTTATTGTTAGTGTGCTCACCTCGAGCATGGTAGATTGTAGGTTCAAGACCAGATAGGTTCATCAGTGGTTTTATTGTTAGTGTGCTCACTTTGAGCATGGTAGATTGTAGGTTCAAGATCAGATAGGTTCATCAGAGGTTTTATTGTTAGTGTGCTCACCTCGAGCATGGTAGATTGTAGGTACAAGACCAGATAGGTTCATCTGAGGTTTTATTGTTAGTGTACTCACCTCGGGCATGGTAGATTGTAGGTTCAAGATCAGATAGGTTCATCAGTGGTTTTATTGTTAGTGTGCTCACCTCGAGCATGGTAGATTGTAGGTTCAAGATCAGATAGGTTCATCAGTGGTTTTATTGTTAGTGTGCTCACTTTGAGCATAGTAGATTGTAGGTTCAAGACCAGATAGGTTCATCAGTGGTTTTATTGTTAGTGTGCTCACCTCGAGCATGGTAGATTGTAGGTTCAAGACCAGATAGGTTCATCAGTGGTTTTATTGTTAGTGTGCTCACTTTGAGCATAGTAGATTGTAGGTTCAAGATCAGATAGGTTCATCAGAGGTTTTATTGTTAGTGTGCTCACCTCGAGCATGGTAGATTGTAGGTTCAAGACCAGATAGGTTCATCTGAGGTTTTAATGTTAGTGTACTCACCTCGGGCATGGTAGATTGTAGGTTCAAGATCAGATAGGTTCATCAGTGGTTTTATTGTTAGTGTGCTCACCTCGAGCATGGTAGATTGTAGGTTCAAGATCAGATAGGTTCATCAGTGGTTTTATTGTTAGTGTGCTCACTTCGAGCATGGTAGATTGTAGGTTCAAGACCAGATAGGTTCATCAGAGGTTTTATTGTTAGTGTGCTCACCTCGAGCATGGTAGATTGTAGGTTCAAGACCAGATAGGTTCATCAGTGGTTTTATTGTTAGTGTACTCACCTCGGGCATGGTAGATTGTAGGTTCAAGATCAGATATGTTCATCAGTGGTTTTATTGTTAGTGTGCTCACCTCGAGCATGATAGATTGTAGGTTCAAGATCAGATAGGTTCATCAGTGGTTTTATTGTTAGTGTGCTCACTTCAAGCATGGTAGATTGTAGGTTCAAGACCAGATACGTTCATCAGTGGTTTTATTGTTAGTGTGCTCACCTCGAGCATGGTAGATTGTAGGTTCATCAGAGGTTTTATTGTTAGTGTGCTCACCTCGAGCATGGTAGATTGTAGGTTCAAGATCAGATAGGTTCATCAGTGGTTTTATTGTTAGTGTGCTCACCTTGAGCATGGTAGATTGTGGGTTCAAGATCAGATAGGTTCATCAAAGGTTTTATTGTTAGTGTGTTCACCTTGAGCATGGTAGATTGTAGGTTCAAGATCAGATTGGTTCATCAGTGGTTTTATTGTTAGTGTGCTCACCTCGAGCATGGTAGATTGTAGGTTTAAGATCAGATAGGTTCATCAGTGGTTTTATTGTTAGTGTGCTCACCTCGAGCATGGTAGATTGTAGGTTTAAGATCAGATAGGTTCATCAGTGGTTTTATTGTTAGTGTGCTCACCTCGAGCATGGTAGATTGTAGGTTCAAGACCAGATAGGTTCATCAGAGGTTTTATTGTTAGTGTGCTCACCTTGAGCATGGTAGATTGTAGGTTCATCAGTGGTTTTATTGTTAGTGTGCTCACCTCGAGCATGGTAGATTGTAGGTTCATCAGTGGTTTTATTGTTAGTGTGCTCACTTTGAGCATGGTAGATTGTAGGTTCAAGATCAGATAGGTTCATCAGAGGTTTTATTGTTAGTGTGCTCACCTCGAGCATGGTAGATTGTAGGTTCAAGACCAGATAGGTTCATCAGTGGTTTTATTGTTAGTGTGCTCACTTTGAGCATGGTAGATTGTAGGTTCAAGATCAGATAGGTTCATCAGAGGTTTTATTGTTAGTGTGCTCACCTCGAGCATGGTAGATTGTAGGTTCAAGACCAGATAGGTTCATCTGAGGTTTTATTGTTAGTGTACTCACCTCGGGCATGGTAGATTGTAGGTTCAAGATCAGATAGGTTCATCAGTGGTTTTATTGTTAGTGTGCTCACCTCGAGCATGGTAGATTGTAGGTACAAGATCAGATAGGTTCATCAGTGGTTTTATTGTTAGTGTGCTCACCTCGAGCATGGTAGATTGTAGGTTCAAGACCAGATAGGTTCATCAGTGGTTTTATTGTTAGTGTGCTCACCTCGAGCATGGTAGATTGTAGGTTCAAGACCAGATAGGTTCATCAGTGGTTTTATTGTTAATGTGCTCACTTTGAGCATAGTAGATTGTAGGTTCAAGATCAGATAGGTTCATCAGAGGTTTTATTGTTAGTGTGCTCACCTCGAGCATGGTAGATTGTAGGTTCAAGACCAGATAGGTTCATCTGAGGTTTTAATGTTAGTGTACTCACCTCGGGTATGGTAGATTGTAGGTTCAAGATCAGATAGGTTCATCAGTGGTTTTATTGTTAGTGTGCTCACCTCGAGCATGGTAGATTGTAGGTTCAAGATCAGATAGGTTCATCAGTGGTTTTATTGTTAGTGTGCTCACTTTGAGCATGGTAGATTGTAGGTTCAAGATCAGATAGGTTCATCAGAGGTTTTATTGTAAGTGTGCTCACCTCGAGCATGGTAGATTGTAGGTTCAAGACCAGATAGGTTCATCAGTGGTTTTATTGTTAGTGTGCTCACCTCGAGCATGGTAGATTGTAGGTTCAAGACCAGATAGGTTCATCAGTGGTTTTATTGTTAGTGTGCTCACTTTGAGCATGGTAGATTGTAGGTTCAAGATCAGATAGGTTCATCAGAGGTTTTATTGTTAGTGTGCTCACCTCGAGCATGGTAGATTGTAGGTTCAAGACCAGATAGGTTCATCTGTGGTTTTATTGTTAGTGTACTCACCTCGGGCATGGTAGATTGTAGGTTCAAGATCAGATAGGTTCATCAGTGGTTTTATTGTTAGTGTGCTCACCTCGAACATGGTAGATTGTAGGTTCAAGATCAGATAGGTTCATCAGTGGTTTTATTGTTAGTGTGCTCACCTCGAGCATGGTAGATTGTAGGTTCAAGACCAGATAGGTTCATCAGTGGTTTTATTGTTAGTGTGCTCACCTCGAGCATGGTAGATTGTAGGTTCAAGACCAGATAGGTTCATCAGTGGTTTTATTGTTAGTGTGCTCACTTTGAGCATAGTAGATTGTAGGTTCAAGATCAGATAGGTTCATCAGAGGTTTTATTGTTAGTGTGTTCACCTCGAGCATGGTAGATTGTAGGTTCAAGACCAGATAGGTTCATCTGAGGTTGTAATGTTAGTGTACTCACCTCGGGCATGGTAGATTGTAGGTTCAAGATCAGATAGGTTCATCAGTGGTTTTATTGTTAGTGTGCTCACCTCGAGCATGGTAGATTGTAGGTTCAAGATCAGATAGGTTCATCAGTGGTTTTATTGTTAGTGTGCTCACTTCCGAGCATGGTAGATTGTAGGTTCAAGACCAGATAGGTTCATCAGAGGTTTTATTGTTAGTGTGCTCACCTCGAGCATGGTAGATTGTAGGTTCAAGACCAGATAGGTTCATCAGTGGTTTTATTGTTAGTGTACTCACCTCGGGCATGGTAGATTGTAGGTACAAGATCAGATAGGTTCATCAGTGGTTTTATTGTTAGTGTGCTCACCTCGAGCATGGTAGATTGTAGGTTCAAGACCAGATAGGTTCATCAGTGGTTTTATTGTTAGTGTGCTCACCTCGAGCATGGTAGATTGTAGGTTCAAGACCAGATAGGTTCATCAGTGGTTTTATTGTTAATGTGCTCACTTTGAGCATAGTAGATTGTAGGTTCAAGATCAGATAGGTTCATCAGAGGTTTTATTGTTAGTGTGCTCACCTCGAGCATGGTAGATTGTAGGTTCAAGACCAGATAGGTTCATCTGAGGTTTTAATGTTAGTGTACTCACCTCGGGTATGGTAGATTGTAGGTTCAAGATCAGATAGGTTCATCAGTGGTTTTATTGTTAGTGTGCTCACCTCGAGCATGGTAGATTGTAGGTACAAGACCAGATAGGTTCATCTGAGGTTTTATTGTTAGTGTACTCACCTCGGGCATGGTAGATTGTAGGTTCAAGATCAGATAGGTTCATCAGTGGTTTTATTGTTAGTGTGCTCACCTCGAGCATGGTAGATTGTAGGTTCAAGATCAGATAGGTTCATCAGTGGTTTTATTGTTAGTGTGCTCACTTTGAGCATAGTAGATTGTAGGTTCAAGACCAGATAGGTTCATCAGTGGTTTTATTGTTAGTGTGCTCACCTCGAGCATGGTAGATTGTAGGTTCAAGACCAGATAGGTTCATCAGTGGTTTTATTGTTAGTGTGCTCACTTTGAGCATAGTAGATTGTAGGTTCAAGATCAGATAGGTTCATCAGAGGTTTTATTGTTAGTGTGCTCACCTCGAGCATGGTAGATTGTAGGTTCAAGACCAGATAGGTTCATCTGAGGTTTTAATGTTAGTGTACTCACCTCGGGCATGGTAGATTGTAGGTTCAAGATCAGATAGGTTCATCAGTGGTTTTATTGTTAGTGTGCTCACCTCGAGCATGGTAGATTGTAGGTTCAAGATCAGATAGGTTCATCAGTGGTTTTATTGTTAGTGTGCTCACTTCGAGCATGGTAGATTGTAGGTTCAAGACCAGATAGGTTCATCAGAGGTTTTATTGTTAGTGTGCTCACCTCGAGCATGGTAGATTGTAGGTTCAAGACCAGATAGGTTCATCAGTGGTTTTATTGTTAGTGTACTCACCTCGGGCATGGTAGATTGTAGGTTCAAGATCAGATATGTTCATCAGTGGTTTTATTGTTAGTGTGCTCACCTCGAGCATGATAGATTGTAGGTTCAAGATCAGATAGGTTCATCAGTGGTTTTATTGTTAGTGTGCTCACTTCAAGCATGGTAGATTGTAGGTTCAAGACCAGATACGTTCATCAGTGGTTTTATTGTTAGTGTGCTCACCTCGAGCATGGTAGATTGTAGGTTCATCAGAGGTTTTATTGTTAGTGTGCTCACCTCGAGCATGGTAGATTGTAGGTTCAAGATCAGATAGGTTCATCAGTGGTTTTATTGTTAGTGTGCTCACCTTGAGCATGGTAGATTGTGGGTTCAAGATCAGATAGGTTCATCAGTGATTTTATTGTTGGTGTGCTCACCTTGAGCATGGTAGATTGTAGGTTCAAGATCAGATAGGTTCATCAGAGGTTTTATTGTTAGTGTGCTCAGCTTGAGCATGGTAGATTGTAGGTTTAAGATCAGATAGGTTCATCAAAGGTTTTATTGTTAGTGTGTTCACCTTGAGCATGGTAGATTGTAGGTTCAAGATCAGATTGGTTCATCAGTGGTTTTATTGTTAGTGTGCTCACCTCGAGCATGGTAGATTGTAGGTTTAAGATCAGATAGGGTCATCAGTGGTTTTATTGTTAGTGTGCTCACCTCGAGCATGGTAGATTGTAGGTTCAAGACCAGATAGGTTCATCTGAGGTTTTAATGTTAGGGTACTCACCTCGGGCATGGTAGATTGTAGGTTCAAGATCAGATAGGTTCATCAGTGGTTTTATTGTTAGTGTGCTCACCTCGAGCATGGTAGATTGTAGGTTCAATTTCAGATAGGTTCATCAGTGGTTTTATTGTTAGTGTGCTCACTTCGAGCATGGTAGATTGTAGGTTCAAGACCAGATGGGTTCATCAGAGGTTTTATTGTTAGTGTGCTCACCTCGAGCATGGTAGATTGTAGGTTCAAGACCAGATAGGTTCATCAGTGGTTTTATTGTTAGTGTACTCACCTCGGGCATGGTAGATTGTAGGTTCAAGATCAGATATGTTCATCAGTGGTTTTATTGTTAGTGTGCTCACCTCGAGCATGATAGATTGTAGGTTCAAGATCAGATAGGTTCATCAGTGGTTTTATTGTTAGTGTGCTCACTTCAAGCATGGTAGATTGTAGGTTCAAGACCAGATACGTTCATCAGTGGTTTTATTGTTAGTGTGCTCACCTCGAGCATGGTAGATTGTAGGTTCATCAGAGGTTTTATTGTTAGTGTGCTCACCTCGAGCATGGTAGATTGTAGGTTCAAGATCAGATAGGTTCATCAGTGGTTTTATTGTTAGTGTGCTCACCTTGAGCATGGTAGATTGTGGGTTCAAGATCAGATAGGTTCATCAGTGATTGTATTGTTAGTGTGCTCACCTTGAGCATGGTAGATTGTAGGTTCAAGATCAGATAGGTTCATCAGAGGTTTTATTGTTAGTGTGCTCAGCTTGAGCATGGTAGATTGTAGGTTTAAGATCAGATAGGTTCATCAAAGGTTTTATTGTTAGTGTGTTCACCTTGAGCATGGTAGATTGTAGGTTCAAGATCAGATTGGTTCATCAGTGGTTTTATTGTTAGTGTGCTCACCTCGAGCATGGTAGATTGTAGGTTTAAGATCAGATAGGTTCATCAGTGGTTTTATTGTTAGTGTGCTCACCTCGAGCATGGTAGATTGTAGGTTTAAGATCAGATAGGTTCATCAGTGGTTTTATTGTTAGTGTGCTCACCTCGAGCATGGTAGATTGTAGGTTCAAGACCAGATAGGTTCATCAGAGGTTTTATTGTTAGTGTGCTCACCTTGAGCATGGTAGATTGTAGGTTGATCAGTGGTTTTATTGTTAGTGTGCTCACCTCGAGCATGGTAGATTGTAGGTTCATCAGTGGTTTTATTGTTAGTGTGCTCACTTTGAGCATGGTAGATTGTAGGTTCAAGATCAGATAGGTTCATCAGAGGTTTTATTGTTAGTGTGCTCACCTCGAGCATGGTAGATTGTAGGTTCAAGACCAGATAGGTTCATCAGTGGTTTTATTGTTAGTGTGCTCACTTTGAGCATGGTAGATTGTAGGTTCAAGATCAGATAGGTTCATCAGAGGTTTTATTGTTAGTGTGCTCACCTCGAGCATGGTAGATTGTAGGTTCAAGACCAGATAGGTTCATCTGAGGTTTTATTGTTAGTGTACTCACCTCGGGCATGGTAGATTGTAGGTTCAAGATCAGATAGGTTCATCAGTGGTTTTATTGTTAGTGTGCTCACCTCGAGCATGGTAGATTGTAGGTACAAGATCAGATAGGTTCATCAGTGGTTTTATTGTTAGTGTGCTCACCTCGAGCATGGTAGATTGTAGGTTCAAGACCAGATAGGTTCATCAGTGGTTTTATTGTTAGTGTGCTCACCTCGAGCATGGTAGATTGTAGGTTCAAGACCAGATAGGTTCATCAGTGGTTTTATTGTTAATGTGCTCACTTTGAGCATAGTAGATTGTAGGTTCAAGATCAGATAGGTTCATCAGAGGTTTTATTGTTAGTGTGCTCACCTCGAGCATGGTAGATTGTAGGTTCAAGACCAGATAGGTTCATCTGAGGTTTTAATGTTAGTGTACTCACCTCGGGTATGGTAGATTGTAGGTTCAAGATCAGATAGGTTCATCAGTGGTTTTATTGTTAGTGTGCTCACCTCGAGCATGGTAGATTGTAGGTTCAAGATCAGATAGGTTCATCAGTGGTTTTATTGTTAGTGTGCTCACTTTGAGCATGGTAGATTGTAGGTTCAAGATCAGATAGGTTCATCAGAGGTTTTATTGTAAGTGTGCTCACCTCGAGCATGGTAGATTGTAGGTTCAAGACCAGATAGGTTCATCAGTGGTTTTATTGTTAGTGTGCTCACCTCGAGCATGGTAGATTGTAGGTTCAAGACCAGATAGGTTCATCAGTGGTTTTATTGTTAGTGTGCTCACTTTGAGCATGGTAGATTGTAGGTTCAAGATCAGATAGGTTCATCAGAGGTTTTATTGTTAGTGTGCTCACCTCGAGCATGGTAGATTGTAGGTTCAAGACCAGATAGGTTCATCTGTGGTTTTATTGTTAGTGTACTCACCTCGGGCATGGTAGATTGTAGGTTCAAGATCAGATAGGTTCATCAGTGGTTTTATTGTTAGTGTGCTCACCTCGAACATGGTAGATTGTAGGTTCAAGATCAGATAGGTTCATCAGTGGTTTTATTGTTAGTGTGCTCACCTCGAGCATGGTAGATTGTAGGTTCAAGACCAGATAGGTTCATCAGTGGTTTTATTGTTAGTGTGCTCACCTCGAGCATGGTAGATTGTAGGTTCAAGACCAGATAGGTTCATCAGTGGTTTTATTGTTAGTGTGCTCACTTTGAGCATAGTAGATTGTAGGTTCAAGATCAGATAGGTTCATCAGAGGTTTTATTGTTAGTGTGTTCACCTCGAGCATGGTAGATTGTAGGTTCAAGACCAGATAGGTTCATCTGAGGTTGTAATGTTAGTGTACTCACCTCGGGCATGGTAGATTGTAGGTTCAAGATCAGATAGGTTCATCAGTGGTTTTATTGTTAGTGTGCTCACCTCGAGCATGGTAGATTGTAGGTTCAAGATCAGATAGGTTCATCAGTGGTTTTATTGTTAGTGTGCTCACTTCCGAGCATGGTAGATTGTAGGTTCAAGACCAGATAGGTTCATCAGAGGTTTTATTGTTAGTGTGCTCACCTCGAGCATGGTAGATTGTAGGTTCAAGACCAGATAGGTTCATCAGTGGTTTTATTGTTAGTGTACTCACCTCGGGCATGGTAGATTGTAGGTACAAGATCAGATAGGTTCATCAGTGGTTTTATTGTTAGTGTGCTCACCTCGAGCATGGTAGATTGTAGGTTCAAGACCAGATAGGTTCATCAGTGGTTTTATTGTTAGTGTGCTCACCTCGAGCATGGTAGATTGTAGGTTCAAGACCAGATAGGTTCATCAGTGGTTTTATTGTTAATGTGCTGACTTTGAGCATAGTAGATTGTAGGTTCAAGATCAGATAGGTTCATCAGAGGTTTTATTGTTAGTGTGCTCACCTCGAGCATGGTAGATTGTAGGTTCAAGACCAGATAGGTTCATCTGAGGTTTTAATGTTAGTGTACTCACCTCGGGTATGGTAGATTGTAGGTTCAAGATCAGATAGGTTCATCAGTGGTTTTATTGTTAGTGTGCTCACCTCGAGCATGGTAGATTGTAGGTTCAAGATCAGATAGGTTCATCAGTGGTTTTATTGTTAGTGTGCTCACTTTGAGCATGGTAGATTGTAGGTTCAAGATCAGATAGGTTCATCAGAGGTTTTATTGTAAGTGTGCTCACCTCGAGCATGGTAGATTGTAGGTTCAAGACCAGATAGGTTCATCAGTGGTTTTATTGTTAGTGTGCTCACCTCGAGCATGGTAGATTGTAGGTTCAAGACCAGATAGGTTCATCAGTGGTTTTATTGTTAGTGTGCTCACTTTGAGCATGGTAGATTGTAGGTTCAAGATCAGATAGGTTCATCAGAGGTTTTATTGTTAGTGTGCTCACCTCGAGCATGGTAGATTGTAGGTTCAAGACCAGATAGGTTCATCTGAGGTTTTATTGTTAGTGTACTCACCTCGGGCATGGTAGATTGTAGGTTCAAGATCAGATAGGTTCATCAGTGGTTTTATTGTTAGTGTGCTCACCTCGAACATGGTAGATTGTAGGTTCAAGATCAGATAGGTTCATCAGTGGTTTTATTGTTAGTGTGCTCACCTCGAGCATGGTAGATTGTAGGTTCAAGACCAGATAGGTTCATCAGTGGTTTTATTGTTAGTGTGCTCACCTCGAGCATGGTAGATTGTAGGTTCAAGACCAGATAGGTTCATCAGTGGTTTTATTGTTAGTGTGCTCACTTTGAGCATAGTAGATTGTAGGTTCAAGATCAGATAGGTTCATCAGAGGTTTTATTGTTAGTGTGTTCACCTCGAGCATGGTAGATTGTAGGTTCAAGACCAGATAGGTTCATCTGAGGTTTTAATGTTAGTGTACTCACCTCGGGCATGGTAGATTGTAGGTTCAAGATCAGATAGGTTCATCAGTGGTTTTATTGTTAGTGTGCTCACCTCGAGCATGGTAGATTGTAGGTTCAAGATCAGATAGGTTCATCAGTGGTTTTATTGTTAGTGTGCTCACTTCCGAGCATGGTAGATTGTAGGTTCAAGACCAGATAGGTTCATCAGAGGTTTTATTTTTAGTGTGCTCACCTCGAGCATGGTAGATTGTAGGTTCAAGACCAGATAGGTTCATCAGTGGTTTTATTGTTAGTGTACTCACCTCGGGCATGGTAGATTGTAGGTTCAAGATCAGATATGTTCATCAGTGGTTTTATTGTTAGTGTGCTCACCTCGAGCATGATAGATTGTAGGTTCAAGATCAGATGGGTTCATCAGTGGTTTTATTGTTAGTGTGCTCACTTCAAGCATGGTAGATTGTAGGTTCAAGACCAGATACGTTCATCAGTGGTTTTATTGTTAATGTGCTCACCTCGAGCATGGTAGATTGTAGGTTCATCAGAGGTTTTATTGTTAGTGTGCTCACCTCGAGCATGGTAGATTGTAGGTTCAAGATCAGATAGGTTCATCAGTGGTTTTATTGTTAGTGTGCTCACCTTGAGCATGGTAGATTGTGGGTTCAAGATCAGATAGGTTCATCAGTGATTTTATTGTTGGTGTGCTCACCTTCAGCATGGTAGATTGTAGGTTCAAGATCAGATAGGTTCATCAGAGGTTTTATTGTTAGTGTGCTCAGCTTGAGCATGGTAGATTGTAGGTTTAAGATCAGATAGGTTCATCTGAGGTTTTAATGTTAGTGTACTCACCTCGGGTATGGTAGATTGTAGGTTCAAGATCAGATAGGTTCATCAGTGGTTTTATTGTTAGTGTGCTCACCTCGAGCATGGTAGATTGTAGGTTCAAGATCAGATAGGTTCATCAGTGGTTTTATTGTTAGTGTGCTCACTTCGAGCATGGTAGATTGTAGGTTCAAGACCAGATAGGTTCATCAGAGGTTTTATTGTTAGTGTGCTCACCTCAAGCATGGTAGATTGTAGGTTCAAGACCAGATAGGTTCATCAGTGGTTTTATTGTTAGTGTGCTCACCTCGAGCATGGTAGATTGTAGGTTCATCAGAGGTTTTATTGTTAGTGTGCTCACCTCGAGCATGGTAGATTGTAGGTTCAAGACCAGATAGGTTCATCAGTGGTTTTATTGTTAGTGTGCTCACTTTGAGCATGGTAGATTGTAGGTTCAAGATCAGATAGGTTCATCAGCGGTTTTATTGTAAGTGTGCTCACCTCGAGCATGGTAGATTGTAGGTTCAAGACCAGATAGGTTCATCAGTGGTTTTATTGTTAGTGTGCTCACCTCGAGCATGGTAGATTGTAGGTTCAAGACCAGATAGGTTCATCAGTGGTTTTATTGTTAGTGTGCTCACTTTGAGCATGGTAGATTGTAGGTTCAAGATCAGATAGGTTCATCAGAGGTTTTATTGTTAGTGTGCTCACCTCGAGCATGGTAGATTGTAGGTTCAAGACCAGATAGGTTCATCTGAGGTTTTATTGTTAGTGTACTCACCTCGGGCATGGTAGATTGTAGGTTCAAGATCAGATAGGTTCATCAGTGGTTTTATTGTTAGTGTGCTCACCTCGAGCATGGTAGATTGTAGGTTCAAGATCAGATAGGTTCATCAGTGGTTTTATTGTTAGTGTGCTCACCTCGAGCATGGTAGATTGTAGGTTCAAGACCAGATAGGTTCATCAGTGGTTTTATTGTTAGTGTGCTCACCTCGAGCATGGTAGATTGTAGGTTCAAGACCAGATAGGTTCATCAGTGGTTTTATTGTTAGTGTGCTCACTTTGAGCATAGTAGATTGTAGGTTCAAGATCAGATAGGTTCATCAGAGGTTTTATTGTTAGTGTGCTCACCTCGAGCATGGTAGATTGTAGGTTCAAGACCAGATAGGTTCATCTGAGGTTTTAATGTTAGTGTACTCACCTCGGGCATGGTAGATTGTAGGTTCAAAATCAGATAGGTTCATCAGTGGTTTTATTGTTAGTGTGCTCACCTCGAGCATGGTAGATTGTAGGTTCAAGATCAGATAGGTTCATCAGTGGTTTTATTGTTAGTGTGCTCACTTCGAGCATGGTAGATTGTAGGTTCAAGACCAGATAGGTTCATCAGAGGTTTTATTGTTAGTGTGCTCACCTCGAGCATGGTAGATTGTAGGTTCAAGACCAGATAGGTTCATCAGTGGTTTTATTGTTAGTGTACTCACCTCGGGCATGGTAGATTGTAGGTTCAAGATCAGATATGTTCATCAGTGGTTTTATTGTTAGTGTGCTCACCTCGAGCATGATAGATTGTAGGTTCAAGATCAGATAGGTTCATCAGTGGTTTTATTGTTAGTGTGCTCACTTCAAGCATGGTAGATTGTAGGTTCAAGACCAGATACGTTCATCAGTGGTTTTATTGTTAGTGTGCTCACCTCGAGCATGGTAGATTGTAGGTTCATCAGAGGTTTTATTGTTAGTGTGCTCACCTCGAGCATGGTAGATTGTAGGTTCAAGATCAGATAGGTTCATCAGTGGTTTTATTGTTAGTGTGCTCACCTTGAGCATGGTAGATTGTGGGTTCAAGATCAGATAGGTTCATCAGTGATTTTATTGTTGGTGTGCTCACCTTGAGCATGGTAGATTGTAGGTTCAAGATCAGATAGGTTCATCAGAGGTTTTATTGTTAGTGTGCTCAGCTTGAGCATGGTAGATTGTAGGTTTAAGATCAGATAGGTTCATCAAAGGTTTTATTGTTAGTGTGTTCACCTTGAGCATGGTAGATTGTAGGTTCAAGATCAGATTGGTTCATCAGTGGTTTTATTGTTAGTGTGCTCACCTCGAGCATGGTAGATTGTAGGTTTAAGATCAGATAGGTTCATCAGTGGTTTTATTGTTAGTGTGCTCACCTCGAGCATGGTAGATTGTAGGTTTAAGATCAGATAGGTTCATCAGTGGTTTTATTGTTAGTGTGCTCACCTCGAGCATGGTAGATTATAGGTTCAAGACCAGATAGGTTCATCAGAGGTTTTATTGTTAGTGTGCTCACCTTGAGCATGGTAGATTGTAGGTTCATCAGTGGTTTTATTGTTAGTGTGCTCACCTCGAGCATGGTAGATTGTAGGTTCATCAGTGGTTTTATTGTTAGTGTGCTCACCTCGAGCATGGTAGATTGTAGGTTCATCAGTGGTTTTATTGTTAGTGTGCTCACCTCGAGCATGGTAGATTGTAGGTTCATCAGTGGTTTTATTGTTAGTGTGCTCACCTCGAGCATGGTAGATTGTAGGTTCATCAGTGGTTTTATTGTTAGTGTGCTCACCTCGAGCATGGTAGATTGTAGGTTCATCAGTGGTTTTATTGTTAGTGTGCTCACCTCGAGCATGGTAGATTGTAGGTTCAAGATCAGATAGGTTCATCAGTGGTTTTATTGTTAGTGTGCTCACCTCGAGCATGGTAGATTGTAGGTTCATCAGTGGTTTTATTGTTAGTGTGCTCACCTCGAGCATGGTAGATTGTAGGTTCAAGACCAGATAGGTTCATCAGTGGTTTTATTGTTAGTGTGCTCACTTTGAGCATGGTAGATTGTAGGTTCAAGATCAGATAGGTTCATCAGAGGTTTTATTGTTAGTGTGCTCACCTCGAGCATGGTAGATTGTAGGTTCAAGACCAGATAGGTTCATCTGAGGTTTTATTGTTAGTGTACTCACCTCGGGCATGGTAGATTGTAGGTTCAAGATCAGATAGGTTCATCAGTGGTTTTATTTAGTTCACCTGGACCTAAGGTCCATGTGAACTATTGCCATCACTTGGCGTCCGTCGTCTGTCGTCTGTCATCTGTCGTCTGTAAGCTTTTCACATTTCAAGCTTCTTCTCCGAAACCACTTGGCCGATTGGAACCGAACTTAGCAGGAATGTTCCTTGGATGGTCCTCTACAAAGTTACTGTTTTTCGTTCCAGTCGAATATTCAATATGGCTGCCAGGGCCAATAATATGCTCTGATTGGCTGAAATTTCAAAGATCTTCTTCTCTGAAACTAATGAACTGACTGAACCCAAACTGTAAAGGAATGATCATTGGAATGTCCTTTACCAAGTTACTGTTTTTTATGCCGATCGGAAATCCAAGATGGCCGCCATCGCAGGACATAGATTAACATTGGACCCTATGGGAAAATGTTCAAATGCCTTCTTCTCAGAAACTACAAATATGATTAAAGCCAAACTGTACATGAATGTTCATTGGATGGTCCTCTACAATCTTAAGGTTTTTTGTTCCGATATGAAATTCAAAATGGCGGCTATGGCAGGACTTAGTTTAACATTGGACCCTATGGGAAAAATGTTTCAAAATGCTTCTTCTCTGAAACCACTTGGACAATTGAAACCAAACTGCCCAGGAATGATCATTGGAAGGTCCTCTACAAAGTTTCTGTTTTTTATGCCGATCGGAAATCCAAGATGGCCGCCACCGCAGGACATAGATTAACATTGGACCCTATGGGAAAATATTCAAATGCCTTCTTCTCAGAAACTACAAATATGATTAAAGCCAAACTGTACATGAATGTTCATTAGATGGTCCTCTACAAACTCTACGTTTTTTGTTCCGGTATGAAATTCAAAATGGCGGCTACGGCGGGACTTAGTTTAACATTGGACCCTATGGGGAAAATGTTTCAAAACGCTTCTTCTCTGAAACCACTTGGATAATTGAAACCAAACTGCCCAGGAATGATCATTGGAAGGTTCTCTACAAGGTGTGTGTTTTTTATGCCGATCGGAAATCCAAGATGGCCACCACCGCAGGACATAGATTAACATTGGACCCTATGGGAAAATGTTCAAATGCCTTCTTCTCAGAAACTGCAAATATGATTAAAGCCAAACTGTACATGAATGTTCATTGGATGGTCCTCTACAAACTGTACGTTTTTTGTTCCGATATGAAATTCAAAATGGCGGCTACGGCAGGACTTAGTTTAACATTGGACCCTATGGGGAAAATGTTTCAAAACGCTTCTTCTCTTAAACCACTTGGACAGTTGACCAAACTGCCCAGGAATGATCATTGGAAGGTCCTCTACAAATTTTATGTTTTTTATGCCGATCGGAAATCCAAGATGGCCGCCACCACAATACATAGATTAACATTGGACCCTATGGGAAAATGTTCAAATGCCTTCTTCTCAGAAACTACAAATATGATTAAAGCCAAACTGTACATGAATGTTCATTGGATGGTCCTCTACAAACTGTACGTTTTTTGTTCCGATAAGAAATTCAAAATGGCGGCTACGGCAGGACTTAGTTTAACATTGGACCCTATGGGAAAAATGTTTCAAAACGCTTCTTCTCTGAAACCACTTGGATAATTGAAACCAAACTGCCCAGGAATGTTCATTGGAAGGTCCTCTACAAAGTTTCTGTTTTTTTATGCCGATCGAAAATTCAAGGTGACCGCCACCGCAGGACATAGATTAACATTGGACCCTATGGGAAAATGTTCAAATGCCTTCTTCTCAGAAACTACAAATATGATTAAAGCCAAACTGTACATGAATGTTCATTGGATGGTTCTCTACAACCTTAAGGTTTGTTGTTCCGATATGAAATTCAAAATGGCGGCTACGGCAGGACTTAGTTTAACATTGGACCCTATGGGAAGTGTTTCAAAATGCTTCTTCTCTGAAACCACTTGGACAGTTGAAACCAAACTGCCCAGGAATGATCATTGGAAGGTCCTCTACAAAGTTTCTGTTTTTTATGCCGATCGGAAATCCAAGATGGCCGCCACCGCAGGACATAGATTAACATTGGACCCTATGAGAAAATATTCAAATGCCTTCTTCTCAGAAACTACAAATATGATTAAAGCCAAACTGTACAAGAATGTTCATTAGATGGTCCTCTACAAACTTTACGTTTTTTGTTCCGGTATGAAATTCAAAATGGCGGCTACGGCAGGACTTAGTTTAACATTGGACCCTATGGGGAAAATGTTTCAAAACGCTTCTTCTCTGAAACCACTTGGATAATTGAAACCAAACTGCCCAGGAATGATCATTGGAAGGTCCTCTACAAGGTGTGTGTTTTTTATGCCGATCGGAAATCCAAGATGGCCACCACCGCAGGACATAGATTAACATTGGACCCTATGGGAAAATGTTCAAATGCCTTCTTCTCAGAAACTACAAATATGATTAAAGCCAAACTGTACATGAATGTTCATTGGATGGTCCTCTACAAACTCTACGTTTTTTGTTCTGATATGAAATTCAAAATGGCGGCTATGGCAGGACTTAGTTTAACATTGGACCCTATGGGAATTTTTTTTCAAAATGCTTCTTCTCTGAAACCGCTTGGACAGTTGAAACCAAACTGCCCAGGAATGATCATTGGAAGGTCCTCTGTTTTTTATGCCGATCGGAAATCCAAGATGGCTGCCACCACAGGTCATAGTATTAACACAGAACCATATGGGGAAAATACAGAAATATATTCTTCTCTGAAGCTATTGCACTGATTGAACCTAAACTGTGCATCAATCATTGGAAGGTCCTTTACAAACTTTGTGTTTTTTATGTTGATCGTAATTCCAAGATGACTACCACTGCAGGACATAGTTTTTACATAGGACCAATTGGTTTTTTTTATTACCAGGTGAACGATACAGGCTCTTGAGAGCCTCTGGTTATTTTGTGCGATTGCATTGCAATCTATTAAATTGGAGTTACCTCCCTTTTTTATTTTGCATGATTGCAATCTTTTAAATTGGAGTTGCCTCCCTTTTTTATTTTGCGCGATTGCATTGCAATCTATTAAATTGGAGTTACCTCCCTTTTATATTTTGCATGATTGCATTGCAATTTATTAATTTGGAGTTGCCTCCCTTTTTTGTTTTGCGTGATTGCATAGCAATCTATTAAATTGGAGTTGCCTCACTTTTATATTTTGCGCAATTGCATTGCAATCTATTAAATTGGAGTTGCCTCCCTTTTTTGTGCGATTGCATTGCAATCTATTAAAATGAAGTTACCTCCCTTTTTTGCACAATTGCATTGCAATCTATTAATTTGGAGTTACCTCCCTTTTTTGTTTTGCAATATTGCATTGCAATCTACTAATTTGGAGTTACCTCCCTTTTTTATTTTGCACGATTGTATTGTAATCTATTATATTGGAGTTACTTACTTCCCTTTTTTGTTTTGTGCGATTGCATTGCAATCTATTAATTTGGAGTTACCTCCCTTTTTTGTTTTGTGCGATTGCACTGCAATCTATTAAATTAGAGTTACCTCCCTTTTATATTGTGCGTGATTGCATTACAATCTATTAAATTGGAGTTGCCTCCCATTTTTATTTTGCATGATTGCATTGCAATCTATTAAATTGGAGTTGCCTCCCTTTTTTGTTTTGCGTGATTGCATTGCAATCTATTAATTAGGAATTGCCTCCCTTTTTTATTTTGTGCGATTGCATTGCAATCTATTAAATTGGAGTTGCCTCCCTTTTTAGTTCACCTGGACCAAAGGTCCATGTGAACTATTGCCATCACTTGGCGTCCGTCGTCTGTCGTCTGTCGTCTGGCGTCTGTCGTCTGTCGTCTGTAAACTTTTCACATTTCAAGCTTCTTCTCCGAAACCACTTGGCCGATTGGAACCGAACTTAGCAGGAATGTTCCTTGGATGGTCCTCTACAAAGTTACTGTTTTTCGTTCCAGTCGAATATTCAATATGGCTGCCATGGCCAATAATATGCTCTGATTGGCTGAAATTTCAAAGATCTTCTTCTCTGAAACTAATGAACTGACTGAACCCAAACTGTAAAGGAATGATCATTGGAATGTCCTTTACCAAGTTACTGTTTTTTATGCCGATCGGAAATCCAAGATGGCCGCCATCGCAGGACATAGATTAACATTGGACCCTATGGGAAAATGTTCAAATGCCTTCTTCTCAGAAACTACAAATATGATTAAAGCCAAACTGTACATGAATGTTCATTGGATGGTCCTCTACAATCTTAAGGTTTTTTGTTCCGATATGAAATTCAAAATGGCGGCTACGGCAGGACTTAGTTTAACATTGGACCCTATGGGAAAAATGTTTCAAAATGCTTCTTCTCTGAAACCACTTGGACAGTTGAAACCAAACTGCCCAGGTGTTTTTTATGCCGATCGGAAATCCAAGATGGCCGCCACCGCAGGACATAGATTAACATTGGACCCTATGGGAAAATGTTCAAATGCCTTCTTCTCAGAAACTACAAATATGATTAAAGCCAAACTGTACATGAATGTTCATTAGATGGTCCTCTACAAATTGTACGTTTTTTGTTCCGGTATGAAATTCAAAATGGCAGCTACGGCAGGACTTAGTTTAACATTGGACCCTATGGGAAAAATGTTTCAAAACGCTTCTTCTCTGAAACCACTTGGATAATTGAAACCAAACTGCCCAGGAATGATCATTGGAAGGTCCTCTACAAGGTGTGTGTTTTTTATGCCGATCGGAAATCCAAGATGGCCACCACCGCAGGACATAGATTAACATTGGACCCTATGGGAAAATGTTCAAAAGCCTTCTTCTCAGAAACTGCAAATATGATTAAAGCCAAACTGTACATGAATGTTCATTGGATGGTCCTCTACAAACGGTACGTTTTTTGTTCCGATATGAAATTCAAAATGGCGGCTACGGCAGGACTTAGTTTAACATTGGACCCTATGGGGAAAATGTTTCAAAACGCTTCTTCTCTGAAACCACTTGGACAGTTGAAACTAAACTGCCCAGGAATGATCATTGGAAGGTCCTCTACAAATTTTATGTTTTTTATGCCGATCGGAAATCCAAGATGGCCGCCACCGCAATACATAGATTAACATTGGACCCTATGAGAAAATGTTCAAATGCCTTCTTCTCAGAAACTACAAATATTATTAAAACCAAACTGTACATGAATGTTCATTGGATGGTCCTCTACAAACTGTACGTTTTTTGTTCCGATAAGAAATTCAAAATGGCGGCTACGGCAGGACTTAGTTTAACATTGGACCCTATGGGAAAAATGTTTCAAAATGCTTCTTCTCTGAAACCACTTGGATAATTGAAACCAAACTGCCCAGGAATGATCATTGGAAGGTCCTCTACAAAGTTTCTGTTTTTTTATGCCGATCGAAAATTTAAGATGGCCGCCACCGCAGGACATAGATTAACATGGACCCTATGGGAAAATGTTCAAATGCCTTCTTCTCAGAAACTACAGATATGATTAAAGCCAAACTGTACATGAATGTTCATTGGATGGTCCTCTACAACCTTAAGGTTTTTTGTTCCGATATGAAATTCAAAATGGCGGCTACGGCAGGACTTAGTTTAACATTGGACCCTATGGGAAAAGTGTTTCAAAATGCTTCTTCTCTGAAACCACTTGGACAGTTGAAACCAAATTGCCCAGGAATGATCATTGGAAGGTCCTCTACAAGGTGTGTGTTTTTTATGCCGATCGGAAATCCAAGATGGCCACCACCGCAGGACATAGATTAACATTGGACCCTATGAGAAAATATTCAAATGCCTTCTTCTCAGAAACTACAAATATGATTAAAGCCAAACTGTACAAGAATGTTCATTAGATGGTCCTCTACAAACTGTACGTTTTTTGTTCCGGTATGAAATTCAAAATGGCGGCTACGGCAGGACTTAGTTTAACATTGGACCCTATGGGAAAAATGTTTCAAAACGCTTCTTCTCTGAAACCACTTGGATAATTGAAACCAAACTGCCCAGGAATGATCATTGGATGGTCCTCTACAAGGTGTGTGTTTTTTATGCCGATCGGAAATCCAAGATGGCCACCACCGCAGGACATAGATTAACATTGAACCCTATGGGGAAATGTTCAAATGCCTTCTTCTCAGAAACTACAAATATGATTAAAGCCAAACTGTACATGAATGTTCATTGGATGGTCCTCTACAAACTACGTTTTTTGTTCTGATATGAAATTCAAAATGGCGGCTATGGCAGGACTTAGTTTAACATTGGACCCTATGGGGAAAATGTTTCAAAATGCTTCTTCTCTGAAACCACTTGGACAGTTGAAACCAAACTGCCCAGGAATGATCATTGGAAGGTCCTCTGTTTTTTATGCCGATCGGAAATCGAAGATGGCTGCCAGCACAGGTCATAGTATTAACACAGAACCATATGGGGAAAATACAGAAATATATTCTTCTCTGAAGCTATTGCACCGATTGAACCTAAACTGTGCATCAATCATTGGAAGGTCCTTTATAAACTTTGTGTTTTTTATGTTGATCGTAATTCCAAGATGACTACCACTGCAGGACATAGTTTTTACATAGGACCAATTGGGTTTTTTTTATTACCAGGTGAACGATACAGGCTCTTGAGAGCCTCTGGTTGTTAGTGTGCTCACCTCGAGCATGGTAGATTGTAGGTTCAAGATCAGATAGGTTCATCAGTGGTTTTATTGTTAGTGTGCTCACTTCGAGCATGGTAGATTGTAGGTTCAAGACCAGATAGGTTCATCAGAGGTTTTATTGTTAAGTGTGCTCACCTCGGGCATGGTAGATTGTAGGTTCAAGAACAGATAGGTTCATCAGAGGTTTTATTGTTAGTATGCTCACCTCGGGCATGGTAGATTGTAGGTTCAAGACCAGATAGGTTCAATCCAAAGACTATAAATTTGGTATTTGATGCTTCTCTGTTCAGCACTCATTATTAATGAGTAAGAGCAAAGACTTGTTTGCTCGGAATCAAGATAATGTGTCTGTGGAGCAACATGTCTACCCCGAACTGTAGTTTCAGCGAGCTTGCACTATTAAAAAAAATCCATCAAAGCGTGTTGGTCCAGTCCAAAGCAAAGATCATCATTATAGCATCGAAATGCAACTTGTTCTTGCTATGATATAGGTGATAAATTACTCACTTGGAGTTAATAACAATTTTCTATGTATTAATTTTGTAGTGCCCCTGAAGTATCATATAAACAAGTTTCACTATACAAGTAGTTAAAGGTATTCTTTATAGAAGAATTATATTTCTCAATTTAATTTTTTTTATATTGACCAAACTTCTTGGTAAATTAAGTTTAAATGGTTTCCTTGAAAACTGCAAATCTTCTTCAATTAATTACCATACATATGGTTATTATCAATTTTAATTTCTACAATTTCTAATTGCAGGGGGAAGCAGTTTATAATGGATCATCTCAGGATGGAAGATGTATCATGTTATTGGGAAAAATTATTAAAACAATATGCTAAACTTTTAAAATTTAAACCTACAAGGAATAACAATTATAAACAAATAAAGTAAAAAAAATAACAAAAATATTTTTTATTTTTTTATTTTTACATGTATTTTCATAACATTATTTATTCTACACAATAGAACACACACAATCTGACTACCTGTATTGTAACAAACTTAAATGGTAGAAAGATAAATTTTTGTCCTTCATAAAATAAAACGCAATCCGTTTTGGTTGTCTGTTTTACTTTTGAATCAAAGTTGCACAATAGAGAATATTAGCGATTTAAAAAATATATTATGATATTCTTTGTTGAATTGAAAATTTAATGAGATTTGAACTTGTGTTATAGTTACTGAATATAAAAATTAACTTGGATTAGAAAATCATGAATATTTACCACCACATTTATTGATACAGGTACAAAAATTGTATTTGTTATTGTATGTTTTTTTTTCATCTTAAATATATAAATAAATGGATAAATGGGGGAGACAATTTTATTTTCTCCCTTGTCTATCTTACTAATGCTTTTTAGGTTTATGGTGTTTAACGCCACTTTCAACAATATTTCAGTTATATCGTGGCAGTCAGTTTTATTGGTGGAGAAAACCACCAACCTGTCGCATGTCACTGACAAACTTTATCATATAATGTCTCGAGTACACTTGCCATGAACGGGGTTCGAACTCACAACTTAGCCTTACGGAATATCAAGCCCAATATTCCATTAAATTTCTGTGAATTTTTATTGATATGAGCAAAACCGTGTGTTGAATTGTTATATTGTGATTATATAGGAAAATATTAAAAAAATAAATGATTGTAGGTAATTTTCCATTGTGCCATATTCTACAGTAATTCATTACAAATAAAAGAGTGAACACATTTTTTTGTTAAATAGTGTTTTATTGAGTAGTAAATAATTACGAAAGCCTCGGCTGAATAATACAAATAGCTTAACAGATATTTTAATACTACATGTAGTTTATAAGGTTGGCTGTTCCAAAACTAATCAATGTTAATGACAGTGATTATCCATATCATTCAGATATATTTCTCTTTATGCAAGAGCAAAAATCAACATATGTTCATTTCTCATATCCATCATGCATCACCTAACTAATTTGACTAAACAATGTGATTAAACAATCATCAATTCAATTGTCAACATATTATGTGATAAGTTGCATTCCTACTTTGACACTGTGATAATACATGAATTCCCAAGCTGCTCTAATTTCATTGAAATGGTGCTAATTTTATCAAGCAGGTGTTTTGACATTATCCGTGTATGTGTATACACATTTTTACAAATGACAATTATTAAAGATATTCGAATCTTTTGTATTTTGTATTTATATTTATATATATATATGTATTTTATTACAAAAGTAAATTTATATCAATTTTAATTTGTTTTCATTCTTTTTTCACTTGTTGTAAACAAAATATCACAGGTATTTATTTACTATACAGCTAAGAAATCAATTGGACAATTTTTAACTCCCAACTTTTTAAAAAAGTTTGGGATTAATGTAGTCATCATGTGTATGTCTGATTTCAATTACAATTTCCACATAAAAACGATGTTCGGTTCATCTTTACCTCAAATTGTTTGTAGGAGGGCTCATGTCTTTATTTACATTATTTGTGTTTGTTTGCGTATAGTGGTATCTAACACATATTGTGTTGTGTTTTTGTTTTGTTTTTCTTCGTCTTGTGTCCCCCGTGTTGCCAGTTTCTCTGGATTGTCCATTTTTCGTTGCCCCTTCAGTTTTCTCAACGTTTATAGCTCAATGGGAAAATATTGAAGACATGCAATTGTTGCATCCACGTCTAAACTGAATTTTCCATTAGTAAAAGAGTAGGGAGGTGTCAGTTTTTTATGAAAACCATTGTGGCTTATCATTAACAGGTAATATGTTATGATAAATTGTTAAAAACTCGAGGTGTGCCATATCTAAAGGGGAATCACACATTTCAGAAAACACTAAAAGGTTATGTTTGTACTGTTAAAATGATAATTATTTCCTGATCGAGTTTCCGACATGTCTGTTTGGATATTGAAGTCAGTATTGGTTGGTTGTTGGTATTTATCGTTGTCATCTTCGGCAAGTTTTTAGCTCTACCATAACCACCAGACTAATTGGGCATGGAATAGTCGGACAGATCTATACAACAGTAGGAATCAATGGATCGATTGATTGGTGTTTAACACACACTTTAGCAGCATTTCAGCTATATCGTGGAATGAACAAACTTTACAAATTAATTTCCTTATCAACGAGTTTTATTTTTTCTTGTCACTACAAGGAATATTGAATCATCCAATGTTTTACTTTCTGTGCTGACGTGCAAATAAAAAATGGTTGTTTTTTAACCAGTAATGTAAATGAAATCTCGGAACTCATCAAGCTGAATAGATGCTGGTTTTTAAATGATGATTAGATATTCAGCTTTTGTTATTTATGTTGATTATGTGTATTCACATAGAATTCAATTCATCTTTTGAAAATTTCATGCAAACATTGATGGAGGCGATTATGAATTTTTAAACAGTGATGGTCAACAATATCCACAACAAACAATCACCTATCACCTAAAAGCATTTAACATTAAAAAAAATACCACGACATATGACCTTCAGGCTTGGGACAGGCATAAAGATGTGGCGAGGTTAAACCAATTAATGGAATCCCAAACTCTCGATAATTGGATCTCTATGTACATATACAAACAAATGATAAAAAACCTGGAAAGATTCACTCCCAATCAAAAAGACCATTCTGTCACAAAAATGAAGGACAATAAAAACATGGACAGTACAAATAGCATGGTCAATTCATGTGAGTAGTTAATGAACTATAAACATGGACAGTACAAATAGCATGGTCAATGCATGCGAGTAGTTAACTGACTACTTGCTAGGAATATAGAATCTGTTGGTTAAAGACCATTACTCTTAAGACAAGTGAGTGATTGTTGTTTAATATCAAAGGAATTTTTTTTAGGTATATTATGGCGAGAATAAGTTTTCGTGAAATAATGATGTCTGCATTGTACTACACCGATTTTTATAGTGCTAGCTCACTGCAACAGCACTGTGTGGGTAGATACGTCACTCTACTGTGCAACATTATCCCAATTCCAAGCTAATCAGTCTGGTTTTACTCCTCAACACTAGTACTTAGTGGAGATGCAGAAAATACCAATTTAATAGTCTAATTTGACCTGACCAGGAATTGAACCACGATCTAAGACACTCAAGAGGATCATCCTAACCATTACATCACAGATGTGGTTGATTATTCACTGTGATGTAATGTGATTTCATTAAAGACTTATCATTGATTAAGGCCTGATGGTCGAAATGTTGGATAATGAGCAAAAATATTGAATATTTATTCAATTATTTTCCCAATTTGGAAAAACAACTGAACTAGGAAAAACTTGATTGTTCAGGGAACAAGCGAGTATCAATAATATTTTTCAAAACTACCATAATTTGTGAATAAAGTCAAACAATAAAATAAAACATCTTTATATTAAATATAATTAACAAATTCATTTTCACATGTGTCCTGTGATGCATAATTAATGAATCAGATTTTAAATTTTACAAATAAACAATCTCATTAATTTATTACCCATTCATACAACAACTGTCCTTATTCTCCTCAGATATAACAGTGAAACCTGTATAAACCAGAATCCTGTATAACCTAATTTTAAATAATAAAGTCCCAAAGTAGAATTGTTTTTCATTAATTTAACCTGTGTAAACCATACACCTGTCTATCCTGAACACAAAAGCAGGACCCAATGAGGTTCGACATAGACAGGTTTCACAGTATTTGAAAGAATCTTGGTAAAATTGAAATTAAATATAAGATACTACAAGCTCTTTTCTGTATATTGAATATATAAAAAAAATGAAATGAAAACATGATAATAGTCAAACCTGCATTAAAGGACACCTGTATATATAACAAATCACTGTCTATAAAGGACACCTGTATATATAACAAATCACTGTCTATAAAGGACACCTGTATATATAACAAATCACTGTCTATAAAGGGCAGTTTCATTTTCTCCATGTAATGAATAACACATACAGTGACACACTTTGAACCAGTACATAAAAAACAACTTTTCATAAAGATCACATTTTCAGGTTCCCTTCAATGTCCTTTATATAGAGGCTTAACCGTATTACAATAGCCTGACATCCCTATTAATAGGAATACTGTATATATTTTATATATTTAATATTGATGACAATCATCAAACTACATGTATCTGACCAAATTATCACCTAAACTCCAAACAAACATTTTTATTTGGTTCCATTTTCCCCATATGAGGAGACAACTGATAACAATGCTGGTTTAAATAATATTTTGTGGTCATGTGTCATGTATAGAGTTACATCGTCTCCTCAGTGTTTCTATCATTCTACGACATTTGATCATCATCTACACTCAATCTCAGCAAAAATAAAACAAATAATACAGTACTACTAACAATTAATCTCCTACAGTCTTTCAACAATCTTTGGAATGATGTGACACGCTTGCCATTTTCTATCTTGCTAACTAGAAAACATTTATAATCATATCGTTCAATCAAAAACTACAAAAGTTATCATTTATTTCTATTCAATCTGATTAAAATCACATCTCTCACAAGTTCTTTACTGATATGTGTAGCGGCGTGGAAGATCTGAAGAAACCTCATTAGGGTCATATGTGAGTGACCTTTATGGTACCGTCCATTTAAAATGGTGCTTAGGCGACTATATATGACAGGGTTATAATTTAAAATTAAACTGCTTTTTTTACTACGAGAAATCTGATTGGTCGTAAAAAGTTAATAACCTGTATTTATCATATCATTAAATATTCATGAGTGTCACTCGCATGTGTACATATTAGTAAATGGAAGCAAGTGAACGAGGTGAATTTAACAAGATTTATTTCTATTCTGACACAAATTACATATACTATGAATTTTAAAATGACTAACCTAAAATCTTCTGTTTCTAAACTGTTTGTTTTTTGTCTTTCTCCTATTTTTAGCATGTTGGTTAAATTTTCATAATACTTTTCAATCTCCACGGTGGATTTGATAATAAAATGGTATACGTTGTAATGACCCTTTCTCAAAGAATTTATTAATCATGTTAAAATCACTTCATATGATTCATTTACAAAATTTATCAAAGATAAGTATTATAAATTCATTCACAACTATCATAAATTATTCAAAATCATATTATGCACTGTTACTCTCAAATTTAAAATCGGCACCAAAACACTGACTTGATGGAGGATCATCGAAGGAACATCCATGCAATGTTTGATTTTAAATTTTTCAGTGTTTTCAGAGAACGGGAATTTTAGAATCTTTTACCATAAGGCATCATCAAGAACTTTCTTGACAATGTTGGTGTAATGCAAAATATGCCAAATTTGCATAATCATAAAAAATCTGCAATATCAAAATTACACAGAAAAATTCAGAACATATTTTGTGTATACATGCATATCAAACAACACATTATCATGTGGTGAAAGTAAAAATTACATCTCCTTTAAGCACTAAATGTACATGAAGAAGCTTTAGCCATTTACAGAAATTTCCATTTATAGTAAGAGCAAATTGTAAGATATATTTCTGAATAGAGACCACTCAAGGGCCAAACCAGCTAATCTTGGTTTAATTTTGACCAATGCTTTCAGAGGAGACGATTAAAATGTGAAAAATTTAACGACGGATACCATCTTATGATGATAAAAGAAAGATTTTCTTTTTAAGAATAAAGATTTATCTATGGTACTTGTGTGTTGTTTATTTGGAAACATTCACCACTAAATGTCAGTACTTACACATATAGAATTAGTACTCCATGCATAATTTAACATATTAAATATATTAATTATATGCAACAGTTATAACAATGTTCAATGCATAATTTATGAATCATTAATTTGTTCATTAAGCTTGTAACATGATTAAAGAGATACAAAATTTCTACATTTGTTCATTAATCCCAATCATCCTCTTCCTCATGGCCACCTGAAGGTGCAGGAGGGGGAGGAATTTTGTTAGAAATTTTGTCCATAACTGACCCTCCACCTGATGATGAAGATGTTTCTGATTTATCACTTGAAGTTTTACCAGCTCCAGATATTCCTTTTCTCCGATTGGTCAGACGACCTTTTAATGCATCCATTAAACTCATTTCTCCACCACCGGAAGATTTAGCTTTTGCTTTTTCTTTCTTTTTCTCTGCTTTTTTTTCAGCGACACTCTTTAATGAAGCCTTTCCTGCTCCACCAGCCTTTCTAATGGCATCCATCAGACTTGATCTTCCATCTCCAGATACTTGAGCAGGAACATCTATTGGCACACCACCAACATCATCTTCCCCAGCAGGGGGAGGAGGAGGTGCTGGTGGTGGTATGTCAGCTGGAGGAGGGGGTGGGGGGGGTGGTGGTGGTGGTGGAGGAGGTGCTCCAGCAGGGGGAGGGGGAGGAGGGGGTGGCGCCACATCACCAGATTCTGGTGTAGCTGTTAATCCTATATCTGGGACATCTGGTACTGTTTCAGGGACTATCGATGGCAAGTCAGGGATATTGGACCCAAACACTGAGGGTGCAATTGAAGGTCCTTGGTCAGCACTATATGATAAATCATCAGCAACTCCTGAAAAATGTCAAATTAAACATATTATTAGACATCCATACAGTACAGCTTACAAAAACATTTTTCTTCATCTATTTTTGGTTTCCAAATCACAGATCAAAGATAACATTCGTTATTGCTTTGCTGGAATAGTTCATAATGAAAAAAAACAACTTTGGAATTCAAGTTCGTTTTAGATAATTATGATAATTAATTATGGAATTATTTGCTGTTTGTACAAAATCCCAACCAAACATCAGTAATAATATCTGGTATTTTGAAATATTTGGCTACAAGATACAGTGAAACCTGTCTAAACATTTCCTCCTTGGAACCAGCTTTTATGTTTGGAATAGATAGATATTTGGTTTATACACATTAAATTAACAAAGATTGTTTACTATTGGCACTTTGGTTTATACAAGCTTCTGGTTTATTCAGGGTTCAGTTTCGATAGGTTTTTTTGTATAGTAGTTTTTGATTTGCTGAAAAATGTATAAAGTTTCCTCCTAAGAAATGGACTGATCATTTCAATGAAATACCCTAAGTATTTAGTGAGGTTCGAGTTACCCAATATTTAGTTTTATGTGTAGTGTTTCGTCGATCAATGCTCGTCTTAATTCTTTTGGAAATTGCATTGTCTGTTCTACTTTGTTTTACTACTTCTGATTGGCCTTTTGTGCTCTTCAAACTTTTCTTTACAAGGATGCTCTGTGGATGTTTCTTCTCCTAATACTTTTTTCCTGGGCTTTTATCTGATTCCAATATTCCACAGGACATAAGTAATGTAATAGTACTTTTTGTAAACTATGTATTGCATACAACTACACGTTCGTTTGTATTAAAATATTGTGAAAATAAACATTGTCAGTATTACTGAATGTGAATACAAGTTCTACTGAAAATGTAAATGCAGTAAGAGCTCCCCTTTTTTGCTGACAAATTTTAAAAATTATTAGAAAGATTTCTTAAATTAAGCTGAAAAATAGCCTGGACTTGAGTTGATTTGAAGTGGGTGAAAGCTAACATGGACATTATCAAGCCAACTCCCTAAAAACCAATTTTAATGTATTACCTAATAAATTTGGAAGAAAATCTGGAACAGCAATATCTGGAACATTGCCAATATCTGGTATATAAAAGTAATTTTCTGCTCGATTTCTCTGCATTTCTTCACGATGAGCTATCGTGCTTGGAGCATCCGCAAGTTCATCTTCTTCCTCTATTGCAGCTCGAGTTTTTGTCACAACACCAAGGGGATCTATTATTACATATTTTTTGTATCTGTAAAGTAAAAAGCAAATTTAAATATCTTCCCTGTAGCTAAATTCATATTATAATGCACAATATAATTGGTATAACATTGTATAAAGCAGTTTCATTCACAATACCATAGGTATGTTCAATTGTTCATAGTTCAATGTCCCTGTTTTCCTACCAGCTTTAAGGACCGTCATGGTTGTGATCGTATGGTAGTGGGATTTACAACTGCCTATCATCACTAAAGTTGTGAATTTGAATCCCGCTCATGGCAAGGTGTACTTGATACAACATTATGTGATCAAGTTTGTATGCAACTTGTGACAGGTCGGTGGTTTTCTCTGGGTACTCCGGTTTCCTCCACCAATAAAACTGACTGCCACGATAAAACTGAAATATTGTTGAAAGTGGCGTAAAACAGTAACACCATAACCATAATCACCAATCTTCATAACATAGCAACTGTATATATTACAAAAGGCAACTACAATTTTGTTTTTAAAACTGACGATCGACATCATTAATTTACAAGTACATTTTTTGTACCTTAGACATCAGAATCATGATCAAGTTATTTACTAATTATTTCTTATTTAAAACTCCAATTAAAAACTCCACATTTATTGAAGTACATGTACATGTACCTGTAATATTGTAAAGATATTAATTTTCACTGGTCACATTTTTTGCTGCTACATATATTTTGTAATTATTCTTAATAATTTCTTTCAAAACTTGATACAATGTACTTACAAATTTTCAGGCGTATTAAAAAGAAGCAGAGAACTTGTAGACGACACATTTTTTGGCAGACCGCCAAGTCCTTCATGTATATTTTCACCCTCTTTATGTTTTTTCTTATTCAAATGAACACTATAAAACTGTAGTTTCTCTTTCAGAGTTTTATCATCTGCAGGTTTATGCTTTGATTGAATTTTATAATGAGGTCTGTGAATATCCTTCATTCCGTTCGCATTATGACTAGGAAACAGTATTTTATATTCTTCGAAATTTTCATTTGCTGGATATTTTGACAGTGCAAAAACTTTGGTCGCTTTGTTACTTCCACTTTTAATTTTTTCTACTTTGGCTTGTGCTAAATTGACTCGATCATTTATCATTTGAATTCTTGTCCTATTTTCTGCTATCCTTGAACTGATTTTCTGAAACACCTCATTGGCCATTTTATTTAAATATTCCAATGAATCTGCAATCTGATGAACAGTCTCCTCCTTCCTGAGATCCGGAGGGATCCCAGGTACTTTAAATGTCTGATCGGACATTATTGTCATTTAAACACTCTACAAAACAAAATAATAATAATTCAAATTTTGTTTATGCTTACATTTAATATTTCAGACATTTATAACGAATTGACTTTGGACAACTTTGCAAAATCTGACACATAATTTCTGAATACCGGCAAGTGTGTGCAAAGTCAATTCTATATATTCTATTTTTCTCATAGATAGGATGGCATAACAAAAGGAATAACAATAAAAAGCTATCCCTAAAGACATTACTACAAATAATAAAAATTAATTATCTATGGAAGCTTGTAGAAAAATATTTAATGAAACTATTAATATCAATTATACACCTCAACCTAACTATCACACATCAACGTAATTGTTAAGCAAACGAGTTGCTTCAGTTGAGCAATTGTGAAAGTTTTTAAACAGGCTAAATCTGTAGCAGGGATCTCCCTGGATTTTGACGATGAAGCCAAAAGCCATCATCATAATCAAAAGACAGGGGCCATTAGGCATGGAGGCAGACTAGGCCAAGATTCTGTCGGGAAAACGATTTCCAAGTATTTTACACCCTCTCAGGACTAATTTTTGACACTGAAATTTGCCTGTTTTCACAATTTGCTTGTTTGATATTTCAGCTTTTAAACCCATTTTCAAGTATATATAATATAGAAATATAGGTATAAACACTAGTGACTAGATATTTATGGTTTCATTTTGTGATCAATTCTTTAGCCAGGATATGAAATGTGGGAGAAAGTTTGGCAGTTTCAAGTTTTACTCTGAATGGAGAATTCCAAAACTGTTTTGATACATCAAAATACTGAGTGATGATTAAATTTCAAGAATTAAAGTCACAAATTTCTGTTGTTGACAAATAACAAGGTTACCAATATGAACTAAAGTCTAAAATTTTTGGTTTGTCGTTTTGTTGAAAGGTTCCTGCAACAAAATGCGATTTAATGTTAATTTTCCTCAACACGCTTTGATAGCATGTTATCAAATTTGATACATTCGATATCATTCAGAATCAACCGCACAATACAAATGTAGATATGATCAAATCTGGTGGAACCGGATGAAGTATGACTGGCACAACAAAAACTGCTGTTATTATCCTTACAATAAAAATGTACAGAACCAGTCAACAGCACACTGAAAATTAGGTATGCGGCCCAGCTATCAGCACACTACAATAATTTGAATAAATGGCCCATCTGTGTTTTTAATGCAGCTGGTGGAATGGCATGCCACAAAGTGATCAGTGACTATATGTCGACAACAAACAACAACAAAACATGAGCTACGGTTCCACCGCTATGCTTCATGATGACACTGTCAGTGTCAGTAACACTTTTTTTTTGTCACTGACGTCTACTGGTCGGGGAGTAGTTCTCGCCAACTGTCTCATTTAGCGCGAGTGCTCGCGAATTTTCATCTGATTTTTTACCATCATTAAAGGACGCCGTACCAATCCTTCATATTAAATTTTATCGAATTTCATTGTGAAATATCGCTAAAATCGGGTATAAACCCTACTGCACCCCACATTCTGTCATAACATCAACAGGGGGTCACGTGTGTTGGTATTCTTAAAATAGAAAAACATAGATCTTTCTAAAAAAGTGTCACATTTTGCCTTATTACTCATCCCTACAATCCAAAATACTCACGGTTGCAGAATAAAAATAGATTCCATGTTAATGGAAATGGCCGCCTGTGCATGCATTGTTTACGTCATCAATTTCCTTGACCGCTAATTTATACATGGATCCTATATTATCACATTGAGCATAAAACATGGACAAAATATTAAAATTAATTCTAGAAAAACTGGAATTATTACTTTTCATCTATAAAATGAAAATTATCAGGTAAACAAACCACTGTTGAAAAGGATGTATTTTACGGAATGGGGGAGCGGCGTGGGGATGGCATGACAGCCTTTAAAACATCGATAAATAATTATCAGAGTTTTATACAAACTAACACAAAAACCGGTAAACTTTTTAAGAAAGGGTTTCAATTTTCTAAAATGTCGATTTTCTTTCCTTTTGACAATATTTCTGAAAGTTGGCGAGAATTGCTTCTGTTGCGGCCATTTTCTGTTGGAAAACGCAACATCGTAATAATGGATCCCCGATCTGCGTGCGCTCTCCTTTATGAAAATTCATTTCGTAGGTAAATCGCTATGGTTCATGCAAAATAATAATGGGGTGAAACAAAAGGTTTCTCGACTGCTTCTTAAAAATATTGGATAAAAAACGTAAGAAATGGCGAGAACTACTCCCCGACCAGTACTCAGTAGTGAAGATGAAACTGAAAATATTCTGAATACAATGACTCAACATATTTCTGTTCACAAACAATCTGCATTTTTATAAATATATATACAAAAAAATACAGTTACATCAGTTTCAGAACACCACCTGTTTCACTCAACGTGACCGGTATTGGTAAAGCAATGGCAAGGAAAGGGATACCAGGAAAAGCATGAAAAGGGGCGTGTTAAATTACAAAGAATTGTTGTTCTCTCTTTTACCTTATATAATAAGTCTCGAATATTTGATTCTTAATACGATTGTATGATCATGTTCATCTTTCATTTTAGATATGCTGCTAAAACATCGATTGCCATGTGAAAATTAAGAAAATTCTTATTTCGATTTGCATTCGCAGTCACGAGTAAAGATATCAATGATGTTTTCGTCACTTCCACCTCAAAATACATGACGTAAAGCTCAAACATTTGGCTTCGTTCGATTGAACCATTATATCTCTACTCGGGTTAGAAAGGGATGCAGGTCGATTCGGTCATACTACCAGTTCGGGTTCAGGTCAAGTCGCCCCCAAGACAAGTTTTATTTTATTACGTGGCATTTTGGTCCTGTGGCTGTGATACGGTTCGCAAATTAATGCACCAAACGACACAACAAGTAAACAAACATTGACACGGTAGAAAGGAGTGAGAAAAAGAGTCAAACACAAGCCTCGTCCGATACGATTTAAATCTTACCCTCGGGTGTCACAGATTTTACTATCTTGCACCTCTCCCGGTGTTAGACCCTATATATCTCTACTCGGGTTAGAAAGTGGTGCAGGTCGATTCGGCCATACCACAGGTACTCGGGGATAGGATCCCCCCTTTTTTTGTGAAAAAAAAATTCCCCGTTTTTTTCTTTCTTTTTGGTATTTTTGTGATTAACTTGTGCTATATCTTCAGATAAATCTCACTATTTCATATCATCAGAGAAATATCACTATTTCCTCCAGTTTACTATCCAGCCCCTGCCACGATCAATATTAATATACTAGAAGGTAACTAGCTTCTCTGGGCTGACCTACATTTCTCCGAGGAAGAATTCGGGGAATCCTATCTATATAATAACAATCAAACACTTACCAATCGAAAAGCGGGCATCAATCCTTACTTCGATCATTTATCTGTTAGAATCAACTTGCTTTTCAGTCATGAAAGGCGATTTAGTCCTTGAATTCAATCGGTATTCACTCGCGAGACGTTCCATTTGAAGCTCGATCAACGGAAGTCGTAATTTTTAAGCGACAAGACTAATCTGGTTCCTTGTCCGTAAATGTGTATGGGGTACCTGTCCATTAGAGAAATTCCGAAATGTCATCTGTAAAACCAAAGGGTAAGAGAAATACGAACGTCTTTTTGGCGGATTTTACGACTTCCGTTGATCGAGCTTCAAATGGAACGTCTCGCGAGTGAATTCCGATTAAATTCAAGGACTAAATTGCCTTTCATGACTGAAAAGCAAGTTGATTCTAACAAATAAATGATCGAAGTAAGGATTGATGCCCGCTTTTCGATTGGTAAGTGTTTGATTGTTATTATATAGATAGGATTCCCCGAATTTTTCCTCGGAGAAATGTAGGTCAGCCCAGAGAAGCTAGTTACCTTCTAGTATATTAATATTGATCGTAGCAGGAGCTGGATAGTAAACTGGAAGAAATAGTGAGATTTCTCTTAATGATATGAAATAGTGAGATTTCTCTGATGATATAGCACAAGTTAATCACAAAAATACCAAAAAGAAAGAAAAAAACGGGGAATTTTTTTTTCACGAAAAAAGGGGGAATCCTATCCCCCGAGTACCTGTGGGTCATACTACCAGTTCGGGTTCAGGTCAAGTCGCCCCCAAGACAAGTCGCTTACTTTTCAGGTCAACTCACCCACTTTTTCAGGTCAACTCGCCCACTTTTCAGGTCAACTCGCCCACTGTTCAGGACAACTCGTCCGCTCACCAGGACCTTTAGAAAAACTTATTGTTTGTGTTTTGTTAGTAGTATTTTGTTATTTATCTTATGTAATTTAGTTTTTGTGTTGTCTTTCATGTGCATTTCTTCTCTGTGGGGTGACTCGAAAAGCCGAAATACACTGCCATTAGCCGAAATACATTGTCATTAGCCGAAATACACTGTCATTAGCCGAAATTTCAGTCAGTGTCTACCTTTTACATTTTAATATTTATTTACTTTTGTAATAATTATTCATATATTATTTATTTATTCATTAATATTTATATTATTAAATAACAATAATAATTATTATTATTACATGGTACCTTTTATGGTTTGATGCTGATGCTGTGTGGAGAAAAAAAACTAATAGACCTTGAAGACATCCCAGAAATTTGTTATGCAGTCCACAAATAAAAAATTTTAATTTTAAAACTACCTCGATATCCTGCACGTAGCTAGGGATATCATAAGTAGTCGGCGAAAGAAATTGTATTTAGATTTTATATTAAAAATTTAAAACTACCTCGATACCCTCCCTGCACGTGGTTAGGGATATCATAAGTAGTCCACGAAAGAAATTATTTAGATTTAATATTAAAAGATTAAAACTACCTCGACATCCTGCACGTGGCTAGGGATATCATAAGTAGTCCGCGAAAGAAATTTTATTTAGATTTTATATTAAAAATTTAAAACTACCTCGATATCCTGCACGTGGCTAGGGATATCATAAGTAGTCCGCGAAATAAATTATTTAGATTTTATATCAAAAGTTTAAAACTACCTCGATATCCTGCACGTGGCTAGGGATATCATAAGTAGTCCGCGAAAGAAATTACTTAGATTTTATATTAAAAGTTTAAAACTACCTCGATATCCTGCACGTGGCTAGGGATATCATAAGTAGTCTGCGAAAGAAATTATTTAGATTTTATATTAAAAGTTTAAATTATAAGAAATTTATACTCTAAGTATCACGAGCCTTAGATTAATTTTGTTACAACGTCCTTTGCTGCAAAAACACATCCTATATACAAAACATGCCAGATATGATGAACATGATAGCAAGAAAGTAACAAGTCTGACAATAGAAACATGCCAGATATGATGAACATGATAGCAAGAAAGTAACAAGTCTGACAATAGAAACAAATGTACAGCACGATTTTTCCAATTCCCTTGCTCCTTGGTTTTCTTTCTTTGGTAACGTCGAAGTTTTCCCTCTGTGACCATCTGGAGTTGAGTCGGTAGTATCCTGGCTTCCTTGTGCAGTAGTACGATGAGAATGTACATTTACATGTTTGGTTTCTGTGATTTCCTGTTGATCCGGTGGTGCCAGCCTTCGACGTCATTGTTTGTCCTCACTGATTGGCGGTAAACCGTTCATGATGCTGGTTTCCATGTGCTGCCGTTGATCCATGTGTTGTTGATATAATCCATTAATTTAGTTATGTTTTCTGTGTCGACTGTATCCTTGGATATGGATGTCAGGGAACACAGTCTTTACGGCTCTCCATAACACGTCTTCAAAGTCTGCAACTAACCTTTCTGCTACTGGTGGCGATGGAAGCAGTTTCAGAATCTGTTGAAGTACCTTCTTGTAATCTTTCTTTATTTCTCTTTCTGGACATTAATACGAAGACCCCTGGCAGCTGCTTCATATTGTCCTCGTGTTTAGCGAAGAAGTGGATTGATAGTAGTTGAACAAATGGTTTGCAAACCATCTTGAACGTACCATCAATGAACAGTGTCTTAGCTGTAGAAAGGTACTTAAGTTGCTCGTGATCTTTTACGATGACATCTCCACGGTAAAACTCAGGTGAAGTGTGGGTGCTGATGTAGTCTCTGTCTATCTGGAAATCCATATCTTGGGGCTCTGTTGCACGGTCTGTCTGTTGATGTCTGTTTGCAGTCCTGACTATGTTGTTGTAGTTTGGTCTGGAATATTCTGGGTTTTTTTTGAGTCAGCATCTTCTTCCAGGATCTTCTCCACGACGGTCGGTGCTGATGTAAAGATGTCTGCTTTAGCGGTCTCGATGATCTTCTTTGTTATGAGTACGTTGGTTAAGATGCCTGGTTTAGATTCGTGTGTGTGGGGCTTGTTGTTGGTAGTGTATAAGTCTCCTCTGTGGATCACTGTGGTTGTACATGTTGTCTTCTTGTTCCTCACGCTACACCGCCATAGAGTAGAACCATCTTTGTTCTGTTTCTGAAAGTATAAAATACACACGGTGACGTTATGCACAGTGTTGGTGACTCTTTTGGTAACGTTAAAAACGACGTTGCGGCGTGTTTTCATTAACGTTACGTTGATACGTTTTGCTTAAGAAAAGTAGGTGTACATGAATATGTATGTATATTTAGATATGGACGGAGAAGAGATGCATAGACAGGATTGATATTCTTGAGAACCTTATTTTGAATTAATTCTTTTTTTCTGGTGGAGTCAATCGTTCAAGTTACAGAAGCTGCTTTCCAGTGTCTATTCGATTTATGCTTGAATGCGTCAGTTTATTGAATGTTTCACTCTTCCGACAACTCCCTTAGTGTTCAATTATTTTGTTGTTACCTTCATATTTGTCTTATAAGTTTTGAATACCACAAAGGTTTTGTGCTACTAATTATTCATTGACAGTGAGGGACGGTTGAGAACCAAACTTTAAGACAAAAGAGACGACTTCAATTTTCCTATTGTGAAATTTCCATTTCACGACTATCACCGGATATGACTAATTATCGAGTTTGTAACATGAGTGACACGGCGGGTGTCGCGCGTGGAAAAGGAGCTGCTTACCCTTCCGGAGCACCTGAGCTTATCCCCGATTTTGAGTGGGGTTCGTGTTACTCAATCTTTAGTTTTATGTGTTGTTATGTAGACCATCGTTTGTGTGTTGTTTTCTCTTTTTATTTTGGTCATTGTGTTATCTGTCCTTCGATTTTTGATGTTTTGAATTCCCCCTTGGTATGTTCAACTCTTTTTTATGTAAATATTTTTGTACATCATGTTTTAGGTGAGCTATGTAAGATTAATCGAATAATTTTGAATGTCTGGTGCAGGTATCATTTTATTAATATAACATATTTGTGCAACGAAAATTCATTGTGTTAAAGCACTTAAGCTTACACACTCCATAATGTTGTTATTTTCTTCCTCTGTTAAACAAAATAGATTGTTTTTAACGGAGCTTTCCTGGCATATGTATAGGACGGATTCACAGAGAACAATGGGCGGTGGAGTCTTCAACAGTTTATACTGTAAAATATTATTTTGTTTTTTGGTGAAGTACAAGCCCTTATTTACACGCGCACTAGGTGGGAACGACGCATCTCATAAATCAGTCTCATGTCTCAACAAAACCTCTACACCTGACAGAGCCTTTAATAGAAAGAAATCATGATGGTCATCATTGCATAAAACGGCAAATATTGTTCCTTTGAAAATTAAATCTGCTACAGATTATATCTGTTCTTCCACTATGTCGTCGCGATCGGTTTCCTTGTCATTATCGGGACCAGGCGATATACGTAGTACAGTTTTATCAGAATTACCAACTTGTGGCAGATTGAGACAAGGTTCGACACCATCAACCACAATACACGACTCACAATAACAAGATAAATTTCTTATCAATACCCGCTTTGAATCCAGTGTCTCGATTCGATGAATCCCCCAGATTCCTCTGATTGGCTGAAATGATTTGTTATTGCGCTCAACTTCCTCTATGCATTTAAAAATTCTTCGTTTACAATTGTGAGAACGAGTTGTTTTTAGTTTTGCTTCGGCAAAATTGTATAGGTCTCGAGCACATCGGATTTCTGCCTTCCCACGGACTACGGCCATATCCGCCTGGTTTTTTAGCAAACCACCTGCCGCATCTTGTGGACCTTTTCCGTGGCTGCTTTCAAAGTAATTCCTCACTAGTTTTGAATATCCTAAGTCCTGAAAAGATTCGGCAATATTTCCAACACAATTTCTGCTCTTGTATTGGCTTTGACCGCCGTCGCAAAATTCATGCATTGTTGTGACAGAATAATTTATGGACTGTAAGTAATGTGAAATAAATGTCTGGACATGATGAACAAAGTGTTGATCATGCTTATCATCACGTGATATTACATAAAAATGTTCACATACTATATTTGGGTCGTCGGGTGTACTTGATTCCCCATTTACATCTAACAAAGAATGTCTATAAATAAGCGTAACATGGATCGAAGCTTCTGTTCGTTGACTGAATTTCAACTCTATCAGTACATCTACAGTTCTCTGAAAAATCATGTACTGTTACGTACTCGTTTTCGGGAAGATTCTCAATTATATTCTTTAACTGGTCCGTTTGCCATTTTGCCCTGAAGTTGTGACCTGGAAAAAACTGAAGAACTTTTCTTAAATTGTCAATCATCTCACCTGGTTTTGTTGTTTTGTCCACTAAAGTCAGCCTTTTTCCGTACCATGCTTCGTTTTAATGTCAATATATTCAAATTGTTTCCATTTTAAATCCGGAACATTATCAGCCTTGCTCAATTCAGGATTACTGAATTTTATAGATGAAACTTCGCAATTACTACAGTTCCTCTCAATGCAATCTTTTAAATGCATACTGCCATCTTCAACAGAACACACCGTGTCCGCATATAATTCGGTCATTGTACGGTATATTTTGAAGTCTTTTTCATCTATTATGCCATCTTTCACTAGTTGTTTACGATACGATATGAAAGAGGTGAACATGTATCTGCTTTCTAAGTGGTACCTACAGCAGCAGGTTGTGCGGTCCTTCAGGCGGGCTGGTCTTATGAAATATGGCTTACATTTTTCAAATGTTCGCTGCGATACTTTAACACCTAGGTGACTCTGCTGAAATGAAAGAAACACTTCGCTCTGTGTTTTCTCTAAAATTAGAAGTCGATTCGGCCATAGTCGTTTCGGCTACACTACCAATTCGGCCATAGAATTAAAATCGATTCGGCCATGGAATATTTAATACGGTATTTGACAAGTTCTAAGCTCAAAATTTAAGTTTTATTTTATTTATAATATGGATTAGGCACAGTCTACAGGCGAGCATCGTATCTACGCATGGTAGTTTTGGGTTCTTTTCTTCATTATTCTTGATTATTTTTCTTTGTTCTTCAATTCGACTTACCCAGTTAACTTGATTTTTTTCATTACACTCGAGCGGTCGAAGACAAGGCAAAATAAATTTGAAAGCATTTTTAGAAATAATAGAATCTGTTGTTTTTTTCACCATTTGTAAAAGCAGAAGCGGATTTGGTAGAATATTTTGTACTGTGTTTGAAACGGTATGTGCGTCTTCATTAGCAATGTGCCCTTATCAGATAAGTGAACATCTGCATCTAACATTTGCCGACCATCTCGACTTGTACAGTCAACAAGCAAATCCCACTTTTCGGTTTCCGCCAGAGCAGATCCCACTTTTTTCTGAATGAATAATGTCCCTCGTCTGGAATATTTTGAATAGGAAATAAAACGATCGCGAACGCGGCTTTTTTCTGTTTTTAATATATTAAGAACAAACAATCGGTCTATCGTTTAAAAAAAACAATGGTGTATTTGGAGATCGCATCTCTGTCCATTGAAACTTATCTGTCATATTAAAGATGTATTTTTAGACATATGCACTTCTCGACCACTACCCATGATTTCGAATACCGTCTACGTACTGACGACAAATAGGTTATTTTGCAATAAATGCATTTACAGTTTCATAATGTTACAGCCAAAAAAGTCGTTCTGAAGCTAAGCTTAACAATGTAGACAAACAAACAAAAGGACTGATGGGATTCGAACCACATTCTAGAACTATCCATTCCATCACAAGGCAGCGCCAATGCGATCATGACTACTGTGCTCCCGCATTTAGTCAAGTAAATTTATTACTTAATACAGTAGTGATGGGGTAAAATGCAAATTAGTAAACATAGCAGACGATTTGATTTCTCAACTGCAGATTTAAGAAAATAACTACCAAGAACAAAAAAATAAATAAAAAAAAAAGCTCTGATGGTTTGCTTACGATAAAAACGACATGCGCTAAATTGCTTTATTTTTATTGATTATGACAGTTTACGTAATGTTTGAAAAAAAAAACATAAAAAAACGACATAATAGTTAATATTGATAAAGAAAAATATGAAATTAACAGCTTGCATTCGTGTTATGATTTCATATGTAAGGAAATATTCGTTGTACGGCTTTCGAAAAATCAATACAAATCTACTGTACAATCACAATTCTTATATGTAAAAAAAAAACAAAAAAAAAATTATTATAAATATAGCCTCCATTGTTATCACTTTAACCGAAATTAATAACGAAACACATTATGTGCCTGCAGGGGTCGTGAAGCAGCGATTATACGATCAATGCTATGGTACAATGATCACATTTGTAAGTTTTGTTTTCTTTTTTGTGGTATACAAGCCGACAATTTTTGTTTATATCGTTAATCAAACAAACGAATAAATATAACATAGATTTCTTTTACATGCATCTTTTTACCATGCGGTGTCAGTGTGTTTTAAATTGGTCATCCAAACTGTCGAAACATAACATTTATTTAACTGTAAAATTCACAAATGAAAGTCACCCCCCCCCCCCCCCCCCCCCCTTTTTCCCTGTTTAAATCAATGATCAACAATATTCCAGAATCAAACAAATGAATAAATATAACAGATTTCTTTTACATGCATCTTTTTATCATGCAGAGTCAGTGTGTTTTAAATCGGTCATCCAATCAGGACGCTCATTATTCTTGTCCAAGATAAAAATACATCGTTAAAGTAAATTTACCTGTGGTTTCAGAATAGAAGATTTTTAGAAATCGAACATAAAATTTCCCTACTTCAACTCGTAAATTTACATAGAAATCGGAGATATTTTGTCATAAAACTTCACACATGGTTTTGTCTATCATATTTCTTGAAGACAAACATAAAGTTTTATTGCATTTATCAATATTTTATGAGTATCAACAGTTTTTTTTCAACACCGTATCTGTTTCTCGATACAGCCGCAACTTCAACTCGTAAATTTACATAAAAATCGTAGATATTTCGTCATAAAACTTCACACATGGTTTTGTCTATCATATTTCTTGAAGAAAAACATAAAATTGTATTGCATTTATCAATATTTTATGAGTATCAACAGTTTTTTCAACACCGTATCTGTTTCTCGATACAGCCGCCCGATTACAGTGACCCGTGACCCAGATTAGCACATCCCAGCAGTTCTTTATTAATAAGGTTGTTTAATAAGGCGTACCTGGTGTAAATTGGTGCAACTCTATAATAAAGTAGACGATGCCTATATTTCATAAAATCATATTTAAGCATATTCCATAAAAGGGAAAGTCTTTATATGTTACCAAAGGGAAAATGTATATGCATGTTAAAAAGGAAGTTTTGTGTTGCAAGTTTTTGATTTTTAACAATTGTAATTTTGTTTGTTTTCGTGTTTTTCTCCATTACACCAGCATTGAAAGCACTTGTATCAGCAAAATTTTCCATTCCCCCCCCCCCTCCTTAAAATCAGTCAAATCTTCATTTTTCCCCATCCAGTTTTTGGAAGGAGCGGATGCTGGCTGTCTAACTCTACGGTCATATTTCTACCTGACGTTTGGAGATGGCCAAATCCGGTAAAAACCCTAAATGTTCCTTTTTTATTACAAAATCCGCAGTGGAACCAAAGAATGAATAGTCATGAACCATGTATATAACTAAAGGTAAAATATTAAATATCTTTATCCTGAATGGAGCCTGTCCGAATTTTTATGGAAATCTGCATTGATCTCTTGAAAAAAAGAAAACAAAAACTAAATATCATGCAAAAATAGACATCTTTTTAATAGACTCCGAGCAGATAAAATATCTTGAACATTTCAAAATTAAGATAATCCCCTATAAAAGGAAATAAAGCAAATTAATTTCACTGCGTAAATCGGAATGAATTTTGCATACATCGCTATTAACGTCCATAATTTTAACAGCAAAGCCGATTTTCGAGAAAATGCTACATCTTTGAATATAAAACACTGAATTTATTATTTATTACGGTCATTCAGGATATGAAATAAAAATTCAGATCTCATAGAATCTACCGATACAAAAAGCTAAATAAAATAATTCCAATAAATCGGATTTTATTTGAATAAGAATACATAGTTTTTTTTCAATTTTTTTTTAAACTTTTTGTGACGTTCCTTGTCAGGAAAAGATAACTCGATTCAAGAACGATAATTCTAGTTATCGCACATTGTGAAATCGATCAATATGTTTGAACATTAAAATTATTGTCAACATCTCTATATATTTAAATATAGTGCAACTGTTTTAGTGCTTTTATGTTTAAATTGTTGTTAATTATGTACAATATATATGTGTTTGTTAACCTGGTGAGATAAATATATATAGATAATAAAGGTATAACAAATTGTGAGTGTTTCATTTTTACAGAAAATTATGATAGTCACAGTGTGATGCCAACAAAAAGCTGTATATAAACCCAGTCCAATATTAGAATCAGATGTATCTTTTAAAGGTTAATGTAGTAATAACAGTCAATAGTCTAGTTAATGTAGTAATAACAGTCAATAGTCTAGTTAATGTAGTAATAACAGTCAATAGTCTAGTTAATGTAGTAATAACAGTCAATAGTCTAGTAATGTAGTAATAACAGTCAATAGTCTAGTAATGTAGTAATAACAGTCAATAGTCTAGTAATGTAGTAATAACAGTCTATAGTCTAGTAATGTAGTAATAACAGTCAATAGTCTAGTAATGTAGTAATAACAGTCAATAGTCTAGTAATGTAGTAATAACAGTCAATAGTCTAGTAATGTAGTAATAGCAGTCAATAGTCTAGTAATGTAGTAATAGCAGTCAATAGTCTAGTAATGTAGTAATAACAGTCAATAGTCTAGTAATGTAGTAATAACAGTCTATAGTCTAGTAATGTAGTAATAACAGTCAATAGTCTAGTAATGTAGTAATAACAGTCAATAGTCTAGTAATGTAGTAATAACAGTCAATAGTCTAGTAATGTAGTAATAGCAGTCAATAGTCTAGTAATGTAGTAATAACAGTCAATAGTCTAGTTTATAATAGAAAAAATAAGAACAAGACATGATGAGCAAAACAAAATAATACAACTGACAAGACAATTAAAAAGATAACACACAAAATAGGAAAAGGAAACTATATCAACAGGAACGATCTATTCATAGTAAAGAAGACAAAAACACATTTATGTGTTAAAATCATAATTGTCTGAATGGGGGGTCTTCTTAATCTCTGGGACCAAAATATCGTTTCGTTTTAATAGTCCAGTTAATCTGTATTCATTAAAATTTGGGCAAATTTTTTCTATATTCATTAAAATTTTGACGGGCCATTTTTCTCTATTTATTCATTTTAAGACCATTTTTCTCTATTTATTCATTTTAAGACCATTTTTCTCTATTTATTCATTTTAAGACCATTATTCTCTATTTATTCATTTTAAGACCATTATTCTCTATTTATTCATTTTAAGACCATTATTTTCTATTTATTCATTTTAAGACCATTGTTCTCTATTTATTCATTTTAAGACCATTTTTCTCTATTTATTCATTTTAAGACCATTTTTCTCTATTTATTCATTTTAAGACCATTTTTCTCTATTTATTCATTTTAAGACCATTTTTCTCTATTTATTCATTTTAAGACCATTATTCTCTATTTATTCATTTTAAGACCATTATTCTCTATTTATTCATTTTAAGACCATTATTCTCTATTTATTCATTTTAAGACCATTATTTTCTATTTATTCATTTTAAGACCATTTTTCTCTATTTATTCATTTTAAGACCATTTTTCTCTATTTATTCATTTTAAGACCATTTTTCTCTATTTATTCATTTTAAGACCATTTTTCTCTATTTATTCATTTTAAGACCATTTTTCTCTATTTATTCATTTTAAGACCATTATTCTCTATTTATTCATTTTAAGACCATTATTCTCTATTTATTCATTTTAAGACCATTATTCTCTATTTATTCATTTTAAGACCATTATTCTCTATTTATTCATTTTAAGACCATTATTCTCTATTTATTCATTTTAAGACCATTTTTCTCTATTTATTTATTTTAAGACCATTTTTCTCTATTTATTCATTTTAAGACCATTTTTCTCTATTTATTCATTTTAAGACCATTTTTCTCTATTTATTCATTTTAAGACCATTATTCTCTATTTATTCATTTTAAGACCATTATTCTCTATTTATTCATTTTAAGACCATTATTCTCTATTTATTCATTTTAAGACCATTATTCTCTATTTATTCATTTTAAGACCATTATTCTCTATTTATTCAATTTAAGACCATTATTCTCTATTTATTCATTTTAAGACCATTTTTCTCTATTTATTCATTTTAAGACCATTTTTCTCTATTTATTCATTTTAAGACCATTTTTCTCTATTTATTCATTTTAAGACCATTATTCTCTATTTATTCATTTTAAGACCATTTTTCTCTATTCTGTAAACCCCAGACCTTCATATCAAACTCACATATACGCACTTTGTTTTCCTTCCTGAATAATGGAAATAGATACAATTATTTCCCTTTGCGTATTCACAACAAATTTATCAACAAACTAACACACACATACTAAGCTAAATCCACGAGAATCTCTATGGAACATAGTTTCAGATATAGTTTCAGAGCGTGTTTGGACACATGGATTAATATTAATTCCATATTAATTCCATAAGGTCATCGGGAAGAACAAGTGTCAATACTGTTTTCTTTCTACTGACATATGAAAATTATATTTATATATGGTCTTATTTAGGGCCTTCAAGGCATAACATGATTTGTCAAAACACACCATTTCACAAAACCAGAGAGTAGAGATATTTAATAAAACATGTGTCAAAATGAAAGTCCAGCATCTGAGCTAGGAGTTAAATTATTATCTGGTATTATATATCAGCTTTAGATTACTCTTTTAAATCAGAGTGGGGGTTTATCGAACGGTAACCAATCCTTAGAAGACTTTATTTGTGATTTAATTTCCTCATCAAGATACAAGATACAAGATATTTTATTTTCCAATTATGGAGCTCAGTACTGAGCAGAATAATCATTTACAAATTAAAGAACATAAAATACACATAAGATTTACTTTAACTTACTTACTTACTATGTATTATATATGGATATTTTGGAATATACTGAATCGACATCATCTCGATATCAAGCGAGAATCCCGAAATCATTACTGGGAGGTCGAGGTCATTGGGCCAATACAGAGTCTCCAACCTCTTCATGTACATAGGTTGGAAGATCATCAGAAAAATAACATAAGATTACGCGATATGTAAGTAAGTAGGTAAATTGTATTAAAAGTCGGCACATGTATACATATAACAAATAACATGAGTTACATCAAGCTCTTAAAACCCACAATAACATATATACAAGCAAACATAAATTTTTAAAACAGGCAAGCACAGATAAATCAAATATGAGCATATAAAAGCAAGTAGGAGCACATAAAAACCAAATAAGAGCACATGAAAAGCAAATAGGAGCACATAAGCTCGGGGCCGTAACTATAATCCGACAGTCCGATAGTCCGACAGTCGGATAGTCCGACGGTCCGATAGTCCGTCGGTCCGATAGTCCGACAGTCCGATAGTCCGATAGTCCGACAAATGCTTTAAACTGATGAAAATTTTGAAAAATAATTTGGCCAAAAATGGTATATTCGTAATTTCAGGATATGGGCCATTCATTTGTATACGCCCGTCAAAATACGGGCTTATTATGGCATACCGCTGTTCGTCCGTCCGTCCACGCCTCGTACGATAACATCTCTCACTTGTTCCTCCCTTTTACTGATAGGTCACGTCGTGATAAAAGGGGGAGCAAGTGAGAGGTGTGATTTTAGTCAGTTTGGAAAACGCCAGTTTTCATATGGTATATACAATTAATTGGTTAAAAAAATGCAGTATATTAAATACTAATATCACGCTGAGAAACTGACCTTCAATTGTCACAAAGGGGGGGGGGGGGGGGGGGGGGGGCGTATCATGGCAAAGTTGTTTATTTTGTCATATTCCAATGCTGTTTCTTTCCGTGATATAAGGAGTCACTTAGGGACAATTACTTCAATCGTAACTTTTTATATATATCATAGTGCGCTTGTCGTAGAAGACGACTATAGCAGGGTCACCCGTCGGAATCCCGAGGAATAAAAATAGGACCAACTTGTCATCAGAACAGACAGAAAAACAAGTTCCCGTGTTATAAGTTGTTGCCCATGTTGACCCATCCCAGAGTCCCCTCTTTCTGATTTTTTGTTTACAAACTTTTCTTATCCTGAATATGACTGAAATATTGCTTGCTGGACCTTAAGCAATCAATCAATTCGCACACATTATTGTATCCAGCTCTATTGATGTGTCGACATTGCTTTTTAGCATAAATATTCCATGATAAAGGGCGGGGGACACTGGTACGCTCTTCTTTTTGTCTTTTCCTTTTTTTTTGGATTCATTTATTTCATCTTTCTTTTCAATAGTGACTTTTCTTGGCTGGACTCGGCTACACGCTACTTGAATAAAGCCTGAAGTAGTCGCTACTAAAAAATATACGGGATACTTACACTACCGGTTCATCACGACTGGATCCATGTTTTCATGGAGTCCGTGTTGTTCATATATGTGTTTTTTTTAGTTCTTGTGTGTCCCTGCCAATTGCTTGTCCGTCTATGATATCGTATTTCCGATGTTCTGGACCTTTCTTTGGTGAGTAAGCGGTTCGATTTCTGGCCCCATATTACACATGTTATAGTGTTAACTTTCAAAGAAATAAAGCATTTGTCGGACTGTCGGACTATCGGACTGTCGGATTATAGGTCGGACCCCCATAAGATCATATTAAAAACAAATAAGATCACATAAAAAGCAAATAAGTTCATACAAGCAAATAATAGCACAAAGGCAAATCATATCACAAATATTTGCCTGCATTTTATTGACAGAAAACCAATTAATTAATGCCTTACTATTCTCTTCTAAGGAGGCTATAACATTTTCTAAAGGTTTGTCTGATTTTGACAAGGTGTTGTCATCTGCATAATTATATAATTCACATTTGTGTACAAAGAAAAATAGATCATTGACAAAAATATTAAATAAAATTGGAACCAATATGGAGCCTTGAGGAACACCTTTAACAATATCTAATAAATCAATAGTATTTTGACCAATTTTGACACATTATTTCCTATTTGCTAAGTAACTGTTTAGCATTTCTAGAGCTGATTGAGACAAGCCATTAGCCTTAAGTTTCATTAATAACAAGTCGTGTGAGAGGCAATCAAAGGCCTTGGATAAGTCCATTAAAATAGCAGCAAGATATTCATTTTTATCAAGGGGTTTTTTCCAGTCTTCAATCACTCTCAAAGGGGTTGATTGACATCCAAATCGGATCTAAACGCTGCCAAAAAAGGATTGAAGATTTTATCAAAATATTTAACTAACTGAATTTCAAGTGAATTTTAATTTTTTTATAAATAGCTGGTAGTACACTTACAGGTCTGTAATTGCCTGCATCCAACACACTATTTTTCTTATGAACAGGTGCTACCTGTGCCTCTTTTAATCTGGCGGGAAAGATTGATGATGTTATTGCTTTGTAATTACTGGTTTAGCAAAATGTAAAAGTTTTTGCGTAACTCTTGAATCCCTATGAAGATGGTTTCTATTATTTTGTATATAGAATTAGAAGTTACTATCAGCTGGTAATGGACATCCCATAAAATCAATTTCAATTCAATTAAATTGTTATTGAGCAAACAAAGAGCATGCAAAAATGCAAATAGGATTGTACATCAAGCACATGGTGTGTATTAGATTCTCTTCTTTAAAATAATTAAAGGACGGACGTCGGATTTCCATTAACGAACTGAATTGTTGAAAATATAATTGCATACATGTATCCAAAGTATCCCAATCATCTAAAATATTGGGGAAAACTGTTTTGTATGACTTTGTATGACATATTGAGGGAGTTTAAAGGTATATATGTGAACATTACTCATATTATAAGAATTATTTCAATTCACATGTAAAAGAATTTCATTTAAGAGATATTTCGGTCGGTTCTCCCCCTTAATTGCTTTATGCATTATAGTTTGTTTTTGATACGATGTATTTAAGTGAGTCCCATCCCAATATATCGTGTGATGTGTCCTTTATTAAACCAGCTGCCTCTATTTGAATGCATTCCATTAATTCAGATATTTTTCTTTCTTAGTTATCCCAAATTCCAAAATAGGTCGAACAAATCCAATATATACATGTTCAAGTGATTTTCTGTCAAATCTGTATTTCTTTAATCTTAAGGCTTTATACTGCACGATTCTATGAATGTCGTTGATATGACCCTTCCACTTGTAAGCTGATCTTAAGGCTGTCCTTAGTGCTAGATATATAACTGCTATTTAACTGAGCACGTTGACTTTAGCGAATAAAGAATAAAACAAAACAAGGGCAACGCAAAGCGTGGCGTATCCCCTCGCCTAAAAATTTGACCCGGTGACCTTGACCTATGACCTTGAAAATCAATAGGGTTCCAGATTCTCGTAAGGACTAAGTATGTACCAAGTTTGGTCAAAATCCATTGAAGGATGTTGATTCTAGAGTGTTCACAAGGATGTTATGGAAGGACGGACGGACGGACGGTAGCGTTACTATATCCCTTCGCAACTTCGTTAGCGAGGGGATAATAAAGATAAATATTGTAGCTGTCTGACGAATCACGGTAATGACGATTCGCGTTATTATTATTTTTTGTCTAAATAACGATTCAAATGGCAACCAAAAAATGTTGTTTGACTCTTGAATATAAAGGGAATTCTCACTCTCATATAGCCAATCATTATTTAGGAGCAAATCATTTCAAATCGGGGGAAGGGGTTGTGATTTGATATCTCGACAGTATATTTTCCACAACATATTGTAAGAAAAATTTCTAGACAAAACAATTTTTTGCAACAAATTTTCGCTATCAATTTTCCATATTTTATTAAACAACATTATTAAGAAAAAACGGGTAGAACGTGCTAAAGTGGGTCACGGGTCACTGTGAGTAGCATGTGTAGTCACGTGACTTGTCTCATTGGTAATCGGGCGGCTGTATCGAGAAACAGATACTGGTACGGTGTTGAACAAACTGTTGATACTCATAAAATATTGATAAATGCAATACAATTTTATGTTTGTCTTCAAGAAATATGATAGACAAAACCATGTGTGAAGTTTTATGACGAAATATCTCCGATTTCTATGTAAATTGAAGTGAAGTGGAGAACACCCACAGGTAATTTTAGCGATGTAATTTTATCTTGGACAAGAATAATGAGCGTCCTGATTGGATGACCGATTTAAAACATACTGACTCCGCATGGTTTAGCAAGTTTACTCAGGTCAATAGTTTATAAATATAGAATCTCGACATCTCCAGCTTTCCAACCATGTAAGTATTTTTGCTCTACGGCGAGGAAAAACATATTACTGAGTGAATTAAAGGTTAAAATGTTATTATTTTCTAAATATAATTATTTTTATAAACGAAAAACAGCTATAAATGTGTTGTTTGGTTCATATAGGAAAGGAAAATACCGGACTTTTAACATTGAAACGGAACCATCTTACGCGGAAACCCACCCGAAAACCCCTACCCCCACTTGAATTTGATGAATATTACAGCCACCATTTTCTTGATATGATAATGTAAAACAAAAATATGCATGTAAAAGAAATCTATGTTATATTTATTCATTTGTTTGATTCTGGAATATTGTTGATCATTGATTTAAACAAGAAAAAAGGGAAAGGGAGAGGGGGGGGGGGGGGGGAATTTTATTTGTGAATTTTACAGTACAGGTAAATAAATGTTCGACATTTTAAAGAGAAAAATAAAAATTTGTTGCGACTAAAGCTTAAATCAGCGTTAAAAATTGAACAAATATCAGTGGTTTTGTAAACGAGATTTATTTTAAATAGAAAATCTAAATTGATTATTTATTAATTTATTATTAATGATACAATTTTATATCCCTTGATGAAAATTTGAAATGAAAACATAGGACCGGACTTTAAGCAAAAATAATAATCCAGGATTATTATTATTTTTTAGCTTTTTCCAACAGTTCAATAAAACAGAAATAACTTATTATGAATAGACATAATAGAAGTGCTTTAAATAGATTTTTTAAGTTCAACTTTTATTCTTATTAATGGTGTATTTAAAGGCAGAATTTAAATCAGAATTGATTTTTTTTTTTTTTTTTATATTAAAAGTTGCCAATATTCGATGTTTTATACTAATAAAATGTTCTGAACAAGAAGCCAAGTTTAAAAAATATATTATAATGTCGTAATTAGTGAAAAGAATTCGTATGTCTGTTGGTAAAATCGCCATTAACACGACCTAATTATAAGTCAGCTGCTTTTCCGAAGTTTGCCGAATACTGATAACTGCTATAAATAACCAGGAAGCATACTGCATGTAAATTCGTTAGAATTGATATAATTTAAGAAATATATCTATGAAATTGGATCCCGGGGTAATCAGTTAATATTATATAATGGTATTTAGTAAGAATGACACTTAAAATCGGAAATACGTGATGAAATCAATAAAAACTTTTGTTCGCGTGCTATAAACCTTCGTGACTTTCGCGGTAGAGTACAAAATCGCCAAAGTTTATATCCGCGAACAAGTCGGTCTAAAGTGTGTAAGAAACAAGAACAGATTATATAGCCTAGCAAACACCATATAGCGTAATGTATTTTCTGGTATAGATCGATATCCGTTAGACAACACAAAGTCATGTATACGTAGTTAAATTTGGGGGGTCATGTAAATTAACATAATTAATTTTCCAAAGAACTTTATTTGCAAGATACTGACAATTAATTTAATGCAGAGTACTAGTAAGTGTTATACTTCATTATATATGGTATATACAGGATTTCGTTCCACAGTATTACAATTTACACGGACTTTTCATAAAGCATTCCTGACCTGTACCATCCAGTTTTGATAACATCAGTTTGAACTTTTAGCCTTTCCCAGGCACTTATAATCCATCCACCTAGCATTGGTTGGTTTCACGGTAGCTAGTTTGAGATCAACGTCGCATTCCTCGACGGACTTCCTACACTTCAGTTGATCTGAAATCTGATTTGCATACCAAGATACAAAATGAGTTTTCACGGCATCCTTAAATTGTGCATTACCGGAGAGATCTAGCGGTTGTAGTTCTCCGGTACATCCACCAGGAATGAATTTAACTTTTATTCCGGCACGTTCCAATTTAGTGAGAAATGAATTCACACGGTGAGCGGCGGAAGATCAAGTTTATCACGCATTTCCCTCACATGCGGGATAAGAATTTCATCAGCAAACCGAATCATTGTACTTTCGTTGCTCCAGTGATTTTCGGAGTGCCAGATATCCCATTCTTCCGGGAAATCAACTTTAGGATGACAATTTTCTGTCTTTCCCTGATAAAGAAGTTTGGGTGGTAAGAGATCGCCGCTCATTGTACAAGATAAAAGTGCTGTTATAAGATAAGATAAGATAAGATAAGATAAGAAAACTTTATTTGAATTCGGTTTTTGAATAACAATAAACACAAGCTATTTGTCTCTCATCTTCTAATCCAGTAATGTCTACCTGTTTTGCACCTGGAAATATTATATTACAACTATTTAGTATAGGATTACATATTTATTCTTGGTAATAATATTATTTTTCTGCATTAAAATTTATAAAGTTACGCGTTGGCAAATATATTTATAAGTGCAATGAAGAAAGTTATCGAAATGTGTTCAAATGTGTAATAATGTTGTCTTCAACCCTGACCACTATATGACATAGTCATTGCTAACACAACATTACTATTATTATTATGCTGACTATTATGTGTAGGCAAAATATATTGAGAACTATTACAATAAAGGAGGTACTGATATTAGTGACTAATATATTGGATCAGATAGTCTTGAAAGTGTGAGAATATTCTTTGTTTCATTGTTAGTTTCATTGTTAGTGACTGATGAAGTGTTGTGGTACCTGTTCACTACATACCTTTCGATACGGTTTTTGTCCTCTTTAGGGTATGGATCCCAGGTGGTGCATGCATATTCCAATGTTGGTCTAACCAATGACTTGTAAGCCTTCTCTTTTATGTTTGCATTTCTGATATTTAGGTTTCGTTTTAAGAAGCTCATGATGTTGTTTGCTTTCTTGCAGATATTTGATAAGTGTTGGTTCCACTTCATATCTGATGTTATAGAAACACCTAGATATTTTGCAGTTGTTACGTGCTCTAGTTGTTGACCATGTAGGGTGTAACTAGTCATAATTGGTTGTTTCTTTCTTGAGATGGTCAGGACATTACATTTCTCTGGATGGAAGCTGATTTTCCATCTTTTTCCCCATTTAGCCAATTTGCCAATATGCTTTTCTGAGTTGTCTCTGGCTTTCATGTTTCAGCTTCTTGTATTTATTTTTGTGAATACTTAGAAAAAAATATCATTTGCAATGTATATCGTCCATCTACCATAAGGCTAGCAGATACTTAATTACTTATTAATAGTGGGTACCGGCTGTACATTATGTAACAGGCGCCATTAATTAATTTACTTGATGATACCTGAATTTGATCCGTTCTGCCCCTACATGCTTTGATCAATTTGACCAATCAAAAACGCCCTTTCAAAATCAAGCTGACACGCTAAGCGATGCGTCCGGTCGATGCAGGACGGTAAACATTGCATCCAAATTACGAGTATATAGTGCAATATCAATGACGCACATGTTGAATCTAGGTAGGAACTAAATGTCTTCTCCAAAAAAACACATAGCATTCCTATAAAGAAGGTTGCATTTTGACCTAGAAACTAGTTAAAGTTACTTTAAATTTGATAAGGTGTTTACTTCCCTTGTTCCGCATGCATGACACACTCGCCGAATCATTTCTACCTGCTGATCATGAGGTGAGAGTGATCTCGATCATGTTTGCTTTCAACGTTTGATTACGCATAGAAAACCAGACGCATGCAGAGATACCTGTAGCATATCTATAGGCCAGTTCATCCTACTGGAATAACGTAGAAACGTGATTGTTGCAGGGTTTAAAACGACATCTAGTCTTAATTTTGTAGTATGGAGTATTAGTCTATTCTTTAGGTCTAGATATCAGTAGAAAAATATCATAATAAAGAAACTACAGCAGGTTATATGTCCACAACAATGAGATTAGGTATTCACAACCGCCATGATATAACTGAAATATTGTTGAAAGTGACGTTAAGCCCCATAAACAAATAAACACACTGATGGAAGTCATTTGTCAACACTCGCAACTGAGATGGGACAGTTCGCGCCCTCCCACAAATGTAGTAATAAAAGAATGGTTATGTAACATGGATAAAGGAGCTAACTTTACATTCCCCTAGCTAAATATTTGTCCGTATAATTATGGTTTATACAGATAGGTGAAGACAACTTCAATTTTCAAGAAACAATTTCAAAAGTTTGAAACAGTATTATAGTCCGTGACACATGATTTAATTTTCCAAAATATTGTACTTAATAATTCTTTACCCTTGCATTGAACATGAAGTAATATACCCTATCATAAGGTAAATGGTCCATGCTTTATATTATCCCATGACATTCTGAATGAATAAATACATACTTGACTTTCTCTATGACTATGGAGATTTAATATTAGATGGTCGTCATTGTTGTTTCTGTAAATGGGAATCTTGTTAATTTTGCCTCTTCATTTTCAGTAAAATCTCTGTTATGACCAGCAATACCAGAGTAAAATATGATAGCAATGGTGTCTTGCATTGTTTGTCAGTATTTCGTATTTCATTTACCCAATGATTGACATAAGAGAATTCCGAGGACATCCGACCAAATGCACCCAAGTTTCACTTCCGGTATAAACAGTCACAAAAAACTCAATGTTAAATCATCTATGACACATGAATAAAACCTGTACATTCAGAGTAAATTTTACTTTCATGTTCTCGGATAAGTAGCAAAATACAAAAGACAGCAATTTTCTTATTCAAATGTTCTTGGAACAATTTTCATGTATGTTTCCTTCCTAATATATTTTATTGAAAATATTTAAAGCTAAAACCCATGTTGTGGTTTTTTCCTCTCCTTTTTGATTGGGAATGGTCCTTTCGGAAGTGTTCCGAAAGTTGTTAAAAATACACATAATCATAAAGCTGCTAAAAGCTGTTTCTCGCCTCAAGTGTGATAGATCATGGGTTCGAGTCAAACCAAAGACTAAAATTGGTATTTGTTGCTTTTCCACTAAGGATGCAGTACTAAAGGAGTTCAAAGCAAAGACCGGTTTGCTCGGAATCAGAATGGAGCAACATGTTTACGCACAGGCTGTTGTTTCAGTGAGCTAGCATTATAAAAATCAAACTCGGCGTGTTGTCTAGTAAAAAGCAGACATCATTATCAACTCGTCAAAATGTAACTTGTTCTCACCATGATATAGCTGAATGAAAAATTGCTCAATTGGCATTTGACAATCGTCACTCATTCACTACCCTTACAAATGTTTATATTTACCATGATTCATGTCAGTAACTTACGACAGGTCTGGTTTTCTCCACCAATAAAACTGACTTCGACGATATAACTGAATATTCCCCTCCCTTAATAGGTCAAGAAATATAAAATATTAACACCAACAACAGTATTATATAAATATTGAAACAGTCATGATAGCACAGTTATTATAATTGATAATTGTAGTCGTATAGATAATTTACAATTTATTGACATTTTCAGAAGAACAAATGACCGGGCTGAAGCGAAAGCCATTGGAGCTGCCCGGTGACCAGCCTCCACCAAAATTATTGAAGCAGACAACAAGTACAACAATTGATACAGCATTTGAAAAAGATTCGGATATTGATAACATCCCACCCCCGATACTAGAAAAGGCAGACAGCTTTATTGAGGAGAGACCCAGAGCTATACCACATAAAGATCAGTTAAATGATGAACGATCCAATAGTTCAACACCTCCACCTCTATTACCAAGATTTCCAACTTTAAAGCCGATGAGACCTGTACAGCTATCTGACAAGTATTTTGGCTTTGACATTCCAAGTGATGACGAAGAGGAAGACGATACTATCACAAAGCTTGCAGAATCAATTTGTGTTGGTGACTGTCAAGTTAAAAATGAAAGTGAAAGTAGAACTAAATGCATAGGAACAAATACAATTTACGACAGTAATGGAACAAATGAAAATAGTCCAATAACGTTAAAAAGGGCAGATACTGTTTCTCTTTCTGACAATAACGGGTCAAATACAGAAGTGAAAAAATCAAAACTTTCTAAGAAAGGAATTATTAAAAAAGTTATAACTCCCAAAAAGGGTACAAATTCTAAAAAAGACAATGAAATTAAGAAAGAAAAATCAAGGCTTCTTAATTCTTTAGAATCATTGCGAACAATTCAGACACTTTCTTCAGGAACAATCATAGAAAAAATTATGAAATTTGGAGCTGAAGAAATAATATTACCATCAGATAGATCTTTAGCCGTGTATGAATTTGATAATGAAACAAACACTACTGCAAATTCTTCCCTAAATTCAAGCTCAGTTTTACATAGGTCTTCAATTCAAGTAGTTTCAGATACATTGAAGTCAATTGAAGATGGGTCGTTACCAAAACTTGATTGTGTTTCTAGTGAAGAATTAACAGGTAGTGAATTGTCAGATGTAGAAATAAACAATACAGCTCCATCACTTCAAAAAATGTCCATTACCTCTCCCACCAAGTTACCCAAAAAATTTATTCACGGTGGGATCAGGGAAATCGTTTTCTCCTTTGATACCACAGGATCTATGTATGGTTATATGGAAGAAGCAAAAGACAGAATGAAAGAACTTGTTGAACGTTTAAAAATAGATATTCCTGGTGTTCGGTTAGCTTTCATGGCCCATGGTGATTATTATGATTTAAAAAATGACAGGTATTTGATTAAATGGTTAGATTTTGGTGCAACTTTGGACGAAATTTGTGACTTCTTTGAATATTTACCCATAACCCATGGAGGAGACGCTGATGAGTGTTATGAACTAGTCTTAAGAAAAGTTAGGGATTCTTTATCATGGACAACAGGAAGTCAGCGTTGCTTAGTAATAATAGGAGATTCTGATCCCCATGAGCCAGGATATCAGTTTGAAGAATTTGTAAATGACATTGATTGGAGAGAAGAAACCCAAAAATTGAATGAGATGGTAGGTATTCTTCAATGTTAAAAAATAAAAAGTAGTGTGGTGCTGATCGGTACAAATAATAAATTTTGTATACAGCATTACATGGCCTTAATGACTCCAGTTGTATGATAGTTGGATTTATATCTACAAATGCAGTCAGTGCTTGGGCCAAAAAAAATATATGTCTGTTTACGGTTACATCCTCCAAAAAAATAGGGTACATCTATGTAGATCGGATTTCCATTTTATTTTATTTTTTCATATTATTTCACATACGGGGATTGCGGACCTATCCGTATCCGAAAAAGGTACCAGACTTTAGATTATATTTGATTGCTCTCCGGTGTGAAGGTGTTATAATACCTCAAAAAAATTGTTGCGGTCGTATAATAAAAAAATTGGTGCCTATTATTTTTCAGGATGTAACCGGAAACAGTTTTTTTTTAGGCCAAAAATTTCTGATGTGTCCACTTTCACTTTTGATTTACTTGATGAAATGAACTAGGGTCGGTCGGGTAACTGTAAAGTACTAAACAGACATATATTTTTTTTGGCCTTATCAATATCACTACAAAGGCTTGTGAGTTTTTGATTTATATATCTATGTCTGTTGTGAAATGTATTTGACCCAATGTTAAATTTTTGTGTTAAAGTTGTCAGTGATATACTGTACCATGGTCATCCAGTCAGCAATGATTTGAATGACCATATTTAAATTCATTGTAATAGATGTTTTATTCCTGTTCGTATGTGACGACAACATAAACAGTTGATTTTTATTATAATATACACTGGATGATCATGCTGATGTAACGTGGAATTGTGTTATATGATACTGTTTAACAGACAAAATGTATTGATTTAATGTTTGTGTAACACCACTATCGGCAATAATTGAGCTATATTGTGATCACTAGGATCTTTACTCTGGAAAAAAACTACGAAGTGTTAGCACATAATTGTACATTTGTAAGCACTTTCTAAGGTACAAATGGAGCACACCATGCAGTCTGTTAAGCACAAATATATGCTTCCTTGCAATTTGCAAAAGGATTAATAAGCATGATTATTATAGATGATCTGTGAAGTGTCATCTTAACCACTAAAACAACATGTCTAAAGATAGGAAATGAAGGTCAATGCTTGGATATATATATGTCAGGGGTTAATAAATCCCCTAGCCCGACGACCGGGGCTAGTAATTTCCACATTTGGACTAGCTGAAATAATCAGCTGTATGTCCGACGGGCTAGTAAAAATATATATCGAATATTGACAAACTTGTCAATATTCGCGTATCTACTTATATTCATATATGTTATATGTTGTTTAATCAGCAGCAATGTTTTATTTATTCAACTGCTAGCTTTTTGTTGAAATTGAAGGTAGAAAAACTGCGTATTCTCGTCATAAAACAGCTTCAACAAATGACGGCTTACCAGAAATTTCAAAAATGAAATATCGGATTCCGGGAACGACTATTTCCGGTTTTGCCGATAGTAAAAAAAAAATATAATGCCGGCTGACCCTGATTTTTTTGACGTGTGACCATAAACACACATATTTTTTTTTTTTTGGCCGTATAGTGACCTGTTCTGTGGAAAATAAGTGAAAATAAAACGCAATACCAGATCTGAAAAGAAAGATAGTTAAACTAATATACATTGTACATGTTGTACAAGGGTTCAAGTCTGCAAGTCGGATTCATGAAATCACGGTATTGACCAGGACTAGTGGTTCATAGATTCGGGCTAGTAATATTTGGGAGTATGCTAGCCCTGGGCTAGTGAGGTGGTCCAATATTTTTTAACCCCTGTATGTATTATAGATATGTCTTCAACTGCATCTTCAAGATGCCAATGTTTCTATAGGGTTAAACCTGTATTAAGAGGTCATCTTTGGGGTGAAGAAAACATGGTCTTATAATACAGGTGACCTGTTAAAAGAGGTTCAATTCATATGAAATTTTCTGACAGAACAAAAAGGTGACCTTTTTATACAGGTGACGACATGAACAGGTTTGACTGTACATGTATATACTATGTATATTGTTGTAATATTAACATGGTAATATAATCTCCAGTGAAATGTTTGTGCACAAAGACAAAGCTAAATTTGACTACATTTGTACATGCACATAGAGTTTCATTATTTTATATTTCAGGGTGTAAGAATTTATGGGATGCAAGTAGGTTACAGATCAGATTTCTACAGACAGGTGTCAAAGATGACGAATGGTGCTCATCTCCGATTAGATTCTGCCAAACTTACCCATGATATGTTAATGGCAGTCTGCTTGAGAGAAGGCAATCTAAAACTTCTTAAGGTGAAATAATTTGATACATGTCACAACATAAATTGTACAATGTATATGTACCCTTTCTTTATTTTGAAGCATGGTAAAACTGTTGTAACTGCATTGATGGTGTAATGATTAGCATGTTTAACTACGGTGTGGTAGATTGTGGGCTCAAGCCCCGGTCTGGTCAAGCCAAAACTACAAGATTGGTATCTACTGCTTCTCCTAAGCACGAAGCATTACAGGATAAGAACAAAAAAATGGTTTGCTCAGAATCCGGATAATGTGTTGGAGTGGAGATTTTCTCTCTATTATATATAACCTGCTATTGTTTTACTTATTAGAGGTAAATTGTAATATTAAGAACATATTTAACTTTGTTATGTTTACAACAAATTATAATGATTATGTCCCTTAGATTAACATCACAGGGTTTGTAGCATCACTTCCAAAATTTATCAGTTTTATATTTTAAAACTTTTTCAGTCATACGAAGCAGAAGTAATGAAAAGACCAGGTTACAAAGGTGGGCTAGATTTAGAACTTGCCAGATTGTTTAGTTCATTGAAAAATGTTTCAGACAATATTGCCATGAAATTTAAGAAAAATTTGATGGAAGGCATACCTGAGAAGGAGAATGTCAAGAAAATAAAAGCTGTGAAAAGAAGTCTTGATGTTAAGACGGAATCCCCAGGATCTAAATTAGCAAAGAAAGCATCAGCAGAGGATGGAAAAACAAATAAAAAATCTAAATTATCAAAGAAATTGTTGCCTGAAAAAGATAAGAAACTGAAAAAATTGTCTGCATCTGATAAAATTGCTAAAAATCTCATAAAAAAGGCAATAAAGGGAACAAAAGAGAAGAAGAAATCACCCACGAAGGAGAAAAAGAAAATTCCTGTCAAGAAAGACAAGAAAATTACAGTAACAAAAGAAAAAAAGAAAGTTGCAGGAGCCAAAGAGAAAAAGAAATCACTCATAAAACCTGCTAAAAAAACACCTCAAAAAGATATTAAAAAGAAACCCAAGCCAGGATTAGCAGTGAAAAAACCTAAAACTGTCGTGGCATCTAAAATTAAGAAAAATGTATCTAAGGAAAAGCAAACTGCATCAAAACTCAAAGCTAAGGCTGTCATTAAAGCAATACTGAAGGGTAAAAAAACAGTAAGTAAAAGCAAAACAGATTTGAAAGGAAAGCTTAAAACTCCTCTAAAAGTGAAGAAGACACCAACAAAATCGGATGGGAAAAATAAGACTCTAGGAACAAAAACCAAAACTTTCAGTAAAAAAACAGATGGGAAAAATAAGACTCTAGGAACAAAAACCAAAACTTTAAGTAAAGTAAAGACGAAAAATGCACCACCAAAAACAATGATTAAAATAAAGCCTAAAGTTAAAACTGTAGATTTAAAGAAGAAAGCTTCTAACAAATTGCCTATTAAGAAAAAAGAAATTGCAAAACCAAAAGCAGAAAAAAAGGTGTTGTCCAAGAAGTCAGTAGAGAAGACGGAAAAGGAAGCAAAAAAGAAGGTACCCGTGAAACAACCCACCACTACAAAGAAGACGGAGACAAAGAAATCTGTTCCTGTCAAACAGGTGAAGGTTATTTATATTTTTTTAATGATTTCAGGGACAAATTTAGCATTTTTGCTGCAGTTGTCAGCTGGGCTCCCTAAAATAACAAGTTTAGTAGCCCAGCAACTGACTTTGTACATGATATATTCAAAATTTAAGTAGCTATTGTCACTATTTTAGTGGTCTTGGCTACTGGGCTTCTGTTAAGTTTTATCCCTGGATTTAATGTCTTCTGAAAGATACATTATAAAACATTTTTGAAAAATTAAGATAAAAATTTAAATGCAGTGAACAAATTTCATCAGGACAATACAACATAACCATTGTAGATTAAAACACTGTACAAGCAAACATTAGGGAGGGTTTACATTTTGTAAACCAAGGGGTGTACGTTTTTTTAGGTTGTTTTTACCATTTGCAGAAAGAAAAGTGAGTATGAACTCTAAATAAAACGTAGAAAGGGACAATGTTATATACTACGGAACTCAGCAGAAAATGGGCTTTTGAATTCGGTATTTTTCTGGGTTCTCTGGAGCATCCTGGTTTCGCAAACACTTCGACAGTTTGCATCGATGATGGATGTTTACCTAGGGGGGGTCACTCATGTTTACTTGCGGAGGGCTGTTCGATTATATCGATGCATAGACGCTAGAAGAAGTTTATGATTATGTGGGGGATTTCACTGTGAAGAATCGTCAATTATACTATAATTTGTGTTCTGTCAGGTTATGGTAGGTATCACATTTGACAGAAATTGATGATAATTTCGACTCGACCCCCCAAAATGAGAAAATATGAGCAAACTGTCGAAGTGTTTGCAAAACCAGGATGCTCCAGAGAACCCAGAAAAATACCACATATAATAAATATATGAATTTTCAACAATAAAACACATTGAAACCTTGTGTCAAAGACTATTTTACCTATGCTTGATAAATACTAATATATAGAACTAATGCATGTTAAAAAATGTTTTATAGTTTTTTGTACTACATGTACATTACAGTTATAAAATAGACATCATTAAGATAAATCCTAATTTGATAAACTGCCTCAATGGTGTCCTTGCCTTGAGTATGGTCGATTTTGGGGTTGAGTCAAACGAAAACTATAAAATTGGAATTGACTGCATCTCCACTAAGCACACAGGATGAAGTAGTTGGTTGGCTCTGAATCAGGATATTGTGTCCGAGATTACCGACAGACTGCCCACAGACCTGTTTCAGTGAACCAGCTCTGAACAAAATCTGACTAAGCCTTTGGTCGAGTACAAAGTTGACATATATATATGCATTGTAACTATCATTAAAAGTAACTCGTAATGATAGAACTGAAAATTGCTCACTAGAACTTTAAACAATAATCACTCATTGACTCACGCCTATAGAAACTTCAAGGGAGACAAATCTTATAAATTTGAATTGATGTCTTGTGTTCAAAATCAGTGGATCTGTTGACTGATAGAAAAAAAATTGACAGACTAGCAATTTAATAGATTTATTTTCATTAAAGCAGTATAAAATTTACCATATTATCATATAAATATATATATAATTTATTTTTGCTGTTGTTAAATTAATTTGTACTGTTTGAATTTAAGACTAAGCCAGCAAAGAAGAATCTGCAGCCACGAGAGATAGCCAGTATAGCCAAGTTTGTAACTGGTCCGTTAAGTTGTTTGACATGGGAACCATGGCTACTTCTTATTGCACACGAAAAACAGAAAAGTGGAAACTGGTCAAAGGGGAAAGCTGGCTGTCCAGGATACTGTAATTCAGACTTGTATAAAACAAAGAGTTCTGTGCCTGTAATATATGAATTTGCAGTTTCACCACCAGACAGTACAAAAAAGTATCCAGTCGGTTTTTATTCAGACAGTGAAAATGTATGGGAATTCCATAAGAACAAATATTTTCATGGAGAAATTGAACGAGTGATTAAATCGAAAGGTTCGATCAGTGTTAGGAAAGGCACAGTTAATAAGAATGACGATGCTTTGTTTGTTAAAACTGTAGAACACATGAAAAATATGTTTGACTACGCTTGGAACAGTAATTCTTCAAAAGAAACAGCAAGGAAAGATAACTTAGTCAAAGAAGGATTTATTGTAGCTCAAGTATGATGAATTGTTCAGTAATAACTCTGTAATGTTATAATATTGTAATGAATGTAGGCAGTTTTTATATTTCATTTTTGTATAGCGTTCCATATACATGTATGATGTCTTGAAAAAATGGTGTATGTTTGCATAAAAAAAGCAAATATGAATTTGGGGTAGAAGTCTTTGACTGAAATTTTGATTCTGTTAAACATCACAAAGTTCTAGTTTTAAGCAAATGGACCCAAATAAAACAACAAGAATGAAAGGAAAGATACAATGTATAAATTAAATGCAACGTATGGATAGGAGATAGTACATGTTAGGATTTTGTAAAGATTTGACTTATTTTACTACATATGTCGTTGTCATTAATATCTCTCTGTAGACACGATTGTTTCTGTTAATTACTTTAGTTCTAGTTAACCAATCCTTCTGAAGTTTTACACAAAGATCATTGGTACATAATCAAGGTTCATATTGATTTTGGGTAAACAAGAGGCCCCTACAGTACAGTCAGAGACATAGCATGATAAATCACTGTGATAGACTTATCACTCTTCTTAGTGATACTGATATATCTTTTGGTCTGTTTGATCCATTTACTTATTCTGATGCCTTTTGGGTGATAGTAAGTAACACTCTAAATGTAAAAGAAATTTTGAAGATATATTTAATAGAACAAAAGATATATCCAAATCACTAAGATGAGTGATATGTCTATCACAGTGATTTATCACGTGATGTCTCTAGTATAAACATATTTTATTAATTAATTCAATATTACACATTATGATAATACACATATAAATTATATAGACATTTAAATTAATCAATAGGATTCGGAAACAAGTGGTTATACTTATATTAATCCGTATCCCTGTTGTTATCTGGTGTTCAAGGTTTAATTAGTATCGAAAGGTAGAAGTGTATTGAGAATTAATCAAGTGTTAATCAGTCGTTGTCAATGTTATTTGGTGTGCATTAGTAAGAAAAGAAAAAGAAACAAACAAATAAAGTGCAAAGGTGTAAGTGCTTTTTTTTTTTTTTACATGTTTAAGTTGTGTGAATATGATTTGGCCAAAAAAAAAAATATGTGTGTTTACGGTCACCCGACCCTAACCTTTTTTATCAGCAATTATTCCACCCTAATTTTTGCTAACGACCCTATCAATTTTTACACAGAATTCGGATAACCATTTTTGTTGTTTAATCAGCAACAATGTTTTATTTATTCAACCGCTAGCTTTTTGTCGAAATTGAGAGCAAAGAAGGTAGAAAAACTGTGTAGCTCGTCATAAAACAAATGACGGCTTACCGGAAATTTCGAAAATGAAATGCCGAAATTGGATTCCGGAACCGGGCACGACTATTTCCGGTTTTGCCGATAGTTAAAAAAAAATGAATGCCGACCCTAGATTTTTTTGACATGTGACAGTAAACACACATATATTTTTTTTGGCCTTACGAGGTGAATCGTTTACTACTTATGATGAACTTCTGCACGTTTAAGAATGATCTGTATTTAGGGTATTCGTTAAGTCTGTAGAGCCAAACAATAATAAATCCGTATTTAAGTTAATTGGTAAATTAATGGTGTGAATATATCTCAGTCTTGTTGCATTGTGAGGGGGACAATGTAGCAGAAAATGGGCCGTGGTTTCTGTTGCCCCACATTGACAGAATGGGGAATTTACAATGTTTTTATGAAATAAGTGATGATTGAGAGAGCTGCATTGCAAACGCTATGTCTCTGACTACTGTAGGTGCAGAAGTGTGCATTTCTGTTTTTTATATGAGGAAAGGTTAATGTTCATCTGATTTTGATGAGGTTTTTTAAGAATTCCCTAGGAAAATCCCTTTTAGAAAAATGTAGATATATGATATATTATGACTTTTTTATTCAATATTGATGCAGAATTTTGCAAAATGATCATCGTGATGGGTTGTCTGCACCATGAAAAATTAAGATATTTTATTTCAAATATGCACCTCTTGTTTACCCAAAATTCTAAAGGGGATCGAAATTCAAAAATTTTGCATATTTAGAAGGTACCTGTTATATAGAAGTTTTATATTTTAGCCACTTTTGATGTGTTTTTTTTTTCTTTCAATTGATTGTGCAGATTCCAGCAGTATGTCAATGGATTTCGTCTATCTCTTAGTGTTGTTTTTTTTTTTTTTAGATAAACAGGCCAGAAAGTGCCAATTTCCAAAATGTTGACCTTTTTATTTTTCATCAAACTGTTTTTATTGTAGTTTGCAAAATGATCATCTTAATGAGTTATTTATGAGTCAATAAAGAAATTGACCATATTTTGATGCATTTATTTTATTTAAATTGATTCCAACAAGGGATTGAGGAAGTATTCTAGCAGAATTCTGCTACAAATTATTGTTTTCAAATCATAAACTTAATTTCAGTAAAACAGATGCAGGAGGAAGGACGCCCATGTGAACTTGCTACAGTCATGGCCTTTTATTATTAGTTAAATGTATCATTATTATACATGTAAAAAGCAATGATAATTATTTTCAGTTATTTTACTTATTTCAACTATTTTTTTCTGGAAGAAAAAATCCTGAAAGTTACAGGACACAATCAGAATAGGTCAAAAATTAACCTTTTAACAGGTGGTGTAGATAATTTCAGCTATTTTTCATGATTTTCAGTTATTTTATTTTTCAACCAAAATTATCCCTGAAAAAGAAACAGAAATTATTTCTTAAGAAAGCATGTAAAATATAAATCTTTATATGATCTTAATTTTTTAAATGAAAATACAGTTGTATTTTTTTTGTCACTTTATACAAGTTTACAATGGATTGGAAAACAAATGTACAATGGGGCGGATGACATTTTTACTTACCTGTATGTTTAATTGTAGTCAGCTGGATTTTTTTTTTATTATAACAAGTGTGGACACAGAAATGTGCTGTCCAAAAGGCAAGTGTGGATGTCAATATTTCATATTATTAAAAAAAAAAATCATGGACACAGGGATCCTGGATTTCTTTTAATAAAAAACTAATCCTGGATTATTATTTTTGCTTAAAGTCCGGTCCTGTGTTTTTATTTCAAATTTTCAACATAGCCCCCCCACCCTCCCCCTCCCAAAGGATATAAAATTGTATCATTAATAATAAATAATAAATTCAGATTTTCTATTTAAAATAAATCTCATTTACAAAACCACTGATATTTGTTCATTTAACGCTGATTTAAACTTCAGTCGCAACAAATTTTTATTTTTCTCTTTATAAACTGTCGAAACATAACATTTATTTAACTGTAAAATTCACCCCCCTTTTTTTCTTGTTTAAATCAATGATCAACAATATTCAAGAATCAAACAAATGAATAAATATAACATAGATTTCTTTTACATCTTTTTACCATGCGGAGTCAGTACCATTGTAATGCATTGGTTTATGAGAATAAAGAATCTTGAGTCGGTGTATTTTAAATCGGTTGTCCAAGATAAAAAATACATCACTAAAATTACCTGTGGGTGTTTCCCCACTTCAACTCGTAAATTTACATAGAAATCGGAGATATTTCGTCATAAAAGTTCACACATGGTTTTGTCTATCATATTTCTTGAAGAAAAACATAAAATTTTATTGCATTTATCAATATTTTATGAGTATCAACTGTTTTTTCAACAACGTATCTGTTTCTCGATACAGCCGCCCGATTACAGTGACCCACTTTAGCACGTTCAACCAGTTTTTTCTTAATAATGTTCTTTAAAAACAAGGCTTATAATTATGTTTTCTGTTGTTTAAATTTGAACCTGGTTTATACAACGAAAAGTTATGTGTATAATTTCCGGTAAATAGCTTTCTCTTGAACAATACTAATTCAAATATTTATGCAAAATAATGTACAAGATGCCATCCGTGACAAGTGGCTTAATCTCAAAGAAAAAGGATTGCATGTTAATCTCTTTTGGCTTTTAGTTAGTACCATATGTAAGAAGTGATTATTCTAGTGTAAAATAATTATTGTCAATACATTTAGTTAATTTTACAAAATGTTGGACTTATGTTTAATATGTATAAAATAAGGGAATTATTTTGCAAAAAATATTGCAAATTGGTGTTAAACAAAATGTTTTTTTCATTTTTAGTGTTCATTATTACTATTATTATTGTTTAAAGATTTTGCATTTGAAAAAAAAAATCAGTTAACATTTTATAAAGACAACATTTTGATCAATTAGATATTTCTTACCAAATACATGTAGTTGGTGGTTTAAGAAATAATGCATGGCAGCCGTAGATTTGTGCTCATTTTACCATGGGTTGGGCATTTATATTCGATTATTTTTACCAGAGCGCTATCGAGGGATAAAATACGAATATAAATGCCCGACCCATGGTTAAATGTACACAAATCTACGGCTGCCATGAATTAATTCTTTTCTAATATGACAAATACGGTAATTTTTATGACCCTGGGCTACCTTAGAATCCGCCACACAACGGTTGTTCCGTTTAGCCCCGTTCACATATGAATATGAATATTGGTTGTTTACGTCATCAAAATTTCACGTGGGAGGTGACCGAAACATCCGTCGGGGAAAACCCCAGATGAGTGCGTTTTCATCGCATATTTGTGTATACATGTAAAGAAAGTAATATAATGTGTAGTTGTTGTGTATGACCTCACGGAAACGGCCTTGTAGGCTTTTATTCATTACAGGAACTTTTTAAATTATGTTTTTTTTTGTTTCCAATCGATAATTTGAGTGCGCAGGTGCTAAAGGTAGATATATACCGACATATATTGGTTGACGATATATAGGCCGTCATATTAGAAATGGTCTCTTTCTATATATGTAATGTAAGCATCATACGTTAATTATATTTGTATGTAGTGTAATTATTTGGATGATAGTTTTTCATACATGTACTTGTAGCCTGTTTTCATTTTTACAAGTCCTGGACAATCATTTTACTGTTATAAATCTGTAGTCATTGGTTACAAGGATTAAAAGTACTGATATTGTAAAAGTTTTATATATGGATGTATGTACATTGAGATATATAGCAAATTTTAAGTTTTGTTTTGTTACCATGGTTTTTTTTATACCCCCGCTCCCCGAAGGAGGAGGGGGGTATACTGTTTTACCTCTGTCCGTCTGTCCGTCCGTCCAAGATATTTTTCTCAGTAACTGTTGATGGCAGAAATCTGATATTTGGTCACAAGCATCATATAGGCAGAGCTCCAGATAATTTTCAAGTCCAAAGGGTAATTACCCCCTACTTTTGAAAATGATGCGTATTTGCATATTTCCTTTGCACTGTTGTACTCTCTACTTCAGAAAAGATTGCTTACATGTACACTTTTAAAATTATGTTGGCCACAAGTGTTATTCAATAAACACAGGATGCAAGTGAAATGTATATCTCTGTTTAATTTGACACGATTGTGTCATGTTTATTAATAAAATGTTGTAAATATTTTGTTTTTTGCTCGTCGACTTCGGCAGTTTTCACAGCCGTGTTGATAATGTCATCAATGATTCCTTTAACTATACTGTCACTAGACACAGATGAAACTGTCAGGAACTTTTAAAAAAGTATATAATTTTCCGTAGCGCGCTTATTCATGTTCTTGCTCATTTTCAACGAACAACATGTTCCCAAATTCACTTTCGTTTTAGTTCTTAACTAAACCGCATTTATTTGTAATATTGACCGCGATTGGATGATTTATCCTAAACATCCAATCAGATCTCTTTTGACATCGATGCTTAGAAAGGCAAACATTCGGTTCCCCTCAGATGTATACACTTTCTCTTTCGAAAAGTATAAAGAGAAGTAATTACGGGGAATTTCTCAAAGTCAAAAATGTATTGTTTATGTACACGTTTTATTATCGTCAACAGCGTACAAGTACGCTCCGACTTTGGAAAGTTTGCTTACACAGCAATATGTATGCATAAATGTACACTCTGATCTGATAATACATGCGTTTTTACTCGTTTTCATTGCGTAAAAAACGCAAATACGCAGCTTATCTGGAGCTCTGTATAGGTATACCATATTGTGGGTAGCGTTTTTGGACCCGTCAGATTCCTACTTCCTGTTTGTCGACTTAGTTGGTCTTTATTCACATTGAACATATATGCACATTTTTCGTAACATTTTTCTCAGCAACTATTGATGACAGAGATCTGATATTTGGTCACAAGCGTCATATAGGTACCCCATATCGTGGGAAGCATTTTTTGGACCCATCAGATTCCTACTTCCTGTTTGCCGACTTTGTTGATTTTTATACACATTGAACATATATGCTCATTTTTCGTCGCATTTTTCTCAGCAACTATTGATGGCAGAAATCTGATATTTGGTCACAAGCTTTATATAGGTACCCCATATCGTGGGAAGCGTTTTTGAACCCATCGGATTCCTACTTCCTGTTTGCCGACTTTGTTGATTTTTATACACATTGAACATATATGCTCATTTTTCGTCGCATTTTTCTCAGCAACTATTGATGACAGAAATCTGATATTTGGTCACAAGCTTCATATAGGTACCCCATATCGTGGGAAGCGTTTTTTGACCCGTCAGATTCCTACTTCCTGTTTGCCTAAGAGCGGAGGTATCATAGGTGAGCATTAGCTCACAGTTCATCTTGTTTTAATTATTATTATTCTTGTCATTCATGTAGCTGTACACTTTAATAGTGAAATCTAAGCAAAACATTATTTTTTGTTCTGAATGGTATGTTGAGAAATGGGTTAAATTTTACAAAAGATTTTAAATATTTTTATTCAATTTAGATTTTTTGAGTTTTGAATAAAGTGAAATTTGATTTGAAAATGATTCTGATTTTGATTTCACTGTATTTCAGTCTCTTCTGTTCAGAACATTGATACAATCTTAAATTTATATATCTAAGACTGTTTCCATGTGGAAATAACAACTGTCAAGCAGAAATAAAAGAATGGTATCTTTTTTAACCACTTCATTATTTTGACACTTTTTTTTGTGAAAGAGAAATTTAAGACAAGCAAAAGTATAATTTCAGTGTTTTGCGAAACAAAATTTATGACTTGTGAATTATTTTGAGTATTTGTATAAATTGAAAAAATAATTGACAATTGTTGAAATTTGCTAACATTTAGTAATGAATTGATATGTAAACCATGTGGTTTTATATTCAGATAGCTTAAGTCACTGGTTTTTGTTTATCATATTCATTTATTATGAAAAAATTATTTTAGTTATTGGGTTTTTTTTGCTGACGTTTGCAATGATACAAGGGAATTTTGCATCATTATAGTTTGGGATATTGGGGGTAATTAATTTTTGTTATTTTTTTTTTTTTGGAATAAGCAAGTCATTTTTCAAAAGCTGTTAAGAATTGCATTATGGGTGAAAATGTTTCATTTTATGATATATTACCATTTCATTTGTTTTTTGATAAACAAATGAAATCAAATCATGTCCTAAATTATTACAACTCTTATATTTAATGTGACATTTGTAGATGTTGCAAATTATTGTATTACATTTTGTATGGCAAAACAAATGATCTAGTATAGAAGCAACAATATTTGGAGAAAAAAACTCGTCACATACAATATTTATGCTATTAAACACCTTTCAAATTTTATCTATATACCACTTATTTAATAAATACCCTTGTTGAAAAAATGTGGTGCAACTAGACTGTTACTGTACTGCAAAATTAATGGTGGAAAATACTTATATTCTAGTATAACAAAGTTGTACTCTTCTTAGCATCATAGCAACCTTATTCCTGGACAGGTTCAAACCAAATTTATACACAAACTACATTTTGTATATATGGACAATATCTCAGTCCAGTTTGAAATCCAAAAAATTTCGTCAATTATTTTTAGGAGTTCTGTCCCTTGAAGATTTTCTTGTTTTCATGCTAGCTAAATATTTTGTGAACAGATACAAACATTTTATACTCAAGCTATATATATATGATTCTCAATCTAGTTCAAAAACATACATTTTGAGGTTTATCTGATCAGAATTTTGAGATGAGTTCTTTTCATGTTCACATATATACATCCATTCCTTTTCTTGTTGTTGAATATTGTTTGACAGATCATGTAGCTATGACATTTATTTTGCTTCTTGTAAAAATTGAATTTAGAATTTACATATACATTGTTTTATATGGTAAAGTTATGAAATAGTATGATTTCACGAATGTGTGTTTTTTATGTACAAACCATGTTCATTTTGTTTTATTCTGTGTGATGATTGGAGATTTGTGTGAGTGTGTGTTTTTTTTGTATTTGACAATGATGTGTATAGATATATATCAGTGTTTTAATATCAGAATGTATGAGATATACATGTAATTAACGAGCTACTAATTAGTTATCATAAACCAATCAAATGTAAATTGTGAAAAGTGCCCTTAGACGTTTTATATTGCATGGGGTATAGATCATACAATTTTTGTTTTAAAGCAGAAATATTTGGCATAATTTGCTTGGTTTTCAACATTGCCTTGACTTCTCATTTCTAAGTGTATTGCAATTTGAAATGGATTTTCTTACCTTTTGAAACCCATGGCTTATTTATTTTTTCAGTTTTGGATATTTTTTTAACTCTAGATTGACATAATTTCCCTGTGTTTTAATGTAAATTTTATGTTCTTTGTCAAAATATGTTCATTTATTTAGTGTGGAGAAATTTTTTTATGTTATCTGTACCCTTTAATTTATCAACATGTTTTATTTGTAAAGTAAGTGGAAGTGAAAAAAAATGAATTATTTTTTAAATGAAACATACTGTGTGTATATATATATATATATATATAAGATGATGATGATGATGATAAAGTAAATATTGATTGACTCTGATTCAGAATGTGTTGCTTTGTTTATTTTACTATAACCAGTTTTTCTGTAGTCAAAAACTGCATTGGTGGTGTAATGGTTAGCATGCTGACCTCAGGTGTTGTAGATCATGGGTCAGGTCAAACCAAAAACTATCAAATTGGTATTTGCTGCTTCTTGGCTAAGTACGTAAATTTAAGGAGTATGAGCAAAGACCTGTTGGATCAGAATCAGGATAATGTATGTGAGTGGAGTGACATGTGAATCCGTGGAGTGTTGTTTCAGCGAACTAACACTATAAAAATCCAACTAAGCATGTTGGTCTAGTACAAAGTGGATATCATCTCATCCAATGCAACTTGTTCTCGCCATAAAATAAAATAGCTGAAAAATTGCTCATTTGGTGTTTAAACAACAACCATTCACTAACTTACTCCGTAGTCAAATTTTAACATGACTGAAGAAGTATCATTTAATATTAAATCTAATTGTAAAAGAGAACCTTTATAGTAGTTATCTCAGTATTAGGTCACCTAGCTAAAAAGCCATGTTATCATTACTTGGGGGTTTGTTGTTTGACATCGACTGTGATTGGTTAAACTAGGTTTTCACATCGGTGATGTAATGGTTAGCGTGATGGCCTTGAGTGCGGTAGATTGTGGGTTCATGCCGAGATGGTGTCAAACCAAAGACTGTAAAATTGGTATTTGTTGCTTCTCTGCTAAGCATGCAGCATTAAGGAGAAAGAGCAAAGACTGGTGGGATCAGAATCAGGATAATGTGTTTGAGTGGGGAGACATGTCTATCTGGGACTGTTGTTTCAGTGAGCTAGCACTATAAAAAATCCAGCTAAACGTGTTCTAGTACAAAGTGGACCTCTTCATCATTTCATTGAAAATTAATTTGTTCTCGCTATGATATGTAAGAAAAATTTATGAGTTGGCATTAAACAACAATCACTCATTCAATGGATTTTCACTTGTCAATCTTTTCTGAAACCACTGGGCCAATTGGAGACTAACCTGCCTTGAATGGTCCTTGGATAGTTCTTTACAGTTTTTGTGTGGAATGAACATTTAAGAGTGCTACCAGATACCAGGCTCAAATTTCAGAAATATCCTTCTCTGAAACCACATTGGAGAATGAACTGTCACATTGTGGAAATTTCTTTAGGTGGCCCTTTGCAAATTTTTTGAATTTTTTTAGTGAATCGGAAGCTAAAGATCATCGCTTCCGTGGTGGTCTAAAGTTGAACATTGACTGCTCTGGGGAAAATCATAGAAAATATAAGAATGTTCCATAAGACATGGTTGCCACAGCTTCTGGCTAAAGAATAAAGGGCCATTAAAGGAATTATAATAAAATTCCATCTTGGCATGTATATTGTAGTCCAAGACATTGTATAAAAATCTCAAGACATTTGACAAAGGTAAACTAATTTAGACCACGGAAATAAAAAAAAAAATGTACCATTTGTCAATTTAGGGCCATAAATCTGGAATCATAAAATGAATAATAACCAAATTCGAAGTTGGTAACTCGGATATTATGAATGATCAAACGCATTGTTTAGTAAAGGTCTTAATCCTGACCCTGTGTATCCCACCAGTCGTCCAACATGATTGCTGTTACTATAAATATATCATAGATGTAAAACACAATTTCAGACCCAAAAAACTAATTTCCCACCAAATTGGCTGGAATTTGAACTTAAGGTCTATTTTCATGAGAGGTATAACATTTGCTAAAAGTTTTGGTTATACAATGCATTTTGCTTTTGCAAAAATTAATCTCTGAATTCATCTAGACTGGGATAGTCCTTGGTTGGTCTCTTTTAAAGAAAAGATTGAATATACCACAGGAGTATCACTAATCAGTAATTCGATGGACAGATAATAAATGGCTAAAAGAAAAAGGACTAGCAATGGTCGACAAAACTACACAGAAAATTGTAGTTTGAGCAACACGAACCTTTCTAAAAACGTGGATGGACTCAATTGGTCTGGAAGGGTTAGCAGTTCTTGCTCCTCTAGTGACGCCCTTCATATTAGACGAGAACATCGTGTTTGACACCAGTATGCGTAAATAAATACTAATGACAAAAAATAAAAAGACGTGAACAAATGGTAATAATGACGAACCGAACGTCGCTTTTACGGTGAAATCGTTGCGGACATCACAACACTGATCTAACAATGCGAAGATTTGTAAATGGATACCGGTAACACGGACATCAATTAAAACCGGGGACAACAATCAGTTCTTATCCCACTAATGGTACCCCTCGTGTTACTCTTGTTTAAAGCCCGATCATAGATAAGCCATGAAAGGGGAAAGGATGTTATTGCGACAAACTGAACACGCACATTTGGGAAAACGTATTCCATAAAAATTAACGATATCATGATGGCGACTCTATTACTGTCGAAGTGATGACTTCATCTTAACCAATACGGAACTCGTGGCGAGGTGAACTAAAACAACTTTATGTGATCAACTTTATCAGTCACAGTCGTTGTTTTTCTGTGGATAATAGTACAAAACATGTACAAACCGCCTCGATATAGCTGAAATATTGTTGAAAATGTACGTGGCGTTAAGCATAACCCTAACTCTTTTATTTATTTGCAAATGTGTGGTATTCATTCTCCAACTTCTCTTTTCCTTTAGCCAAAAGTTTTGAAATTTTTACATATTTTTAGCAGAACACACACAGGTCAAATTCAACTTTGACTATTATACATTTAACTGTTCCCCGAGTTATTTCCTATACCCTGTTTAATTGTAGTTGGAAGCGTGGGTAACCCCTGTCCGATGATCATTTTCTTAGATTTTGTTAACGATTGCTTCAAGACAGAACATAGTTAGTATTGTTGTCTGGTGTTTGATACTTCAAGGTACAGGCCCTGGTAGGGTAAATTTGTACTTCTAAGCATGATGTAAAGACGATGAATGGTGAAACTTTATTTTCTTACGAACGATTAAATATTGGAAATGCAATTGTATACCGTGTGAAGCATCAGGTTTTTACAAATAAAGGCCCCGAGGTGTAAAGGGCGCGAGCCTTCGGGCCTGGTGTGCATAGTTTAACATAATGCAATAAGGAAACTTTAGAAAAATGTTAAGAACCAAGATATTTTAAATTGCTTGAATAATCTGATATTATACAATTACTGCACTTGAACGAGATCAATATGAGGTTTTATGGAGCAGAGTGCAACAATATTGAACGAGGCGAATGCCGAGTTCAATATTGTTGTACTCTGCTCCATAAAACCTCATATTGATCAAGTTCAAGTGTAGTAATTGTTTTATTACATACGGCTCTATTTTACTCTTAATTTTGAAATTTTATGAAAACTATGAAATTTTTTAAACTTTTTGAAAATTTTATCATTTTGAATTTTTTTGAAATAGTATGAAATTTTGAAAGTTTTGAAATTTTATGAAAATGAAATTTTCAATTTTTTAAAAAAAAATGAAATTTGAAAATTTGTTAAAAAAAAATTGAACTTTAAATTTGTCTTTTTTTTTATTTCATGATTTTCAATTTTTTTGAAAATTTGAAAATTTTATTAAATTTTCTAACATATTGATTAGCAAAAAGCAATTTCTGTGCAATAAAAAACAATATTGCCACGTAATTTCATTCATTGATTTTGCACGAGAGTGCAATATGATTATTTATTGCACAGAAATTGCTTTTTGCTAATTAATATGTTAGAAAATGGAATAAATTGCTTTTTGCTAATTAATATGTTAGAAAATGGAATGTCACGTGTATTGCTTCTGGCCAATAGAAAAACAGTAAAATAGAGCCTTATGTAATAAAATAAGTTATAGATTATTACATGACATTTTTAATATCATATCCTTTATCAGCCCTATGTCGTGATGTCAGTCCGAGAGACGATAGGCTCAAGGGATGATATATGAACGAGGGCTGATAAAGGGTATGATATGAAAAATAACATATACTTCAACAGAGGAAATAACTGATTTGTACCAAAATTCTTAATCATTTTTGGCTAGAATTTAATATATATTTATAGAACAAGACATTTATGTTTTAATATGCAAACCCAATAAATGCACTTTATTAGCACTTTCAATATCATAAGAGAGAAAATTGGCAGTTAATAATTTTATGTGCAAATATTCAACAAAACAGTTTAGTCCACCATGTTAAACACAGTTTTCCGGAAATTCAAGAAGTGAACCTACGAGCATTGGCGGAAAGGCATGTAATGACATTCCGGAAGCGGTTAATAAACTTGCTTTATCAGTCCGCTTGGGCCATTGTTGTGAAACTGGGTGCAATAAACATGAATTCTCTTATTATTCTAAACAACACTCAAAGTTTTATCACAGGGTAAAATTTTAGCTATATTATCTACAAGTATATGATAGTTAATACAGATTCAAGTTGGCACACATTTATACTCCAGAGTATACTAGTGTGGGGCACCAAATACATTGTATTTAAATATACAGTAATGGGGAATTTTAAAAACTGTAACAAGCAAATACGTGTATGAAAATGCCATTGTATTTAATATCAAGAAGTACTATTACGATATGAAGATTCGATTTTATATGAATGACAGTCCAATGACGTATTGGGTTAAAATCCTACATGTGATCAAAAATAATATATGCATACCATAGGCAATACATTAAAATGTGCGATATATGTTCACTATAGAAGTTACTGCATGCAAGCGCAAACACAATACATTCATTTTTGGGCCGATTTGTATATTTGAGTCGCGCGCAAAACATGCGGTCGCTCTCATTCGCAGTGTTCTATCTAGAAGTGGAGAAACTATGTGTTAATTCGACACCGAGGTTCCCTGGGACGATACGCTCACTAATCAACATTATATTGATAATCTTTTTAGCACAGTCACGACATTGCTATTTACTTGTAGTGATGTCGTCATACCGTGTGTCATGTACTGCCGAGTCATGAACCATGTACATCTTAAATATCAACAATTGAAAATTATGACCAAAAAGTTTAATTAACAGTGATGGTTGACAATTCCACCAATGTCAGCGAAACGAATAATCACCTCTTCGCTCAAATCATAGACCACGAAAAAGATCACGCCATATTACGTTACAAATACAGATACTAGCTTGGTACAGACATCAAAATATAGCCGGTATAAACCGGTATATGGAATTCCAACCATGTATAAGAAATGATTATGAATTACGAATTAAGACAACCGTATTAAATACTAATATTTTGACATATAGTCCAGCACCCGACCTCATCATAGGGGTCGTCGTGGTCGTGATCGTATGGTAGTTGGATTTACAACTACCTATGCAATCAGTGCCTATCATCACTAACGTTATAAGTTCTAATCCCACTCAGGTGAGGTGTACTCAATACAACATTATGTGATAAAGTTTGTCAGTGACTTGTGGTACGTCGGTGGTTTTCTCCGGGAACTCCGATTTCCTCCACCAATAAAACTGATCACCACGATATATCTGAAATATTGTTGAAAGTGGCGTTAAACACCATAACCCTAACCCTCACACTTGAATCCATACTTAGGACATATGTATTAAATACTAATGTTTTGACATTTAGCCTCATCATGCCAATTTTTAGCGTGACCATTGTTTTTTCTTCTCACGACACCTTGTTAAAATATCGTGATGGAATATCCCCTCAAAGATTCCTTACTGACATCAAAATAAAGCATTTGTTTAGTGAATGTGTCGAAATACGGTGATGATAACCTTATGGTTTGTAAAAGACAATAAATCTGAATATGAATTATGTTACAAATCTATATCAAATGATTATTATATCATCTGAGACCGATTTAAATAAAACTTGGAAGCGCATGAACTAGATCTATTTAACATAAGTCTTAAAGGTTTTAATTATTTTATCTTTGATCTAGCCATTATTTGATGTATCAAATTGATTCATTATATTATAATAATCTATCATGAACTTGTAATAAAACAATTAGTCAAAACTATATAAGAATTTCTTCATGACGCCATATCCATACCTCTTGTACTTTGATAAATGTTTTCGTAGCAGACGTTTCAGTGCAGTTCAAAGGTCAAACAATGAATCAAGATAGTATCGTGTTACTGATTGGTTTATAAAACGACCAAACTTTAAAAACAAAAGATTTCAAAATTTGATTTTAAAGATATGAAATTAAATAATTGGGATGGAGGGATGCCAATTTAAATACATGTATACGTACAATATATCATAAGACATACAACATAATTCGGCCATTTTGTTGGATTTTATAAGCGAACAAGATGGATAAAGAACAAAAGAAACGAATAACTTCAAATATAACATTTTTGAAAGAAAGATTGGGATATTTGGATCCGATACTTGAAAGACTAGTGGATAAGAATGTCATTTCAGTGGAACAAAGAGATAGAGTGGAGAAAGTGAACCCTCCTACACCACACAGAAAATTTAACGAATTCATTCAGTTGTTGTTAAATTCACACGAACCAAATGCTTTCAATATTTTCATTGAGGTTCTTGAAGATGAGAGATTTTTCAATATTGTTGAAAAACTGCAGAAAGATAGTAAGTTTAAATATCAAAATATTAGCCAATATTGATATATAATTAAAGTGTACGTCATATTCCATCTTAAAATTGTTTTGAAGATTGTGGTAAAAATAAGGGCTAGTCTTAAGGTTATGGTGTTTAACGCCACTTTCAACAATATTTCAGTAGTATCATGGCGGTCAGTTTTTTTGGTAGAGGAAACCGGAGTACCCGGAGAAAACCACCGACCTGCCGCAAGTCACCGACAAACTTTTATCACATATATCGAGTACACCTCGCCTGAGCGGGATTCCAACGGTAAAAATAAGAATCTTGTATATATTTCCTGAAGGGATTATGTAATTTGTGCTTTTAAGACATTCTCAATATCAGTCTTTTATAGTCAACCGGCTTGATATACCACGATATTGCTCTAACCTCAATTCCCTCTTTCGTGATTCGCAATGCATTGTACTTTCAACATTGAAGCAAAGAGAAATCAAAATTGATTTCTGTGACATTTTTATACGGTTTTGACATTTGTGTTGGGGTATTAAAGACGTTTGATTACACAATATATATACATGTATATATATATGTAAAATATGTTATTTTTTGCACTCAGATAGAATTGATCCCAGTAGGCACACAACGTTGTTTCAACGTTGATTTTTGGTCATGACGTTGAACAACGTTGAACCAGCGTTGTTTCAACGTCAAATTTTCACCGTTTAAATAGAGTTGATTTATGACGTTGACTCAACGTTGAAAATAGGTTGATTTTAGTAAAGTTTGTCAATGTTGAACTTTAGTTGAATTTGCAACGTTGACACAACGTTGAAAACAGGTTGTATATCCGACTTGTGAGTAATTTCCCACTTACTTTTTTTACGAACATGTTTAGGAAATAATTCCCTGATGCCGGGCATTCGAGAATTATTTCGATTCTAACAGGGCATTTACGGTAATGTTATGCCTTCAAGCGTACCTAAACAGAGGTTATTTTGGGAGCTGTTCTAATTACCTCCCGCTATTATTTACAAGAATATATAACGCTACAGAAACGTTATAGAAATTGATAATGATGAAAAATTAGTTTCATCTGATTTAAGAAATAATTGTCTCATGTCATGCTTTATGCTCATTTTATGACCATGGTGAATACAAACATAAATATTCTAGAATTGTTTCTTGACATATGACTTTTTCCGGAAAAAATACTTAAGACAACCATCTATCGACTTTGACTTTTGTAATTTGTCGTCATCCGGTGACGTACAATGTAGTTTACAAGGAACGCTGGTGACATTGACACAAGCTGGTTGCTGATTTATTTTACGATTTTGTGGGCATTTTACTTGTTTAAGTAGCTAAATGCAAACTGCCATCAAATTGGAAAATATCAGTAACTTAATTACATCACCGTCTAGTTATCAATGTAGGAAAAGTATGACATGAAGGTTAGTGGATTTTGTTATGTTATGTATTTCCATTATATTTCCTACTAGAATCGAAATAATTCATGGAAGAGATAGTTTGTATAACAAAGGTAACATTATTTTCGTTTAATTTAGTCATTACTTTTCTGTAATTCATTTTAGAATGCGAAATTGTCATTCGGGGAGGTAATCGGAACAGCCAAATCATTCGGTATCCATAAGCCGATGATAAGGCCGCATTGATTTACAAAATTATTGTAAATGCCCTATTAGAATCGAAATAATTCTCCCATGTCATGTTTTATGCTCTTTTTTGTATATTTATTATTTGTATTCTTTTAATTTAACATACATAAAGTACAAATATACAAAATACGCTGTCGATTAGATATGCCTTCTGCGCATGTGCTTAGGGTGTTCTGTGCTATTTAGAGCCCTCTATTGTTTTTGGAGGGGGGAATACTGTTTTACCCCTGTCTGTCATGATGTCCCTCCCACAAATTTGTCACATTTATTGAGACTTTATTTATCACATATTTGTATGCAGTTTTCCCATATTCTGTTAAAATATTTTTAAATAGAAAGTCGACAAATTTTATTTAGCTTTTCTATTTCCTAATTATATAAAAGGGCTGAAATGATCGTTTTCCTTTTATGTTCCAATTTGAGATATTTCATATCGTGTAGGTGCTGAGAAGTTTCAAATTATAACGGATTCCATTGTTCTACATACATTGTCCTGCAACATAAGTAGTGTTGGGAAATCGGAATTATTTCATAATCGATTATCGAAAATAATCAGAAGGGCATAATCAATTATTAATCGATTATAATCGGACTAAAACGAGTGAAAGTATAGTAGTAGAAAAAACTTTTAGAAACGGAGTTTTAAGTAAAATTGATGTAAAAAGACAAAATCATGACTAAAACAGTACACTATAATAACCTGTAAAGTAGATGACCAGTCTACAATCAACTAATTAGTTACTGACAGCTTTTTATTGATTTTTAAGGAAAATTGCATTAAATTTAAGAATAATGCTTATACACTTCAATATTGATATCATTGTTGGAAAGTATGGTCCTAATGGTTAATAATAGATTCTTTCCGATTAATCGATTATCAATATCATAATCGATTAGTAGCATCGGAAGCCCATTTCGATTAGATAAACTGGTTAACCGAAACATATAACTAAATATAAGTGCAACACAGTTAACCACATTATTGTTGCTCATCTTACTTGATCTGTCATATCCATCTCAACGTAGACATGATATTTTTTATCATGTAAAGAAAATCAACAATATTATTTTAATAGTCTTAATTATGTTTATGTTGTTATATTGTGATATTAAAAATGTACACTATAATTTTTTCTTTTTCAACGAATTTTAATCTACAATGCTACATGGATTTACACGTACTAGTATCCTAGCATTTAGGGTTTAATCTTATACACATGTACATAAATGATGTTTTGGAATACTCTTGTCCTTCGAGCATTATTTTACAAGCTAATGAGGATTATACAGAAAAGTGAAATGAGTCTGCATGTATATTTTTGACTTCTGTTCTTTGTTTTTTTTGCTTCAAAATTATCCCATGTCTTGTCTGACACGATGTATTGCAATTTTTGATACTCTCAATTTTTCGGCTATTCATGAATGCTAGTTTTCAATAGAAAAGCTGGGCACTGGTGAGGGTCACAAGGGCTCGATCCCACAGAGCTGTCCAGCGCGTCCCCGGGTGGCGGATAGAGGGAAGCCCTCTTGTTGGGGGGTAATCGGGTCATAATAGGAAAGCCTGATCGTGGACCATAGTGGGTACCCGTGTATGGAAAATGCCACACTCCATGTAAAGATCCCTTGTAGTGTTCAATAAGAGTAGGCCTCTTGGGGCCGCTACATTCGGCTAAATTTTCCATCCCTACCCACACCTTTTTCAGTGGCAGTCAAAACCCGTTACCCCGGTTTTACCACCCCACTTACTTTTTACAATTGTTTGTATTCATTAACTTGTTCTCGTCCTGAATATAGCTGAAATACTGCTCACTGGACGTTAAACTCCTATTAATCAATCAATCAATAGAAAAATCTTGATTTGCATTGGATGTGGATTAGTATTAAGAAACTTGGTTCATTTTCATTGTTGCCATTTTTTTATCCGACTTTCTTGTAATGTTGTCAGAAAACCATGTCTCCTTTTTCGTATCTTTTTGCCAACAAAGTTGTAATGAATTCCCAACCATGAAATATGTTTGAATGACTGAATACCAAGCTAGTAATATTGCTGTAGAAGATACTGAACATTCAACGTTGATTGAACCTTGCATTAACATTGATTCAACGTTGAATTAACGTTGCATCAACATTGATTCAACGTTGAATAAACGTTGTATCAACATTTGTTCAACGTTGATATGTGACGTTGATCCAACGTCATTTTTCAACATCCATTCATCTTTCAAATCCAACGTTGATGGTCAACTAAAATTCAACGTTGTTTCAACGTTGATGTGCCTGCTGGGGTGGCCGTAAGTATTGATGACAATGGCAGGAAGGCGACGCCGTAAACACATATGAATAGATCTGTTTCTCTGTAGGTAACATATAGACAGGGCCATTGTCAGTGATCCACTTTTTCACTCTGTTGTGTACTACATGTCTGCTGTCCTCATTTTTATTTCACTGAATGTGTAATGATGTACCAGCACATTCACTTTTGTCATTATTTAGATCAACCATATAAATGCACATAAATGAGAGAGATTATGATTGCCCCTTCGGTTTTCTCTAATGTTTATCTAATAATAACATTTTTCTCTCAGTTTCAACACGTACGGTTAGAGCAAAATCGTCATATAATAGGGAGGAAGGTAGGGGAATATCCAACGTGAGTGTACAGTCTAGACCTCCAACAAGCCATTCAACACCTCTAGCAAGAAGACCACCACCCATCAACCGAGCCAAGACACAAGTAAACATGGGAACAGTTGATTTTGAATTCGAAGAACAGATTATCATGGTAAGACAATTGTATTACATGAAAAGTATTTATTTTATCAGGGAAAGTCATGATTGTGATCACTGTATGTATATGGTAGTTGGATTTCCAACTACCTACACAATCAGTGCCTATCACCACTGACGTTGTGAGTTCAAATCATGCTCAGGCGAGGTGTCCTCGATCTAATTATGTGATAAAGTTTGTCAGTGACTTGCAGCAGGTCGGTGGTTTTCTCCAGGTACTCTGGTTTTCTCCACCAATAACACTGACCACCAGATATAACTGAAATATTGTTGAAAGTGGCGTTAACCACTATAACTCTAACCTCTATTTATTCTATCATGTACGCTTATCAGTAGAAAACGATTACTGTATGAAATGATGTGTTTTCTGTCTGAGATATGGCTTTTAAATGTACTGGTTCCTAAATGATTATCAATTGTAGTATTTTGTCTGAAATTGATGGAATCGGTATATTACATTTAAGAAATATATATTCTATTGAGGAAATATTATGATAAAGAAAGACAGCTATAGCTATATACACTCACTACTAATTTATTTTGTCAAATTCAAGCGTGCTTTCCGACCTTATATGAAAAGAAAGATTAAACAGCTATGGATAATAATTCCACCAATATCAACAAAACGAATAATCACATCTCCTCTTAACTCATAGAACATTAAAAAAGACCAAGACATATGACGTTGAAATTCAAGTCCTGGTTTAGGACAAACATACAAATGTGTAGGGATAAAGCCGTTAATGGGATCACCACGCACGCTCTAAATAATTGGATCTCCACGGTAATTGCAATACATACATACACTAACCATAAAAACAATAAAATAACTATTCGCTTCTACTCAAAAAGACCACATGCTATCACAAAAATGAATGACAATATAAACATGGACAGTTCAATAACAGGGTCAATGAATGCTCGTAGCTGACATCTAGCTATGAAGGTAAAATATGTTGTTACTTTTATAATATCTATATGGAATATAGAATAAAAGTAATTGACTATCAGCAAAAAGTTCGACTGATTTTAGTATCAACAGAATAAATTGTCGATGATATACGAAAAGAAAATATAAAATATGATAAATTGATAGATTCGGAGTACAAGAGTCTTGGTAAAAACTTTTATCGAAATAATGCAAAACACGTGATTTGTTCCCTTTTCTATGCAGATTGCGATAAAGGTTGCGCTTAAATATAACATATTTACCTAGTTTAATCCCACCACTTTCTATTGAAGTGTCTGTGCCAGGAAAGTGAGTGGTCATATTTTTTTTTATATTCTTTTATATATTTAATTTTTTTTTTTATTGATTATACTGCTCATTGTGGGCGTCTTGATTGACAATAAAGCATTTGTTGTTGTTGTTGTTATATGTGTATTAGTGGTATCGATAATGCCAATTTCTATGATTTTAATATATGAATTTGGAATCGTTCTGACATTGTGGTATTTGTTTGTTTTTCATTTTATTGTAATGTGACATTTTATTTATTTAGATGTAAATTGATATTTTTCAGTCGCCCATGGGTGATCATGGAGCGGCTGGTTGCTTTGACAGCTACTGTACATCACCTAATATACCAGAGAGAGCAGGCTCAGCTTCATATGCTGACAGAGTAACTTCAGCTATTGGAACAATGTTCGCAGAATTCAGCGGAAAATTAACGAATGATTTGCTTGATGGATTTGACAGGAGACGTCATGAGGAGAAGGTAGAACTAGAGATCAGACTGGAGAAGAAAATAGATTCTACAATTGACCAGAAGCTGGACGAAAAAATAAGAAATTTCCAAAGTGAATGGGAGAAGGACAAAAATGATATCATTGAGCGAAATGAATCCGCCTTAAACCAACTGCAGGACACAATCGATAATATGAGAGCCCAATCAGAAGCTTACATGGAACTGAAACAAAAATACGACCAACTGCAACAAACTCATTCCCAAATGAGAGACAAAGAAAATGAAAGATGGCAGCGGCTTACTGCAGTTAATAAAGAAAACACCGGACTTAAAAACGAGGGGGAGGTACTGAAGACAGAGTTGATGATGGTCCGTGAACGAGTTGATGAACTGGAAGCTGACAATCGTGCTCTTAAGGACAATGAAGTTCAGGACCAACATCGTATGAATCAACTTCATGCCGAAAAGGAAGATATTATCTTAGAACTGGACCGTGCAGAACGTGAGAAGGTTGATCTAAGAAATAGAGTTGATTCGATGGCGAGGGAGATTGAAAAACTGATGTGTCAACAGAACGAGCGTGCAATGAAAGATGACCGTGCATATCAAGAAGCTCTCAAGAAACAGAACGAGCGATTAGATGAACTTTACAAAGTTGTACAGACTCTAACCGAACGGGAACGACAGTCCAAGAGTTTGTTCATTGGTGGTAATTCTTTAGGAAAAGCGCAAAGACAGTCAGGTCAGATAGCTAGACAAATTCGATAAAGCTTTTGAAGGAATTAACGTTGTGGAAATAACAATCCATGAAATAAAGTCTGCGATATACTGTCGCAAGTGTGGAAGATCATATATACATGTATCAAACATTTTGTTGATACCAAAATTAAGAGATTATTAATTTTGTTCATTATTTTAAGGTTTAAATTATTGTGTTTACAAATACCGATGTCAACGTTATCTAAATCATTTAAATAAATTGAAACACGGATACGTGACAATCGGACGAATCCCCATTTAACAAACAAAGGGATATTGTTACAGTTGTCGAAATAACTACAAAGCGAACTAAAACGATTACATCTTACATTGATGGTCATATGAATATATTTTCATACCAAGGCACACTATAGTTTTAAATACCAAACATTTTAATTGTAGGATGGTCTGCAATTTTCCATTAAATTATATGATTAACACTGCTTTAATTATTTACATTATTTTTTTTCTAAGCTTAATATTTAATATTTATTCTACAATCTACGGATATCCTGATAATTAAATATCATGCTCATCAATGTTAGTTGTTCCTGAACAATTGGTACCTCAATATTTAATTCAAAGCTATCGTTTTAGTGGTGAGAATAACATGACTGGCTTCTGGACTCGCAGTGCGAGGTTCGTACCCGTGCACCAAAACCATCCAATGAAAGCACTTTATATATTATACATACCGTTCTGATTAACTGTTTTCAGAGGTGAGAACATAGATAGTACGCAAAAGATCACCGTAAAGGTTTGCATTCGTACTCCACAAAAAAAACAAAAAAACAAAAACAAACAACAAAAAACAACAAAAACAACAACATGCAATCAGAACCCTGTGTCAAATAAATACTTTATTCTGATTGGACAATTTTTAAGCTCGAGTTCGAAATTTGTACTCGAAAGAAAGATATTTGACCGCAAGATCACATGTTGAATAAACAATATGTAGGATAAAGTGTTAGGGTTATAGTGTTCAACGCCACTTTCAACAGTATTTCAGCTATATCTTGGCGGTCAGTTTTATTGGGTGAAGAAAGCATAGTACCCGGAGAAAACCACCGACCTGCAGCAAACTGTATAGCATAATGGTGTAATCGAGTGCTCCTCGCCATGAGCGGGATTCGACCTCACAACGTTATTGGTGATACGCACCGATTACATATATAGTTGTAAATCAAACTACAATACGACCACGACGGCCCCTACATTCGTGAATCTACACCTGAGAGAGATACATTTCAGAATTTTGTTTAAATTTCAAATTCAAACCTTTTGGTATCTTCAATTTCTTCACATATTGTTTCCAAAAATTTATGACGCACGTTGACATGTCGCCAACTGATTGTTCAATATAGATAAAGTTCTATACATATAATCAATTGTAACTTTAATTAATTATAATCTGCTAGTACATTATAATTATACATTGGAGACTATTGCTTTATGATCAACCTCAAAAGACAATACTGGTCGATTTTGTTTTACCTATGTGTATCACATGTTTTTTTCTTATTTATTTGCTGTAGTGATTTTTTATCAATATTATTATATCAAAAGTTTTTATATGTGTTTTATGTCAGTTATTTTTAATTGTCGATTATATATATTTTTTAACGATTATCCGACAGATTCTTATTAACGTTACACATATTAGTGGAAAATAAAATAAGTCTTGCATATATTACAGACCTGTAAAATGTAAAATTGTTTCCTGTTTTTTGTTTGTTTGTTTGTTTGTTGTTTTTTTTTGCATATCGGTGTAAGATCACATTCCCATTACATATTTGTTTTATATAGTTTTATTTTACTTATATGATATACATATGTTTTATATAAGTTTATTATTGATATATTCCATAAAATGTGGTAAACCTTTTATCAAATAAAAAAACTGAATTGCAACCCGATTCTACATGCCGGTATATAAAAGGAACCTTCTCTGTGGTGTAATGGTTGGAGTACACACCTCAAGTTCGCTAGGTCGTCGGCTATTTCTCCGTTAGCCTTTCTCCGCTAGCATATGCCTTGTGAAAAAATGTGGTATTTGCTGCTTCTCCGCTAAACACGTAGTATAAAGTATGGGTTGGCTCGGAGTCAGAAGTATGTGTCCGAAAGAAGCGATTTGTCTACTTGAGGACTACTGTTTTGGTTTGCAAGCACTACAAACATAACACTTGTATACACAAAACGAATCACCCTTCTTGCTCATTCAGAATGAACTCAAAAACACGATGAAAGACAACAAAGCGAATCTCTATTCTGTCTCATCTTGAACTCTAAACACAAACAAGTCAACAAAACTTACAATTATTTTGCAACATCTTAAATCCACAACATAATGAAAGACAATAAAAAGAATAATTACTACTATATTGGTCTATCTTAAATGCAAAACGAACAATTCATCTAACTCATCTCAAGCCCAGCACACAATGAAAGACATGAACACTCTTGTCTTGTTTACGTTATTTGTGTGTGTTTGCATGTACTGGTGTCCAACACGTATTGTGCTGTGTTCTCGAATGTTTATTTACGTAAACTCAGAACAAATGAAGACAAGAACATGAACACTCTGGTGGCTCATCGTACGCTAGGAACAAAGAAAGTCAACAACACCAACACTCTTGTGGCTCATCTTAAGTTCAGAACAAAGAACGACAACAGGAACAAAATGAAGTCTTGTGGCTCATCGTAAGCTTAGAACAAACAAAGAAAGTCAACAACACGAACACTCTTGTGGCTGATCTTAAGCTCAGAAGAAAGAACGACAACAACACGAACACTTGTGGCTCATCTTAAGCTCAGATGAAAGAAAGTTAACAAGAGGAACACTCTTGTGGCTCATCAACAGCTCAGAACGAAGAAAGACAACAACAGAAACACTCGTGTGGCTCATTTTAAGCTCTGAACAAAGAAAGTCAACAACACGAACACTCTTGTGGCTCATTTTAAGCTCTGAACAAAGAAAGACAACAACAGGAACACTCTTGTGGCTCATCTGAAGCTCAGAACAAAGAAAGTCAACAACATGAACACTCTTGTGGCTCATCTTAAGCTCAGAACAAAGAAAGTTAACAGCACGAACACTCTTGTGGCTCATCTGAAGCTCAGAACAAAGAAAGTCAACAACACGAACACTCTTGTGGCTCATCTTAAGCTCTGAACAAAGAAAGACAACAACACGAACACTCTTGTGGCTCATCTTAAGCTCAGAACAAAGAAAGACAACAACACGAACACTCTTGTGGCTCATCTGCAGCTCAGAACAAAGAAAGACAACAACACGAACACTCTTGTGGCTCATCAACAGCTCAGAACAAAGAAAGACAACAACAGAAACACTCGTGTGGCTCATTTTAAGCTCTGAACAAAGAAAGTCAACAACACGAACACTCTTGTGGCTCATTTTAAGCTCTGAACAAAGAAAGACAACAACAGGAACACTCTTGTGGCTCATCTGAAACTCAGAACAAAGAAAGTCAACAACATGAACACTCTTGTGGCTCATCTTAAGCTCAGAACAAAGAAAGTTAACAGCACGAACACTTGTGGCTCATCTGAAGCTCAGAACAAAGAAAGTCAACAACACGAACACTCTTGTGGCTCATCTTAAGCTCAGAACAAAGAAAGACAACAACACGAACACTCTTGTGGCTCATCTGAAGCTCAGAACAAAGAAAGACAACAACACGAACACTCTTGTGGCTCATCTGAAGCTCAGAACAAAGAAAGACAACAACTCGAACACTCTTGTGGCTCATCTGAAGCTCAGAACAAAGAAAGACAACAACTCGAACACTCTTGTGGCTCATCGTACGCTAAGAACAAAGAACGACAACAAAATGAAGTCTTGTGGCTCATCGTAAGCTTAGAACAAACAAAGAAAGTCAACAACACGAACACTCTTGTGGCTGATCTTAAGCTCAGAAGAAAGAACGACAACAACACGAACACTTGTAGCTCATCTTAAGCTCAGAAGAAAGAAAGTTAACAAGAGGAACACTCTTGTGGCTCATCAACAGCTCAGAACAAAGAAAGACAACAACAGAAACACTCGTGTGGTTCATTTTAAGCTCTGAACAAAGAAAGTCAACAACACGAACACTCTTGTGGCTCATTTTAAGCTCTGAACAAAGAAAGACAACAACAGGAACACTCTTGTGGCTCATCTGAAACTCAGAACAAAGAAAGTCAACAACATGAACACTTGTGGCTCATCTGAAGCTCTGAACAAAGAAAGTTAACAGCACGAACACTCTTGTGGCTCATCTGAAGCTCAGAACAAAGAAAGTCAACAACACGAACACTCTTGTGGCTCATCTTAAGCTCTGAACAAAGAAAAACAACAACAGGAACACTCTTGTGGCTCATCTTAAGCTCAGAACAAAGAAAGACAACAACACGAACACTCTTGTGGCTCATCTGAAGCTCAGAACAAAGAAAGACAACAACACGAACACTCTTGTGGCTCATCTGAAGCTCAGAACAAAGAAAGACAACAACTCGAACACTCTTGTGGCTCATCTTAAGCTCAGAACAAAGAAAGACAACAACTCGAACACTCTTGTGGCTCATCGTACGCTAAGAACAAAGAACGACAACAAAATGAAGTCTTGTGGCTCATCGTAAGCTTAGAACAAACAAAGAAAGTCAACAACACGAACACTCTTGTGGCTGATCTTAAGCTCAGAAGAAAAAACGACAACAACACGAACACTTGTGGCTCATCTTAAGCTCAGAAGAAAGAAAGTTAACAAGAGGAACACTCTTGTGGCTCATCAACAGCTCAGAGCAAAGAAAGACAACAACAGAAACACTCGTGTGGCTCATTTTAAGCTCTGAGCAAAGAAAGTCAACAACACGAACACTCTTGTGGCTCATTTTAAGCTCTGAACAAAGAAAGACAACAACAGGAACACTCTTGTGGCTCATCTGAAGCTCAGAACAAAGAAAGTCAACAACATGAACACTCTTGTGGCTCATCTTAAGCTCAGAACAAAGAAAGTTAACAGCACGAACACTCTTGTGGCTCATCTGAAGCTCAGAACAAAGAAAGTCAACAACACGAACACTCTTGTGGCTCATCTTAAGCTCTGAACAAAGAAAGACAACAACAGGAACACTCTTGTGGCTCATCTTAAGCTCAGAACAAAGAAAGACAACAACACGAACACTCTTGTGGCTCATCTGCAGCTCAGAACAAAGAAAGACAACAACACGAACACTCTTGTGGCTCATCAACAGCTCAGAACAAAGAAAGACAACAACAGAAACACTCGTGTGGCTCATTTTAAGCTCTGAACAAAGAAAGTCAACAACACGAACACTCTTGTGGCTCATTTTAAGCTCTGAACAAAGAAAGACAACAACAGGAACACTTGTGGCTCATCTGAAGCTCAGAACAAAGAAAGTCAACAACATGAACACTCTTGTGGCTCATCTTAAGCTCTGAACAAAGAAAGTTAACAGCACGAACACTCTTGTGGCTCATCTGAAGCTCAGAACAAAGAAAGTCAACAACACGAACACTCTTGTGGCTCATCTTAAGCTCTGAACAAAGAAAGACAACAACAGGAACACTCTTGTGGCTCATCTTAAGCTCAGAACAAAGAAAGACAACAACACGAACACTCTTGTGGCTCATCTGAAGCTCAGAACAAAGAAAGACAACAACACGAACACTCTTGTGGCTCATCTGAAGCTCAGAACAAAGAAAGACAACAACTCGAACACTCTTGTGGCTCATCTTAAGCTCAGAACAAAGAAAGACAACAACTCGAACACTCTTGTGGCTCATCGTACGCTAAGAACAAAGAACGACAACAAAATGAAGTCTTGTGGCTCATCGTAAGCTTAGAACAAACAAAGAAAGTCAACAACACGAACACTCTTGTGGCTGTTCTTAAGCTCAGAAGAAAGAAAGACAACAACAGGAACACTCTTGTGGCTCATCTTAAGCTCAGAACAAAGAAAGTCAACAACACGAACACTTGTGGCTCATCTTAAGCTCTGAACAAAGAAAGACAACAACAGGAACACTCTTGTGGCTCATCTTAAGCTCAGAACAAAGAAAGACAACAACACGAACACTCTTGTGGCTCATCTGAAGCTCAGAACAAAGAAAGACAACAACACGAACACTCTTGTGGCTCATCTGAAGCTCAGAACAAAGAAAGACAACAACTCGAACACTCTTGTGGCTCATCTTAAGCTCAGAACAAAGAAAGACAACAACTCGAACACTCTTGTGGCTCATCGTACGCTAAGAACAAAGAACGACAACAAAATGAAGTCTTGTGGCTCATCGTAAGCTTAGAACAAACAAAGAAAGTCAACAACACGAACACTCTTGTGGCTGATCTTAAGCTCAGAAGAAAGAACGACAACAACACGAACACTTGTGGCTCATCTTAAGCTCAGAAGAAAGAAAGTTAACAAGAGGAACACTCTTGTGGCTCATCAACAGCTCAGAGCAAAGAAAGACAACAACAGAAACACTCGTGTGGCTCATTTTAAGCTCTGAACAAAGAAAGTCAACAACACGAACACTCTTGTGGCTCATTTTAAGCTCTGAACAAAGAAAGACAACAACAGGAACACTCTTGTGGCTCATCTGAAGCTCAGAACAAAGAAAGTCAACAACATGAACACTCTTGTGGCTCATCTTAAGCTCAGAACAAAGAAAGTCAACAACACGAACACTCTTGTGGCTCATCTTAAGCTCTGAACAAAGAAAGACAACAACAGGAACACTCTTGTGGCTCATCTTAAGCTCAGAACAAAGAAAGACAACAACACGAACACTTGTGGCTCATCTGCAGCTCAGAACAAAGAAAGACAACAACACGAACACTCTTGTGGCTCATCAACAGCTCAGAACAAAGAAAGACAACAACAGAAACACTCGTGTGGCTCATTTTAAGCTCTGAACAAAGAAAGTCAACAACACGAACACTCTTGTGGCTCATTTTAAGCTCTGAACAAAGAAAGACAACAACAGGAACACTCTTGTGGCTCATCTGAAGCTCAGAACAAAGAAAGTCAACAACATGAACACTCTTGTGGCTCATCTTAAGCTCAGAACAAAGAAAGTTAACAGCACGAACACTCTTGTGGCTCATCTGAAGCTCAGAACAAAGAAAGTTAACAGCACGAACACTCTTGTGGCTCATCTTAAGCTCAGAACAAAGAAAGTCAACAACACGAACACTCTTGTGGCTCATCTTAAGCTCTGAACAAAGAAAGACAACAACAGGAACACTCTTGTGGCTCATCTTAAGCTCAGAACAAAGAAAGACAACAACACGAACACTCTTGTGGCTCATCTGAAGCTCAGAACAAAGAAAGACAACAACACGAACACTCTTGTGGCTCATCTGAAGCTCAGAACAAAGAAAGACAACAACTCGAACACTCTTGTGGCTCATCTTAAGCTCAGAACAAAGAAAGACAACAACACGAACACTCTTGTGGCTGATCTTAAGCTCAGAAGAAAGAACGACAACAACACGAACACTTGTGGCTCATCTTAAGCTCAGAAGAAAGAAAGTTAACAAGAGGAACACTCTTGTGGCTCATCAACAGCTCAGAACAAAGAAAGACAACAACTCGAACACTCTTGTGGCTCATCGTACGCTAAGAACAAAGAACGACAACAAAATGAAGTCTTGTGGCTCATCGTAAGCTTAGAACAAACAAAGAAAGTCAACAACACGAACACTCTTGTGGCTGATCTTAAGCTCAGAAGAAAGAACGACAACAACACGAACACTTGTGGCTCATCTTAAGCTCAGAAGAAAGAAAGTTAACAAGAGGAACACTCTTGTGGCTCATCAACAGCTCAGAGCAAAGAAAGACAACAACAGAAACACTCGTGTGGCTCATTTTAAGCTCTGAACAAAGAAAGTCAACAACACGAACACTCTTGTGGCTCATTTTAAGCTCTGAACAAAGAAAGACAACAACAGGAACACTCTTGTGGCTCATCTGAAGCTCAGAACAAAGAAAGTCAACAACATGAACACTCTTGTGGCTCATCTTAAGCTCAGAACAAAGAAAGTCAACAACACGAACACTCTTGTGGCTCATCTTAAGCTCTGAACAAAGAAAGACAACAACAGGAACACTCTTGTGGCTCATCTTAAGCTCAGAACAAAGAAAGACAACAACACGAACACTCTTGTGGCTCATCTGCAGCTCAGAACAAAGAAAGACAACAACACGAACACTCTTGTGGCTCATCAACAGCTCAGAACAAAGAAAGACAACAACAGAAACACTCGTGTGGCTCATTTTAAGCTCTGAACAAAGAAAGTCAACAACACGAACACTCTTGTGGCTCATTTTAAGCTCTGAACAAAGAAAGACAACAACAGGAACACTTGTGGCTCATCTGAAGCTCAGAACAAAGAAAGTCAACAACATGAACACTCTTGTGGCTCATCTTAAGCTCAGAACAAAGAAAGTTAACAGCACGAACACTCTTGTGGCTCATCTGAAGCTCAGAACAAAGAAAGTTAACAGCACGAACACTCTTGTGGCTCATCTGAAGCTCAGAACAAAGAAAGTCAACAACACGAACACTCTTGTGGCTCATCTTAAGCTCTGAACAAAGAAAGACAACAACAGGAACACTCTTGTGGCTCATCTTAAGCTCAGAACAAAGAAAGACAACAACACGAACACTCTTGTGGCTCATCTGAAGCTCAGAACAAAGAAAGACAACAACACGAACACTCTTGTGGCTCATCTGAAGCTCAGAACAAAGAAAGACAACAACTCGAACACTCTTGTGGCTCATCTTAAGCTCAGAACAAAGAAAGACAACAACACGAACACTCTTGTGGCTGATCTTAAGCTCAGAAGAAAGAACGACAACAACACGAACACTTGTGGCTCATCTTAAGCTCAGAAGAAAGAAAGTTAACAAGAGGAACACTCTTGTGGCTCATCAACAGCTCAGAACAAAGAAAGACAACAACAGAAACACTCGTGTGGCTCATTTTAAGCTCTGAACAAAGAAAGTCAACAACACGAACACTCTTGTGGCTCATTTTAAGCTCTGCACAAAGAAAGACAACAACACGAACACTCTTGTGGCTCATCTGAAGCTCAGAACAAAGAAAGTCAACAACATGAACACTCTTGTGGCTCATCTTAAGCTCAGAACAAAGAAAGTTAACAGCACGAACACTCTTGTGGCTCATCTGAAGCTCAGAACAAAGAAAGTCAACAACACGAACACTCTTGTGGCTCATCTTAAGCTCTGAACAAAGAAAGACAACAACAGGAACACTCTTGTGGCTCATCTTAAGCTCAGAACAAAGAAAGACAACAACACGAACACTCTTGTGGCTCATCTGCAGCTCAGAACAAAGAAAGACAACAACACGAACACTCTTGTGGCTCATCAACAGCTCAGAACAAAGAAAGACAACAACAGAAACACTCGTGTGGCTCATTTTAAGCTCTGAACAAAGAAAGTCAACAACACGAACACTCTTGTGGCTCATTTTAAGCTCTGAACAAAGAAAGACAACAACAGGAACACTTGTGGCTCATCTGAAGCTCAGAACAAAGAAAGTCAACAACATGAACACTCTTGTGGCTCATCTTAAGCTCAGAACAAAGAAAGTTAACAGCACGAACACTCTTGTGGCTCATCTGAAGCTCAGAACAAAGAAAGTCAACAACACGAACACTCTTGTGGCTCATCTTAAGCTCTGAACAAAGAAAGACAACAACAGGAACACTCTTGTGGCTCATCTTAAGCTCAGAACAAAGAAAGACAACAACACGAACACTCTTGTGGCTCATCTGAAGCTCAGAACAAAGAAAGACAACAACACGAACACTCTTGTGGCTCATCTGAAGCTCAGAACAAAGAAAGACAACAACTCGAACACTCTTGTGGCTCATCTTAAGCTCAGAACAAAGAAAGACAACAACACGAGCACTCGTGTGGCTCATAGTAAGCTCATAACAAAGAAAGACAACAGGAACACTCTTGTGGCCCCTCTTAAGCTCAGAACAAAGAAAGACAACAACAGGAACACTCGCATGGCTCATCCTAAGCTCCTTGTTTTAATTTTTTGCATGAGGATGTTGATTTGATATTTATTATTTGTTATCTTGTTTCCTTATTGTCATTTCATCTTTTACTGGGTATATTTCGCTATCCCAAAATTTGATGTTTCAACTGTCTATTTTGGAAGAGGGAAAATGCAAAGTTCATATAAGGGTTTTAATGTCGTCATCCCCATAAAAGGTACAGAATTGTTCTGTAATTTATTTCATATGAAAATAAAGTTTTTCATACCAGTCACACATATAATGAGATATGATGATGACAAAACAAACAAGCGATAAAAGTTGCAAAACTTATTCAAAATGTATTCTTTGGCATTCATTTTATTAGTTGTATATATTTTGTTTTGATATCTGTTTTGAACCGCAGCAGTAGTGTAATGGTTAGCATGCTCTTCTCGAGTGAGTTAGATCGTGGGTTCGACCAACAGTCGGGTCAAGCCAAAGACCATTAATTTGGTATTTGTTGCTTCTCTGCTAAGCACGCAGCAATAGGGAGTAAGAACAATGGATGGTTGGCTCAGAATAATGTGTCCGAGTGGAGTGACATGTCTACCCGTGGACTTTTGTTTCGGTGAAATAGCACTATAAAAATCCAACTAAGAATGTTGTTCTAGCACAAGGCGGACATCATCATCATCATTTCATCGAATGTCACTTGTTCTCTCCATGATATAGCTGAAAATTGCTCATTTAGAGCTAAAATATTATCGCTCACTCACTCATTTGTGTTTTGGTAGCCTGGAAGTGTTTAATAACATTAATACTCAAAACATAAACAGCAGATATTTTTTTTTTATTTAACATTCGACATTAACTACAGTTTCATATAGTTATAAATCTAGTTTTAAATATAAAATCATTTAATTTCTATCACAGAATATTGCTTAAATTTTGCTCAGCAGTATCTCGTAACACATCTGTCAAAAATTGTGTTTTATATATATGGCACGCCAAATTCCTATAAATTAGCAAGCTTAAGTATTCGATACGGAAACAATGGTTTACGAATGGAAACCATTTCCGAAAGACATATTATAATTCCCATTTGAAATGTATAATTTCCTTAAATGTAGGCCTCTTACTAATGCTTTGTTGTTTTCCTTCAGTTTGTGGGATTATGGCGTGCCTTACATATATAAATGGACGGAATGAATTTATAAAAGAGGCAAATATGTTATCAGCACGCGTTGAAGAATGTGGTGACACAGGAAAATTTAATATACATTTGTATCACTAAACATCAAAACATGCATTGTCTGTATATCAAATTGTATATGAAAAAAATACGGAACTTCGGTATATATTAAATGTATTTGGAATTTATGTTACATTGGTTGAAATACTTGGTAGAAAATGAAAATGCTAAATTATATTTGGCAAAATATGAATAAAATAAATCAAGATAGCACTATATCATGATGAATAAAGAATTGTGTAGTTCACTTCTATGAATGGTTTTACTAAAGTACATGTACATAGCAAAATAAACGTTAATAGTATATGAAGAACTTCATCCTTAGTAGCATAACAATTTATAGTTTCATTGATTGAATATGTAGCACGGCATAACATTGATTTTTTTCAGAGTAAGCAATAGTGACATGTTTGAAATTTTTCATTCATTCAAAAAAGGGACTCAGAATATAGGGACTTAGGTAGCTGTAGCAATTTAATTCACTTTTCCAGAAATAAATGACACTTTTAATAGTGTGCATGTTTAATTTTGTTTCCAAGTGAAAATGGAAAAATACAAATAGTAAACAAAAATCGTTTACTTTATTTTTTCTTAATTTGGCAGTGTATCGAAAATCTTTTCCTATTTTAGACATATGAAATACTCGGTAGTCTCCCTTTTTTAAAACATAAGATGTCTATTGAATGTATTATCTAATCAGCAGTAGCCATCTCTCAGTACTCATGGCTTTAAGCGAATAAGTAAGTATACAATTCGGAAAATATATAACAATTTCTATAGAAACTGTCACTGTTTTAGGTATGTAGTAAACAGGGCTATACATTATATATAGAGCCGCATCGGTGGGGTAATGGTTAGCGTACCAGTCTTTACTGCAGTAGATCGTGGGTTCGAGCCCCGGTCGGATCAAACCAAAGACTATAAAATTGGTATTTGTTGCTTTTCCGCTAAGTACGCAACATTAAGGAGAAAGAGCAAAGACTGGTTGGCTCGGAATCAGAATAATGTATCCGAGTGGATCGACATGTCTACGCGTGGACTGTTGTTTCAGTGAGCTAGCACTATACAAATCCTACTCAGTATGTTGGTCTAGAATAAAGCGGACCTCATCATCATCTCATTGAAATTATATAGCTGAAAAATTGCTGAATTGGCGTTAAACAACAATCACTCACTCTCTACTCATTTTATATAATATAAGATATTTATTTTATTTTTAGCTGATATCTGCTGTTAAATGATACTCACACATATGTCTATAGCTAGAATTAATTGCATAACAGACAAACAAAAATTATGTTGAATTACGATAAATTAAATAATAGTTTTATTAAGCAGATTCAAAATGAACCATTGTAAAAACAGATTATTATCATTATAACAAAATTGTGAGATTTACATATTATTAGATGTCTGTGTGAAATCATACATTATATTACAAAAATATTTTTTTATTTGTTTTACAATTAATAACATAATTACTTCAAATGAAAACGTTCAAGGTCAATGGGGTTTTTTTTATTATGAAAACTTAATATGCAACAACTCTGAAATTATCTCAATTAAAAATGCCCTCTCAATGGAATAAAATTCCATTAGTATGACAATTAAAATAAATGTCAAAATCATATCGGTATTATGTATTGTATATGGCTACACAAAATAAACAGCATTATTTCATAAGAATGTAAGATTCCATCCCTACTGCATAATTAAGTCATCTATAATGTTATCATTTAGTTTGTATGTAAATAATAAAATACAATGAAAAACAATTATTTATCCCTGGTTATTAATGACAACTATATTTACTGTTTGAATTACGAAATTATTTCAAAATTATGTAAATACTATGAGTATTATACCCATAACATAAACTGATATCTGGATGGCAAATGTCATTAATATAATGGATCTCTCCTCATTTACATGATAATGATTGCACTATTAGTTTTTCTTCTACATTTTAATAGATTTACACACAGCACTGTTCCCATTCCAGTTTCGGTGTCCATCCACCAAGTGAACTTTGCATCATGCCGTTATATGTTGCTGGAAATGGATAGAAATATTTATTTATTTATTCAACATACTGAACACTTGTGAAATAAAATAATGTGAACAATATCGACTAAGACATGTGTTTTTCATCCGGTATAAAATAAAATAAATAAATCTAAAATTTACTTTGGTTTAATCGTGTTGGTTTCTTTGTTTGTTTCATGCTAGAAATTGCTATGTTTCATACACATTCTAACAGAATATTTTGTTATGTGACTTAATATGGGTGAATTGTGATAAAATAAATAGATTCTTTATAACAAACATTTCACATGTATGGCAGGCGATAGGCACAAAAATGTGAAATACCAGGTTTCTCTCACAATAGCCGTTGCTCAATCTCTTTTGGTTTTGTTGGAGTCCGATCTTTTGTAATGTTTTTTTCGTTCGACATAGATGTGGATGTTTTATATATCCTGATTTCGATAATTTGTACTGATCCGCCTGATTGTTATTTTATCGCGTTGATCATGCAAATATAGGTCAACGTTCACATTCGTTTATTGTTCACCGGCTTTTATTTGGTTTCTACTTGTGTTTCACATGCGTTTTGTCTATTCCACGTGATATTTTACATGTGGCATGTCGTGCATTTATGAAGGCTACTTAATTTTTATCAAGAAATGTCTGTAACAAACGACCATACCCTTAGAGACTATTGTATTGATCTGAAACCAGCTATCAAGATGGACAATTTGTGGGCTCAAATTATTTGAGCTATTTGATTTGCCAAGCCTTCCCTATAAGCATTATTGACAAGACATACAATATCCTAAGAGATTTTCGTTCGTATGAATACAACACGTGTTATATGCACATTTTTCTAGGTTAAAATGTACGTTTTTTAACAAATAAAACTAAAATATGCATCAGATAATTTAATGTGTATATATCTACCTCCCCAGTTTGATGACTGGTAGCTAGAATGTGGTGCTGATGGATCATCCAAATTTGTTGTTGACCATGGTACCCGTTTAGAAATTTGGAATGATGATTTATCTCGTGACGTCAGATACGTATCACGTGACGTAGATAACCAGGTGTCACCACCATCTTTACTCAATAGTGTACTTTCTTTATCACTTGCGTAACCAAACCATTTGTTATCTTCTGGGTCATAGCCTAACACACTACCAAGAGCACCACTTAAGCCTTTATTTCAAACATAAAAAGAAGAAATATATAGTGCTAATATCTTACAAGGTACCGAGATGGTGAAAGTCATATTAAACATGAAATTGTAACAACACATTTTCAATATACAGACTCAAATATACAAGGAACTGTTTCAAGATGTTAATATTGCATGTAATCAACTAATGTTGGATTGATTCAGAAAGTATATGGCTCACATCATGGCAGGTTTAATTCATATAATATCTTTTTTTTCTTTTTGCCGATATGTATTTGAAATATGAACTTTCCACAAACAAATACAGATCAATGTAAAAAGGGAGATAATAGATACGGTTTGACGATTTTGCTAAATAATGAATACCGACTACTCCTAGCACACTACTGCTCATTAAAGACCATACAAGATGTCATTTACATGCCATGGAATGTGGGATTCTCCAATCACAAGGGTCTCACCGGATGTCTCTATCAGATGGGTGGGAATATTGTAGCTACAACAACTAGGCCAAATTATCCACATATGTCCTACCGTATTCTACTTTCCACAATAATTGAACATGCTGGCCTCAATAAAAAAAAAGCCTTATATTTATCAATAACCTGTTCCTGGTAGATTTTAGATGTTGATAAGCGATTTATTGTTAAAAGAATTAAATAGGAATACATTCCCATCTGTTGTTTATAATCCAAATATTCTAGAATCATTAGTTACAATGTTATTTTCATAATATTGATTGTGTTTTTAATTTATTTGCATAGCATTGACGTACTTCCTCTAACAGATTTGTAAGATTGGTACATTGTGTAGTTGTAAATCCGTTCCAATGACACATTCCTCTACCCATCACATTCCGATTTCCATCCAGGACCCGGGTGGCTCAATGAGTTAGGTAGTTGGATTACCTAACAACTCATACAAGCCTATCACCAATACGGCGTGGTTTCGCGCCCGACTTTGTAAATTACAAAAAAGGGTGCACCCGACTCGCAGCCGCAAGTGATAAAGCTTACCAATTGCTTGTCCATGGTCGGTGGTTTTCTCCGGGTACTCCGGCTTCTTCCAACATTAAAACTGGTCGCCATGATATAGCTGAAAGTGGCGTTAAACACAATAAATCAATCAATCAATCCGATTTGAATCCTCGCTACATCGCCCCATAAACCAAATTCAATACCATATTTCTACCTACATTTATTGGCATATACTTACGTTTAAAGGTTGTATCGTTGGTAGTGGAATAGCACGAAGGTGGAGAATCTTCACTAAAGTGGAAACGATAATAAGTTATTATTATGATTTGCTAATTCATTTTTTGTTAAAGGACAATCAATTAAAATGCTGACATAAAATAAAATAATCTTAGCATACTTGTGTAGCTTTAATCATACAGATATATCTCAATTATTTGACTGTATATTATACAAATTGATTTAGATATGATTCGATGATGAATATAGGAGGAAAATGAAGATGGGGCCTCATTTTATATTTTGATTGAAATTATGATCAGCAAAACAAACTCATATATCTTAAGTTGAAATACATCCGGGTCTTTAGGTGTTGACTCTCTTGACATTTGAATATCATGATGTTTACATGGTCAATTGTCAATCCCAGTGAACAGAACTTTTACCATTGTATTTATCTTTTAACTTTTTTTGATAGCACACTGGTGAAATTATAATGTTTCAAATTCATGCAACACGTTCCCAAATTTTTCTTCGTTTTTGGCTAATTACACGTTTTCACGTTTTCAGTTTCGTGTTGTGGTGTACGTTACGATTTTCACATAAAAACAATGTTCGGTTCGTCTCTACTCCCACTTGTTTTATCGGAGGTCATGTTTTATTAATGTTTGTCTATACTCCCACTTGTTTTGTCGGAGGTCATGTTTTTTTAATGTTCGTCTCTACTCCCACTTGTTTTGTGGGAGGTCATGTTTTATTAATGTTCGTCTCTACTCCCACGTGTTTTGTCGGAGGTCATGTTTTATTAATGTTCGTCTCTACTCCCACTTGTTTTGTCGGAGGTCATGTTTTATTAATGTTCGTCTCTACTCCCACATGTTTTGTCGGAGGTCATGTTTTATTAATGTTCGTCTCTACTCCCACTTGTTTTGTCGGAGGTCATGTTTTATTAATGTTCGTCTCTACTCCCACTTGTTTTGTCGGAGGTCATGTTTTATTAATGTTCGTCTCTACTCCCACATGTTTTGTCGGAGGTCATGTTTTATTAATGTTCGTCTCTACTCCCACATGTTTTGTCGGAGGTCATGTTTTTTTAATGTTCGTCTCTACTCCCACTTGTTTTGTCGGAGGTCATGTTTTATTAATGTTCGTCTCTACTCCCACTTGTTTTGTCGGAGGTCATGTTTTATTAATGTTCGACTCTACTCTCACTTGTTTTGTGGGAGGTCATGTTTTATCAATGTTCGTCTCTACTCCCACATGTTTTGTCGGAGGTCATGTTTTATTAATGTTCGTCTCTACTCCCACTTGTTTTGTCGGAGGTCATGTTTTATTAATGTTCGTCTCTACTCCCACTTGTTTTGTCGGAGGTCATGTTTTATTAATGTTCGTCTCTACTCCCACATGTTTTGTCGGAGGTCATGTTTTATTAATGTTCGTTTCTACTCCCACTTGTTTTGTCGGAGGTCATGTTTTATTAATGTTTGTCTATACTCCCACTTGTTTTGTCGGAGGTCATGTTTTTTTAATGTTCGTCTCTACTCCCACTTGTTTTGTGGGAGGTCATGTTTTATTAATGTTCGTCTCTACTCCCACGTGTTTTGTCGGAGGTCATGTTTTATTAATGTTCGTCTCTACTCCCACTTGTTTTGTCGGAGGTCATGTTTTATTAATGTTCGTCTCTACTCCCACATGTTTTGTCGGAGGTCATGTTTTATTAATGTTCGTCTCTACTCCCACTTGTTTTGTCGGAGGTCATGTTTTATTAATGTTCGTCTCTACTCCCACTTGTTTTTTCGGAGGTCATGTTTTATTAACGTTCGTCTCTACTCCCACATGTTTTGTCGGAGGTCATGTTTTATTAATGTTCGTCTCTACTCCCACATGTTTTGTCGGAGGTCATGTTTTTTTAATGTTCGTCTCTACTCCCACTTGTTTTGTCGGAGGTCATGTTTTATTAATGTTCGTCTCTACTCCCACTTGTTTTGTCGGAGGTCATGTTTTATTAATGTTCGTCTCTACTCTCACTTGTTTTGTGGGAGGTCATGTTTTATTAATGTTCGTCTCTACTCCCACATGTTTTGTCGGAGGTCATGTTTTATTAATGTTCGTCTCTACTCCCACTTGTTTTGTCGGAGGCCATGTTTTATTAATGTTCGTCTCTACTCCCACTTGTTTTGTCGGAGGTCATGTTTTATTAATGTTCGTCTCTACTCCCACTTGTTTTGTCGGAGGTCATGTTTTATTAATGTTCTTCTCTACTCCCACATGTTTTGTCGGAGGTCATGTTTTATTAATGTTCGTCTCTACTCCCACTTGTTTTGTCGGAGGTCATGTTTTATTAATGTTCGTCTCTACTCCCACATGTTTTGTCGGAGGTCATGTTTTATTAATGTTCGTCTCTACTCCCACTTGTTTTGTCGGAGGTCATGTTTCATTAATGTTCGTCTCTACTCCCACATGTTTTGTCGGAGGTCATGTTTTATTAATGTTCGTCTCTACTCCCACTTGTTTTGTCGGAGGTCATGTTTTTATTAATGTTCGTCTCTACTCCCACTTGTTTTGCCGGAGGTCATGTTTTATTAATGTTCGTCTCTACTCCCACATGTTTTGTCGGAGGTCATGTTTTATTAATGTTCGTCTCTACTCCCACTTGTGTTGTCGGAGGTCATGTTTTATTAACGTTCGTCTCTACTCCCACTTGTTTTGTCGGAGGTCATGTTTTATTAATGTTCGTCTCTACTCCCACTTGTTTTTTCGGAGGTCATGTTTGATTAATGTTCGTCTCTACTCCCACTTGTTTTGTCGGAGGTCATGTTTTATTAATGTTCGTCTCTACTCCCACTTGTTTTGTCGGAGGTCATGTTTTTATTAATGTTCGTCTCTACTCCCACTTGTTTTTTCGGAGGTCATGTTTTATTAATGTTCGTCTCTACTCCCACTTGTTTTGTCGGAGGTCATGTTTTATTAATGTTCGTCTCTACTCCCACATGTTTTGTCGGAGGTCATGTTTTATTAATGTTCGTCTCTACTCCCACTTGTTTTGTCGGAGGTCATGTTTTATTAATGTTCGTCTCTACTCCCACTTGTTTTGTCGGAGGTCATGTTTTATTAATGTTCGTCTCTACTCCCACATGTTTTGTCGGAGGTCACGTTTTATTAATGTTCGTCTCTACTCCCACATGTTTTGTCGGAGGTCATGTTTTTTTAATGTTCGTCTCTACTCCCACTTGTTTTGTCGGAGGTCATGTTTTATTAATGTTCGTCTCTACTCCCACTTGTTTTGTCGGAGGTCATGTTTTATTAATGTTCGTCTCTACTCTCACTTGTTTTGTGGGAGGTCATGTTTTATTAATGTTCGTCTCTACTCCCACATGTTTTGTCGGAGGTCATGTTTTATTAATGTTCGTCTCTACTCCCACTTGTTTTGTCGGAGGTCATGTTTTATTAATGTTCGTCTCTACTCCCACTTGTTTTGTCGGAGGTCATGTTTTATTAATGTTCGTCTCTACTCCCACTTGTTTTGTCGGAGGTCATGTTTTATTAATGTTCTTCTCTACTCCCACATGTTTTGTCGGAGGTCATGTTTTATTAATGTTCGTCTCTACTCCCACTTGTTTTGTCGGAGGTCATGTTTTATTAATGTTCATCTCTACTCCCACATGTTTTGTCGGAGGTCATGTTTTATTAATGTTCGTCTCTACTCCCACTTGTTTTGTCGGAGGTCATGTTTTTATTAATGTTCGTCTCTACTCCCACTTGTTTTGCCGGAGGTCATGTTTTATTAATGTTCGTCTCTACTCCCACATGTTTTGTCGGAGGTCATGTTTTATTAATGTTCGTCTCTACTCCCACTTGTGTTGTCGGAGGTCATGTTTTATTAACGTTCGTCTCTACTCCCACTTGTTTTGTCGGAGGTCATGTTTTATTAATGTTCGTCTCTACTCCCACTTGTTTTGTCGGAGGTCATGTTTTATTAATGTTCGTCTACTCGCACATGTTTTGTCGGAGGTCATGTTTTTTTACTGTTCGTCTCTACTCCCACATGTTTTGTCGGAGGTCATGTTTTATTAATGTTCGTCTCTACTCCCACTTGTTTTGTCGGAGGTCATGTTTTATTAATGTTCGTCTCTACTCCCACATGTTTTGTCGGAGGTCATGTTTTATTAATGTTCGTCTCTACTCCCACTTGTTTTGTCGGAGGTCATGTTTTATTAATGTTCGTCTCTACTCCCACTTGTTTTGTCGGAGGTCATGTTTTATTAATGTTCGTCTCTACTCCCACTTGTTTTGTCGGAGGTCATGTTTTATTAATGTTCGTCTCTACTCCCACATGTTTTGTCGGAGGTCATGTTTTATTAATGTTCGTCTCTACTCCCACTTGTTTTGTCGGAGGTCATGTTTTATTAATGTTCGTCTCTACTCCCACTTGTTTTGTCGGAGGTCATGTTTTATTAATGTTCGTCTCTACTCCCACATGTTTTGTCGGAGGTCATGTTTTATTAATGTTCGTCTCTACTCCCACTTGTTTTGTCGGAGGTCATGTTTTATTAATGTTCGTCTCTACTCCCACATGTTTTGTCGGAGGTCATGTTTTATTAATGTTCGTCTCTACTCCCATTTGTTTTGTCGGAGGTCATGTTTTATTAATGTTCGTCTCTACTCCCACTTGTTTTGTCGGAGGTCATGTTTTATTAATGTTCGTCTCTACTCCCACTTGTTTTGTCGGAGGTCATGTTTTTATTAATGTTCGTCTCTACTCCCACTTGTTTTGCCGGAGGTCATGTTTTATTAATGTTCGTCTCCACTCCCACAGGTTTTGTCGGAGGTCATGTTTTATTAATGTTCGTCTCTACTCCCACTTGTTTTGTCTAAGGTCATGTTTTATTAACTTTCGTCTCTACTCCCACTTGTTTTGTCGGAGGTCATGTTTTATTAATGTTCGTCTCTACTCCCACTTGTTTTTTCGGAGGTCATGTTTGATTAATGTTCGTCTCTACTCCCACTTGTTTTGTCGGAGGTCATGTTTTATTAATGTTCGTCTCTACTCCCACTTGTTTTGTCGGAGGTCATGTTTTTATTAATGTTCGTCTCTACTCCCACTTGTTTTTTCGGAGGTCATGTTTTATTAATGTTCGTCTCTACTCCCACTTGTTTTGTCGGAGGTCATGTTTTATTAATGTTCGTCTCTACTCCCACATGTTTTGTCGGAGGTCATGTTTTATTAATGTTCGTCTCTACTCCCACTTGTTTTGTCGGAGGTCATGTTTTATTAATGTTCGTCTCTACTCCCACTTGTTTTGTCGGAGGTCATGTTTTATTAATGTTCGTCTCTACTCCCACATGTTTTGTCGGAGGTCACGTTTTATTAATGTTCGTCTCTACTCCCACATGTTTTGTCGGAGGTCATGTTTTTTTAATGTTCGTCTCTACTCCCACTTGTTTTGTCGGAGGTCATGTTTTATTAATGTTCGTCTCTACTCCCACTTGTTTTGTCGGAGGTCATGTTTTATTAATGTTCGTCTCTACTCTCACTTGTTTTGTGGGAGGTCATGTTTTATTAATGTTCGTCTCTACTCCCACATGTTTTGTCGGAGGTCATGTTTTATTAATGTTCGTCTCTACTCCCACTTGTTTTGTCGGAGGTCATGTTTTATTAATGTTCGTCTCTACTCCCACTTGTTTTGTCGGAGGTCATGTTTTATTAATGTTCGTCTCTACTCCCACTTGTTTTGTCGGAGGTCATGTTTTATTAATGTTCTTCTCTACTCCCACATGTTTTGTCGGAGGTCATGTTTTATTAATGTTCGTCTCTACTCCCACTTGTTTTGTCGGAGGTCATGTTTTATTAATGTTCATCTCTACTCCCACATGTTTTGTCGGAGGTCATGTTTTATTAATGTTCGTCTCTACTCCCACTTGTTTTGTCGGAGGTCATGTTTTTATTAATGTTCGTCTCTACTCCCACTTGTTTTGCCGGAGGTCATGTTTTATTAATGTTCGTCTCTACTCCCACATGTTTTGTCGGAGGTCATGTTTTATTAATGTTCGTCTCTACTCCCACTTGTGTTGTCGGAGGTCATGTTTTATTAACGTTCGTCTCTACTCCCACTTGTTTTGTCGGAGGTCATGTTTTATTAATGTTCGTCTCTACTCCCACTTGTTTTGTCGGAGGTCATGTTTTATTAATGTTCGTCTACTCGCACATGTTTTGTCGGAGGTCATGTTTTTTTACTGTTCGTCTCTACTCCCACATGTTTTGTCGGAGGTCATGTTTTATTAATGTTCGTCTCTACTCCCACTTGTTTTGTCGGAGGTCATGTTTTATTAATGTTCGTCTCTACTCCCACATGTTTTGTCGGAGGTCATGTTTTATTAATGTTCGTCTCTACTCCCACTTGTTTTGTCGGAGGTCATGTTTTATTAATGTTCGTCTCTACTCCCACTTGTTTTGTCGGAGGTCATGTTTTATTAATGTTCGTCTCTACTCCCACTTGTTTTGTCGGAGGTCATGTTTTATTAATGTTCGTCTCTACTCCCACATGTTTTGTCGGAGGTCATGTTTTATTAATGTTCGTCTCTACTCCCACTTGTTTTGTCGGAGGTCATGTTTTATTAATGTTCGTCTCTACTCCCACTTGTTTTGTCGGAGGTCATGTTTTATTAATGTTCGTCTCTACTCCCACATGTTTTGTCGGAGGTCATGTTTTATTAATGTTCGTCTCTACTCCCACTTGTTTTGTCGGAGGTCATGTTTTATTAATGTTCGTCTCTACTCCCACATGTTTTGTCGGAGGTCATGTTTTATTAATGTTCGTCTCTACTCCCATTTGTTTTGTCGGAGGTCATGTTTTATTAATGTTCGTCTCTACTCCCACTTGTTTTGTCGGAGGTCATGTTTTATTAATGTTCGTCTCTACTCCCACTTGTTTTGTCGGAGGTCATGTTTTTATTAATGTTCGTCTCTACTCCCACTTGTTTTGCCGGAGGTCATGTTTTATTAATGTTCGTCTCCACTCCCACAGGTTTTGTCGGAGGTCATGTTTTATTAATGTTCGTCTCTACTCCCACTTGTTTTGTCTAAGGTCATGTTTTATTAACTTTCGTCTCTACTCCCACTTGTTTTGTCGGAGGTCATGTTTTATTAATGTTCGTCTCTACTCCCACTTGTTTTTTCGGAGGTCATGTTTGATTAATGTTCGTCTCTACTCCCACTTGTTTTGTCGGAGGTCATGTTTTATTAATGTTCGTCTCTACTCCCACTTGTTTTGTCGGAGGTCATGTTTTTATTAATGTTCGTCTCTACTCCCACTTGTTTTTTCGGAGGTCATGTTTTATTAATGTTCGTCTCTACTCTCACATGTTTTGTCGGAGGTCATGTTTTATTAATGTTCGTCTCTACTCCCACTTGTTTTGTCGGAGGTCATGTTTTATTAATGTTCGTCTACTCGCACATGTTTTGTCGGAGGTCATGTTTTTTTACTGTTCGTCTCTACTCCCACATGTTTTGTCGGAGGTCATGTTTTATTAATGTTCGTCTCTACTCCCACTTGTTTTGTCGGAGGTCATGTTTTATTAATGTTCGTCTCTACTCCCACATGTTTTGTCGGAGGTCATGTTTTATTAATGTTCGTCTCTACTCCCACTTGTTTTGTCGGAGGTCATGTTTTATTAATGTTCGTCTCTACTCCCACTTGTTTTGTCGGAGGTCATGTTTTATTAATGTTCGTCTCTACTCCCACTTGTTTTGTCGGAGGTCATGTTTTATTAATGTTCGTCTCTACTCCCACATGTTTTGTCGGAGGTCATGTTTTTTTAATGTTCGTCTCTACTCCCACTTGTTTTGTCGGAGGTCATGTTTTATTAATGTTCGTCTCTACTCCCACTTGTTTTGTCGGAGGTCATGTTTTATTAATGTTCGTCTCTACTCCCACTTGTTTTGTCGGAGGTCATGTTTTATTAATGTTCGTCTCTACTCCCACATGTTTTGTCGGAGGTCATGTTTTATTAATGTTCGTCTCTACTCCCACTTGTTTTGTCGGAGGTCATGTTTTATTAATGTTCGTCTCTACTCCCACATGTTTTGTCGGAGGTCATGTTTTATTAATGTTATTTGTATTTATTTACGTGTACTGGTGTCCAACATAATTTTCCTATCATATGATGTTCGTGTCGTTTACCAATAACACAACGGGTGTCACTATTGCAGAAGGAACTGCTCACCCTTCTAAAATACCTCAGTTAACCAACTGTTTTAGTGGGGTGCGTGTTACAAAATCTTTAGTTTTCTGTGTAGTGCGTTGTGGATCATTATTTTTTGCCCGTTTGTCATTTTCCTTTAGCCATTGCATTGTCTGTCCTTTTCCGATTTACTCCTTCTGATTACCCGTCGGTTATCTTCAAACTGTTCTTTTTTATACAGAATGACAACAATAACATAAACGTATCAGTATATATTGGGGGATTTGTATTATCAGAATTGCAATGTTTTGCTTTAGTAAAATCGTAAATAAGCATAATTTCAGACATAGAACAGTTTTGGAGATATTACGGTTCAATTTCTAAAAGGTCAGTACATATATAAAACTAGTTAAATTTGAGAACCATGTAGATGAAATGAAAGAAAAGGTCATCTCAATTTGTGTTATATACCTATTTGAAGGTTTACACTATAACAAGAGCAACTTTATAGTATCCAAATTAATATGCAACTATCACAACATTCTCCCTGAAAGATCCCCCATACATTTAACACATCATAGTACCTACTCCTCTTAGCAATACTTTCTGAAAAGAGGGTCCTACACTTGTCTAAGTAAGGAAGATTATAAGAGGAAAAAACGTAAATCATCATGAATTGTTTGGAAAATACAGTTTGGTTTCTAATGTAAATTTGTATGGACTGGAGGAGTTAAATGTAAATATCTTTACCTGGTGTTATGATTGGCATAATTGATGTCTATTGAATAAGCTTCTATATGTGCCTATGATCTTTAGGAATTTCAGCAGTTTGTCGGTGACTTGCAACAGGTCGGTGATTGTCGCCGGGTTAAGATCATCTTCTTTCTTAATAATTACAAACATTTTCTATATTTTCTGGTCGTCCCGTATCATTATCTCCAATAATAAAATAGAATACTTACATTGTTGGATTAACATCACATGTTATAAGTTTCCCATCCCCGACACCAAAACTACGGTCATAGTAATCTATAAAATATAAGAGAAATATCGTTAAAAACAGAATAAGTACGATCATATACCTTTGTCTTAACCAATGTAATCCAGATATGACGAATTTGATTATAGTGTGTCTAACTCGTTGATGAAAAGGTACATTATTGAAAAATGGGAGGAGACTGTCTATGTTGTTTTACTTGTGTCTTATTCTTTTGCCTTTTTGAACAATAACACATGTTTAAGGTAAGAAAGTAAAAATGAACCAAATATATTGGTTCATTTCTGTAAATTTGTCCAAAATATGTGTACATGATATTGCATTGATTTAGAAACCAATTAGAAATGTGCGATGCTCTTTGTTGGCAAGTATATCACCAGAATCGCTTAATTATATGTACATGATTGTCATAATGTTCATAGATGGTTAATTCGGTAAAAGAAAGCACATTTCTTTTTTTTTGTCAATTGCTACAATGTTTTTCTTTTCTTTTTCGTTAATTGCTTGCATAAAAAATGAAGATGAACTAAGTATGTGTGATGGGTGTCGAAAGAATAATATTTAAGTGATTAATGTAAATGACTGTACTCATTACTTGTTTATTCCTTTACAAAAACAAACAAAAAATACAAGAAAATATCATTAGAAATATTTATTGGACGCTTATCAATATGTCTTGCAACATGCTGCAAATCATAACAACATGGGTTTTTATTGACGACAAAAGCAGATTATAATTACAAGTATTAGCATCGAGCAATTGTAAGACACCGTATTGTAATCGTATCAGTCAATTATGACCACAGCCAAGCCCTTTTAGTGGAAACCGTTATTGTATTATTGTGTTCTCCAATTAAACCTTTTTCATCGTTTGATTGCAAATTTTCTAAATTAATTTGGTATATTTCTTAGAAAATAGTATATCATGTATGAACACCATTTAATACATATAATAAGGAACGTTTGAAGGAAATTCATTTTGGTTTATCAAATGTATACAACATGTACATGTACATCAATTTTACCTGTAGGAAAAGCTCTCTTTGGTGCAGCTGCACATATATCTGAAAGTATTACATTCAAAATGCTAACCCATTTATATAGACAAGAGTATGAACAATAAATAATTATATAGACAAGAGTATAAACAATAAATAATTATATAGACAAGAGTATGAACAATAAATAATTATATAGACAAGAGTATGAACAATAAATAATTATATAGACAAGAGTATGAACAATAAATAATTATATAGACAAGAGTATGAACAATAAATAATTATATAGACAAGAGTATGAACAATAAATAATTATATAGACAAGAGTATAAACAATAAATAATTATATAGACAAGAGTATGAACAATAAATAATTATATAGACAAGAGTATAAACAATAAATAATTATATAGACAAGAGTATGAACAATAAATAATTATATAGACAAGAGTATGAACAATAAATAATTATATAGACAAGAGTATGAACAATAAATAATTATATAGACAAGAGTATGAACAATAAATAATTATATAGACAAGAGTATGAACAATAAATAATTATATAGACAAGAGTATGAACAATAAATAATTATATAGACAAGAGTATAAACAATAAATAATTATATAGACAAGAGTATAAACATTAAATAATTATTTCAAACATTCCTATTTCGTCTGTTTCTACGAATTTACGATTGGATTTTGGAGCTGTTCTGACATGATTTTGGAGCTGTTTTGACATGATTTTGGAGCTGTTCTGACATGATTTTGGAGTTGTTCTGACATGGTATTTTGGAACTGTTCTGACATGATTTTGGAGCTGTTCTGACATGGTATTTTGGAGCTGTTCTGACATGATTTTGGAGCTGGTCTGACATGGTATTTTGGAGCTGTTCTGACATGATTTTGGAGCTGTTCTGATATGATTTTGGAGCTGTTCTGACATGATTTTGGAGCTGTTCTGACATGAATTTGGAGCTGTTCTGACAAGGTATTTTGGAGCTGTTCTGACATGATTTTGGAGCTGTTCTGAAGTGATTTTGGAGCTGTTCTGACATGGTATTTTGGAGCTGTTCTGACATGATTTTGGAGCTGTTCTGACATGATTTTGGAGCTGTTCTGACATGATTTTAGAGCTGTTCTGACATGGTATTTTGGAGCTGTTCTAACATGATTTTGGAGCTGTTCTGACATGGTATTTTTGTTCTTTATTTTATGTATAACATATATATTGTTGAAACCGCTCCAATGTTTATCGTTTAATGCGTGGTTGTTTCAGAAACTGGTCATTAGTCTACTGTTTAAAAAAAACATGTTAATTCATTCTGGCATAACTTTTATCTAGCTACTATCACGATACCTCTGTCATGGTGAACGTGGCGTTTCCGATTTATTGGCATGAAATGTATATTTATGCTGTATGTTAAAAATAAGGATTATGTTAAGGTTTTCGGTCGCTTTTGTCATTGTGGGGTTTGTGCTGTTAAATGTTTGTTGGACTGTTGTTTCCCACTTTTAATCTGTCAGCAGTTAGTGCATGAACAATCATGTGTATGTTTATCCTTAAAGTGTATCTTTCACTGTTAAATATAATCGTTATATATTTGGATAGGTTTTGTAGGAAACTTTAAACAATATTCAAGAAACCAGTTCGTATGCTAGCATGTAGTGTAATGATTTTCCACTTTGTATCTAATATTGCATAATAATAAACTACATTTTGATCTTCCTTCTCGGCAAGTAATAGATGTGGTAGAGATTCTGCAGTAGATGAGTAATGTTACTTCACGCGTGAAATTAAATTCTGAAACATTTTAAACAGACATATAGAATCTAACACCGGCAAAAGTGCAAGACAGGGATTTCCCTGTCTTGCACTTTTTGCCGGTGTTTGATTTTATTTCTCACTTTTATCAGTAGTTGTGTATTGTTTGACAGCTATGTACTTTTAGCAGACGATCGTGTAAACAATGTGAGTTATTTCCCCTTCATGTCAATCAAAAAAGTAATTCCGTACTTTTGTGTATTGCGTGAAGGTTATTATGTAATAATATGGCTGATTGTTAGCATTTGCCTGTTTATAAAAGATTGAAAACTTATATACAGTGAATTGTTTATTTTAAAAAGGAAAAGCATGGATAATTCGGGGGGCAGTTGACATGTACAGCATGTATTTGCCGGTAAAACGCACGTGTTTTTTTTGTCTTGCACTAGTGCAAGATAAGAAAATCTCACATCGCTAAAAATAGGAACTGGTCTGTCTCAAACGTGAGAAATTGTTGTCCTAAAATGTTTTGTTTTTAATTGCGCGACTCTGATATAATATATTCTCTTTGTATTAGCATCGACAAGAACCATTTGACCTTAAAGGACAAACAGAAATAGAAAAGTTTGGAGTAGACACTGACACCGCTATTAAGATCAAAAATAAACATTAAAAGTTTTGAGTAGACACTGAGACCACTATTAGGATGAAAAATAAAAGTTTGGAGGAGATACGGATATCGCTTTTATGATGAATTAAAAAAACAATCTAAAAGAGACACTGGTACCACTTTTAGGATGAATAATAAAAGTTATCAAAAGAGATCAAATTAAAACAAACCAAATACTATGGTCATTAATTATTTTTTAAAATTCAGAATCAATATGAACGCATACTAAAATATTGTGCAAATACCTATTACTTTAAAATCAATGTATCCCATAATAAACTTGTAAATAGTCGTCAGAAACGATATAATGTTTTCAAAATTATCTAAGTTCCAGGCAAAAATAATGATGTGCATTGTTTTATCGATAGCAAAGTAAAATAAAATACCCCCCCTAGCAATAATCAACGTAAATTAATAAATTGTACATTGGAACTTATATATCGAATATCAATTTTTATCACCAAGAATAATGCCTTTTACAATCCTGTAATTTTAATATGATGAATGGATCCCTCTTTCCAGGATATTGAAAGTTCAAATAAACATCACATCAATCATAGATGTCTTTAAAACACGTTAAAAGTAAATCAATCGCTAGTTTTACCTGAAGGGTATCGGCATGTGTAAATATTAAACAGAAAAATTAACTCTGTGAATTGCCCAATTGACGTAGAAAAAAAATATGAATAATTGATAGAGAACTGAAAGATTGAATTCATTATTTTTGCGTTTCCAATTTTATCGTCGAGGAAATTTGAGTGTTGGTTTCAAAATTAAGTATCCTGCTATTTGCTATTCCCACTGGATACAGAGAAAAGAGTAAAGTAAATATGCTATTAGATTAATCAAGCATGTAGTGTTTGAAATTAGAAAGCAAAAAAATATTATATTTAATAAAATATAATTGCTTAAGCAAATAACCCTCTGATTTTCCAGGCGTCAAATGAAAGAGTGACGTATTCAAATATAAGACTTCAATGAGAATAATTAATGTATTCCATTCATTTGTGGGTGAGATTTCGTTGCTTAACGCCACGTGAGCATTTTTTCTGTTCTATCATGACGAGCCATTTCCATTTGAGAGCATTAAGTTTCGACTATGAAATTCTCAAACAATGAAATTATGAACCAATGGAACAATAATATAATTTGATTATAGCACATATTCATCTCTGGAATAATTTACCCCAATATATCAGAGATTCACCTAGTAATTGCATATTAAAATCTAGATTAAAAACTTACTATAACAATTCAGTAAAACCTCTTAAATATTTTTCGTTTGGTTCACGTCTGGCAAATATTCTACATACACGTTTAAGGCAAAATTGTAGTAGCTTAAAATGTGACCTTTTTAGATGTAATTATATCTGATCGATTCTTGTTATTGTAACTGTGACAGTTATGTGGAAGACAATGAACACTACTCACACTGTAAATTGTTTGTAAATCAGAGAAATGTAATGTTGAACAATATTAGAGATATTGGGTTAGATATATCCATTAACAATATATTGTATGGAAATTCAGATTTTGCATATGATGTTAACTGCTCACCTTTGCAGCTGTTCATAGATACATAATAGACACTAACAAATTTGTCTAATGTTTATGCACTCCTTACTCATCTGATGACAACGACTCAACATCAATCACACTATATCTTGCAGATTATGTTATTTTTCTCAAATAATTATGAACTAAATAATGGTATGTTTTTGTAATATATTGTCTACTTAATGATTTATATGTAACGGAGAAGACCTCGTAAGTTTATAACTTGTGTCTGATCCATTGTCTGTATTTGTTTGACAATAAAATATGTTTAAAGTATTACAATGAAGAAAAAATATTAAATTAAAAAAAAGATAAAAAACGAATATATAATAGATAAATGATTGGTACATGTATAAGGTGTTTTATTGCTCATTAATCTGCACGAAGGATGAAACGGACTTTATGGGTTAGGGTTATGGTGTTTAACGCCACTTTCAACACTATTTCTGTTATATTGTGGCGGTCAGTTTTATTGGTGGAGCAAACCGGAGTACCCTGAGAAAGCCACCGACATGCCGCAAGTCACCGACAAACTTTATCACATAACGTTGTTTCGAGTGTGACTCGCCATGAACGGTATTCGAATTCATAACTTCGCAATGGTGATATGCACCGATTGGATATGTAGTTGTAAATCCAATTAAGATAGGATCACAACCACGACACACCCGGGCCTTATAAAGGTACAAGTACTCAGGTAGCAATTTAATTGGCATTGATCTTCGACTGTTAAACGGTGATGAAGATCAAAATCAAATATCAGAATGGTCATTACCATCCCATCTCACGAAATAGGATCATTTTTTTTAAAACACTATTGCCATTTAGCATAGCATTAGCAATGATGATCTAGAAAGAATTTAACTATAAGAAAATGAGATGAAAGAATTCAAAGATATTAAAAGTTAATATCAGGCAGCTAAAAATTATTAAACACAAATCTTGTAGAAACTAATCAAACCAGTTCAACTAGCAGATTTATCCTTGTCAAACTTTACAATTTCACAACATATTTTCTGGTAGATTTGTCCTTCACCATATTTACATTGCATTCACAATTTCAAACGACAAAAATATTGATATGCTGAACATGTTTATCAAATTAGTCTCTTCATGGCATTTTGCGTTTGCATTTGGCTATATATGAACCAAAATGTTCATCATTTGTGCGGAATTCATATTGGTAACGCAATTTAATGCATGTATTTATAAATATATTCACGGGACCATCGTTGTCGTGATCGTATGGTAGTTAGATTTACAACTACATATGTAATCAGTGCCTATCACCACTAACGTTGTGACTTTGAATCCCGCTCAGGCAAGGTGTACTCGATACAACAATACATTATAAAGTTTGTCAGCGACTTGCGCCAAGTCAGTGATTTTCTCCGGGTTCTCCGGTTTTCTCAACCAATAAATCTGACCTCCACGATATAACTGAAATATTGTTGAAAGTGACGTTAAACACCATAACACTAATCCCTATAAATATATTATATTATAAGTTATGTGTACAGTACCTGAAGGTGCATCCGATGTTACGTAACAGCCAAATAATCCAAATTTGACAGCTATATCTGGAGGGCCACCAACAGCATTATCTTCTGTTAAATATATTCTAAGATAACGAGCTTGAACCAACCGTGGTGGATGAACCATCGTTTCGGTAAAAGGAACAGTTAGCGTAACCTACAATGAAGATTAAAAAAAGAGAGATATATGTGTTCTCCGGCTGTTATGTTAATTATGCAAATAATTTAAAAAAAATTACGATCGAACCATCTCGACGAGTTGAAGCCGAGTAAGTGACGCCAAGTGAACAATTTGTCAGCGATACCATGGCGTAAGCAATATTAAATATAAAAATAAAAAATTAGATATCTTATTTAATGCGTACGACGTGTGTCTAAAATAACCCTCATCATGTCTGCTCACAGATAAAAGATTGGAAACCAAAACAATTTAAAAGCTTTTTTCCTTTTTTTCGGAACAAATTACTATTATTATCAGTTTTATACTATACCAACATGTTGATTTTAGATTTGCATTGTGCCATCTCACTAAAAAAGGCAGTCCTCATGTAGACATATCTCCCTTCACTCGGACACATTATTCATACTCCGAGCTCAGCATTCTTTATGCTTTTAATAATTAGCAAAGTAGCAACAAATGCAAATTATAAAGTCCTTGGTTTGATCAGAATGGAGATCGATCCCACTACGTAACGCACCCGAAGGGATCACACTCACCATGACACCACAGAGGCAGTTTGTCTACATAAAAAAAACCTTACTATTTTATTTCAAATGATTCCAGTTATTAGGACGAATTGATATTTTCCCTTGACTCTATCACCTCACCGACAATACAGTTACTGAATTTGACTACATGAGTAACACGGCGAGTGTCTTATAAGAAGCAGTACTTTTCGTGGGCACATGTCCCCCCCCCCCTCCCCGGTGGGTACTGTGTTGCCCATCTTTTTAATTTTCTTAGTTGACTTATGTTTTCTTGATTTGTTATTCTTCGTTCTGTGTCTTGTATGCACATTGTTGCCAGTGTCTCTGGAATGTCCATTATTGAAAGGCTATTCGTTTTCCTCAAAGCTCTATTTAGCTAACAATTGCTATGAAGGGACCATATTCTTACTGCGAGTTATCCAAGAAAAATCCGAATTAATAAAATTAACTCGACTAACTTGAGAAGACCGAAAATAGTGGACAATTTCAGCAATTACAATAACATGTATTACTCTTACGCCATCAAACCTCAAACTTTAATTCACCAAAAAGCAGTAGAGAACCTAGGTATAGTTTCGTTTTAATAAACGTTAGAGAATACCTAAGGGGCTGCAAAAATGGACAACCCAGAAAAACTTGCAACATTGGGTACACAAGAAACAAGACGAAGACACACAAAACAAAAACACAACACAATATGTGTTGGACACAAATATACGCAAACAAACATACATAACGTAAATAAGACATGAGCCCTCCTACAAACAACTGGAGGTAAAGACGAACCGAACATATTTTTATACGGAAATCGTAGTATCTATTCGGAAATCCTGTCCTATATATGAGTGTAGCATCAGTTATTCATGTTGTTGCATACTAACTATGCATGCTTAGGCTTAAAGGTCAAGTATAACATATGACGTTTCAATATCTAAATATTTGTATGTAGTGTCTCATTACATAATCGTTGTATGTAAATTACTTCTTAATGAGTTAATAAACTATTGAATCTCATTGTTTAATTTCCAATTATTATATATAAATAATAATCTCTGTAATCAATAATCAAAGAAACGTTATTTATGCATATAAGCGAATTTCGACATTTAAAATAATCAATATGGTAGTCTTGTCATGCACGTTTGCATCTCGCTGTTGACAGTGATTTAAAATAATCAATATGGTAGTCATGTCATGCACGTTTGCATCTCGCTGTTGACAGTGTGTTCGAACCTCACGTGGAGTCGAGTTCGGAGGGACGTACTAATTTAGTTCGAATAGACTATTTGCATATTTCCGACTTGATTAAAAAATTATTCGTTTTTACACGTTTTTGTAGGAGTTATTTCCCCTTAATGCGGGTAAGATGGTCCCTTTCATGGAAAGATCAGTGAAAATATCAAATCTTTTCCCCATAATCTGTACACAATTTAAATGTTGTAACAATTTGTGAATTTTCTATTTGCTTAAAAACATCATCTGATATTCACAAGGTTCAAATATCTACAAAACATATGCTCAAATTCTTTGTTCTGCCCGTGGCTCTTGCTAGAATGGGTGCATTTCCCCCGTTTCATACGGGAAATAGCTCCTATTAAATAGAATAAAAACGTCTAATATTGAAATCCAATCGGGAATGGGTAAAAGGTCTATTTCAGCCTATTCGAGCTATGAGAGCAATTAATAGCTAAGAATTACTATAAACGGGTCATATTCGTACTTTGATTTATCCGAGTTCGAGATATGAAAGAAAGACAAAATATAATTATTCTACTTACAATATTTCCATTTTGCCATGCGTATCCATCATCACTGTATGTCAGTGTCAGTTTAGTAGGATAATGTGCAAATCCACTTCCATGCTGTACAATTATTTTTGTTACTAAAGTTTTATTTCCAAAATAAACTTGGAAAAATCGTAGGTTGTCAAACAATGTGCCTCTTTTAAACGCACCCCATGCTATTATTATAAAAAGAGAAATATTTTACTAAACAAACAAAGGACACTATTCCAAATATTGGATTAAATTGCTTAAAGTGACAGTGTCCACGATTTTTCATATTTTTTAAGTTTGACAGCAACTTGAAAATAAGATAGATAAATCAATAAAATGACAAAATAACCATCTCAGATAAACAGAAATTTGTTTAATTAGATGTAATTAAACATCGTCTACTGGCCAAGCTCATGAATTATTCATGACCCACTGACCCAGATTTATCAAAACACAGATATGCATGATGTCGTAAGCAGTTTATTTAACCTATCTTTAGACAGAAATGTATAATTCATACATGTTTAAGGATACATTGCTCATACTTACCTATAAGAACACAATTTATCAATTAAAACTCAAATATTTAGTCATTTTTGTAACAATTTTAGTTTGTAAACAACATACGCTGTTTCAAACCGATTCCGCGCGTGCGAAGTTCATCATACAGAGGCGGAGTTATCTTGATTGACTTGAATTAGAGTAGCCCAGACACAAATTGCTTGGTAACACATTTCCCCCGAAATATTTCGTGAAAACCACTTTTCGATGTTTTTGGCTGTTTTAAATGAATTTTTACTCACATCCGAATTAAAAAATCTGACAAAATCGTAGACACTCACTTTAAATTATAATCTAATTAAGCTCTTGGATAGATAGACAATAGTAGTGCAGTGTCTTAAAATACAAAGTGTATGTGTACGAGGCTTAAAAACTGGGATAAAGGCGAGGTACACCAAGTCTTCCCCAGTTTTGCACCGAATAATATAAACTTTATAGTTTAAGACATTACATTAATATTGTGATTATCCTTCAGAAACAAATCAAGCTAATCCATCGACGTTTATATTTTGAATCAAAATTGAAATATTATATTATTATATTATATATTGAAATTATATAAATATCCCTTGATTGTCCCTTTTGATATTTTCAGTCAACATGAAATGAACTGGATATACAACTAGCTTCCCAAAGCTCAACATTAACATGTGACAGGGGTACCAAAAAAGATATTATTTCGGCCAGTGACAGAATAAAAAATATCTGTATGATAAGTGCAGGATAAATTAAGATATACAGATGCGCATTATGCAATGTAAGTGAAATTGTGGCTATATCCAATTTGTACTTCCATATTAACACATCCACTGGAAGAGGTGTTTATATGATATTGCTTGTGTTGTTTAATAGGGTATTCGATTTGTTTAAGACTGATATAAGATTAACCTATATTGTAGCGAACGCAATCCTTAACCATAGGTTAAGATAAACATGATTTCTCCCACAGCATTACTTTGTATCATAAATAAATTCGACCACCAAATCGTATTTATTTGCTTATCCGTATACTTGTAAAAATAAATGTATGCATATATAAAAATTATATACCCGACGTTCCATTTATTCGTCCATGAAAAGATGGTCTAGCGGGATCGTCTTCAACCGATGAAAATATCTGACAATCATCTATTCGCCCATCTTCCATGCCCAGAGACTCTCCACACACTGGAAAATTAGAACAAAAAATGCAAAACGCACAAAGTTAATAATAATACAAGGAAATCCGTTTAATATCACGTCGGCTTACGGTTTCTGATTGCTCTTTTGGTATCTTCAAACTTTTTTTGTATTTCTCTTGCATATCACTGTGAGGAAGTTCATAGCACAAATATGAATGCCACACGGCAGCATGAAAACAGTTTGTTTTCATTTGACCCACACAAAACAAAAAACAACACCCAAGAACATGTCGGGAAACAAGTCGGATTTGAAAAAAGCATTAATGATGGACACATACATAAAGATTATGGCAGACCTCGTGAAATCCATGGTTTTATTTTATTATTTAGGCTTTCCATAACATAAGTTTGAATAATTAAAAAGACAAATGTATCCCAGTATAAAAAAAGAAATTGTGACAACGATAGATTTACAAGCCTTGACCATCAATAGAGTAATAATGTATGTTTTGGATATGATACAAGGATTTCACACCAGTGATTGTTTTCTGATAAGAATAGCTTAAAGATATCAAAGGGTTAATCAAGATCCGTGAATCAAAGAATGACAGACAACACAATAACCAAAAGAAGAATGACAGACAACACAATAGCCAAAAGAAGAATGACAGACAACACAATAGTCAAAAGAAGAATGACAGACAACACAATAGCCAAAAGAAGAATGACAGACAACACAATAGCCAAAAGAAGAATGACAGACAACACAATAGCCAAAAGAAGAATGACAGACAACACAATAGCCAAAAGAAGAATGACAGACAACACAATAGCCAAAAGAAGAATGACAGACAACACAATAGCCAAAAGAAGAATGGCAGACAACACAATAACCAAAAGAAGAATGACAGACAACACAATAGCCAAAAGAAGAATGACAGACAACACAATAGTCAAAAGAAGAATGACAGACAACACAATAGCCAAAAGAAGAATGACAGACAACACAATAGCCAAAAGAAGAATGACAGACAACACAATAGTCAAAAGAAGAATGACAGACAACACAATAGCCAAAAGAAGAATGACAGACAACACAATAGCCAAAAGAAGAATGACAGACAACACAATAGCCAAAAGAAGAATGACAGACAACACAATAGCCAAAAGAAGAATGACAGACAACACAATAGCCAAAAGAAGAATGACAGACAACACAATAGCCAAAAGAAGAATGACAGACAACACAATAGCCAAAAGAAGAATGACAGACAACACAATAGCCAAAAGAAGAATGACAGACAACACAATAGCCAAAAGAAGAATGACAGACAACACAATAGCCAAAAGAAGAATGACAAACAACACAATAGCCAAAAGAAGAATGACAGACAACACAATAGCCAAAAGAAGAATGACAGACAACACAATAGCCAAAAGAAGAATGACAAAGGATACACAATGATCTACAAAACACTATACAGAAAACTAAAGATCGAACAACACGAACCCCACTGAAAACCGGGGGTGAACTAGGGAGCTCTGAAAGGGTTAGCAGTTCCTGCTCCACTAATGACACCCATCGTGTTACTGTTAAACGACACGAACATCATCTGACACCAGTATTCGTAAATAAATACATAATTGGATAATTGATTACACGTACCTCCGCTTTTTATAACAGTTGTACTGAAGTTGACTTGTTGTATATCAGAAATGAAATATTCATCTGCTGTGTAAGAACTCCCTGTCTTAGGAAACATATATGAACCCGCCTGATACGATAAAACTGTTTTGTCTGTAAAAATATCTTCTGGTACTGTCACAGATGTGTTTGGTACCAGTGTCAATACCATGGAAACAACATCACAAAACAGAACTGTGTCAATCTATAAAACAGTGTAGAATTCAAATTAATAAAATGTTCTTTAAATGGTTTGGCTAGCTTAGCCCCGCCACTCTTTACTGAAGTGCATGTACTAAGCCAGCCATGTTAGCGTTCGTGCTAAAGATACCAATTTTGCTGATGTTTCTACACTAATTCTATTAGATTTCGGAATTGTTCTGACGGAGTAGTATTTTTTTTTACTTTTCATTTTTTAAACTTTAAATTAATAAGCAGATGGCTATGAAATGTCATGTCCACTGAGTTATATTTCTACGTTGATATTATCTCTGCTGGTACACAATGTCTGCTGGTACACAATGAGCTGCAACAAATCTCTTCGAACACTTCAGATAAGAAATTTTATAAGACTTTCAATGAGAAAAACCCAACAAATAGCAATTAAATCTGTAAATGTATTGTAATCTATTATATGTTTGATTTCCTAGACGACACTTAAATGTCAAGTCTTCTGCTGTTGTGCCAGGAATGTGGAATCATAAAGCGTCCGTGATGACTACGCCATTGTGTGTCAATATTACCGTAGATTGATTGATGATTGATGGATTTGTGGTGTTTAACGCCACTTTCAGCAATATTTCAGCTATATCATGGCGAACAGTTTTAGGGGTGGAAGAAGCCGGAGTACCCGGAGAGAACCACCGACCATGGACAATCAACTGGTAAACTTTATCATTTACGGCTGCGAATCAAGTGCACCCTTTTTGTTATGTACAAAGCCGGTCGCGAACCAACGCCATATTGGTGATAGGCTTGTATTAGCTGTTAGGTAATTCAACTACCTAACTCATTGAGCCACCCGGGCCCCTAATATTACCGTAGAGAAATTACTAATAGATATGAAGGATGAAGCTCAAAAGCAAGAACTGACTAGTAATAATAACACTTTCTTGAATAACACAATTTATCATGCTATACCAGAAACGTGTCGTACGCAATACATAAGTACGTTTTTATTTATAGATTAAACACAATTGATACAGAATAAACATTAAGCCCCCAGTCATGAATCAAAGAACTCAAAAATCGTTTTTTACGCCTGATTATTTTTATTATGTGTTTCATCTTGATGATTAATGAATGTGGAATTCTTTACAATCGAAATTCAAATAGAATGCAATTAATTAATTAATATACAGAAAACACAATCAATAAATGTACAATGGAATTTTAAACATATTGTCATGTACTTCATTACTAATAGGCAAGCCATTTCTGATGCACAAAAAAATTAAGATAAAATGCTTGAAGTGAATACATATCGTGATTCTTTCTCGATAGAAAAAGGCACATACGTTTTTTTTTTGCTTTAAATTCACATCCCACTTACTAAAAATCTTGTTTTCCCATTTGTAGTTTGGTTTTCCACGTGGTTGTAGTGATTGTATTCACTTCACGTCGGTCCTTTGATCCAGCCGAATTTCCTTTGTTTTTGAGGTTTAGTATTCTTATTTTGACCAATTGTATGTATGTAAAATATGTCTTGATTTCCATGGTTTTACACCATTGTCTCTATGAGAAGGTATTATTGACTGTTCGTTCTTTTATTCCTATTCTGATATGTTAAATTCTCTAGTTTATTTAGTATCTTAGACCTATTGTCAATATCTAGTACTAGAACTAAATACAGAGTGTATGTGTACAATATGTTTACCTCTATCGTCGCCACTCCATTTTCGTAAGTAACGGAATAAGAAGATATGTTAGCTACAAGACTTTCTGTCATCATATATGGTGGAAGATAAAACAGAACAGTAGCATTAACTGCTGACGCTTCTGATACATTATCATGATATAGGTTGGCCTCGATCACAACGTTTGTGCTAAAAAGGAAACAAAAAATGGGGGAAATTGTTTTCTGCAGAGACAAATAAACCATTCTGAACTAAGACATTGTTCACTAGTTTTGATTGGTTTATTGACAAATAATTATATTGTGATTATGAGTGCAACACCGCCACTTTTAACAATATTTCAGCCATATCGTTGCCATCAGTTTTATTGGTAGAGGAAATCACCGACCTAGCAATATTAACATAAATTTTATAGCATAAAGATGAAACGAGTACATCGCCATATTTGGGGAATCGAACTCGCATATTTAGTTGAAAATGCAACTTCTATGCCATCGTAGCCACAAAGTCATGTGCATTGTGTCATTGCTTGTGTCATTATGTTGTATATGAAGATTTACAAAAGTCATTAAATGATTCACTTTCTCTGTTCACGAAACAATATATGGAACATATTCAAGAACTAGATATCACAAAAGTCGAAATCAGTTGATCAGATTGTAGAACATTTTCCGAAGAGTCCAATAAATGCTTTGTAATATAAGCAAAACGTTGCACGACGTTTGAGCGCATTGGTCCTACATTTGAGCGCAAAAAACCCTACTTTTGAGCGCAAAAAAAATCCACGATTGAGCGCATTTTACCTTAGCTATTTACTTGAGAAAAAAAATTAAAATTATAAAACTTTTAAGAAATTATTTATTATGATTTTGATAATGAAAAAAAATTATTATAAAAATGATCTTTAAAAAATTATTAAAAATTATTTTGATAATGAAAAAATTCGAGGTCTTGACAGCCCCGCTACAGTCATGCGCACCGAGAAGGGAAAACTTGCGTTAGAACAATACCGTAGGTTAGAGACAGGAGAAATTTCTAGAGCAATGGGGTTGCAATTTTCTGCAAGAACCGATTTGTAAGATTTTAGTCCTATAAAATACATTTTTAAACATTCTTAAATCTATTTCATAGAACATTTTAAACAAATCCTATGATGTTTTTATGATGTGTTTTTTAGTGCTAATCTTTTATGATAAAGTATATATATTTTTATTTCTATTTGTCACATTTTTAGATATTAAATTCCCCAGGTAAAGCATAGGTAAAATGCGCTCAAACGTAGGAAAAAATTGCGCTCAAACGTAACACACCTAAAATTGAAAATGCGCTCAAACGTAGTGCGCCCAAGCAAAATTGTCCTTATAATTATTATGTCTTACGCCACTAAAAGCAATTTGTGATTTGCTAATTCAAAATAAAAGAATTCTTATTTCAGTAGAAACATTTTATACCAGGTACATTTGCTACTCAAAAATGACATAACTGATTCTACATTCTACTTGGATTAAAAGATATTACTCTCCTTCAATGATCTCAGCATTTTGTAAATAAGCATAAACTGTCCTTAGGTAGATATTGATTTGTTTACTTACATACGGAAACTGTTGTAAATATGTTTGTATTTTTTATATTTATCTATTTACGTGTAATTTGGTTATGAGAATAAAGATATATTCAAGGAATGAATGCTCTAATCTATACTCATTGATATAACATTACATTCCCGGTTTGAAATTAATTGAAATATATAATACAAAATACCGTATAAGTGGGTTTTTTCGCGGGAGCCAAATTTCGCGATTTTCTTCAAAGTAGGTGGAACTTATTTTAGCGGTATTTAATTTTCACGATCCTGAGTTTTAACCAGAATCAAATTTTAGCGGATTGTCAGTTATGTCAGAATAACATTATATGAATTGTTTAACCAACAATTCAAAATAGGAAATGTTTTAAAATATACTGAGTAAGAGCTTTTTGTATGCGATCGGTATGTTAGAATTGTATGCATGTTCATTAATATAATAATGTTGTGTTAGCAATGAATATGCCAAAATAGTGGTGACGGTTGAAGACATAGTACACGACCCGAAGGGGAGTGCACTATGTCTTCAACCCTGACCACTATATGGCATAGTCATTGCTAAAACAACATTATTATTATTATTATGCTGACTGTTATATGTAGACAAAATATATTGAGAACTATTACAATAAAGGAGATCCTGATATTGGTGACTAATATATTGGATCAGATAGTCTTGAAAGTGTGAGAATATTCTTTGTTTTATTTAAGGCTTTAAAAATATAAAGATTTTTTAAGCTTGAAATTTAATTAAAAAACGTTTAGACGACTATGATAGATTGACAGATTGGATCCGCCCCCTTGCACGTGGACTAGCTTGTCAGACAGCTGAAAACCCAACCTTCTCCGCGTGAAACTGGCATAGTAGATGTACTATTTTCGCATAGTATATCAACGCTATATAATTCTTTGTGATATATGCCAAAATATCGTATGAACTTATATTACAGAAGAAATTTACAGAAAGCATAATAATAGAAAATTGTGTAAGGCCATTTAATATAATTTTGATATACATGTTTTAGTACAACACATTTACAGAAATCAAACATATATAAATCTCATTAACAGACTCCGAAACAAAATGTGATCAATTAATTAATACCAAAAATTGTCAGCCTACAGGTAATTAAAAAACCGTTGATTGGAAATGCTGATATAAATTTTTTAAAAGGTGTGTTTACACAGCAACAACTATTCATGGTAATTAGTGCTTTAAAGATAAATTAATTACATGTCAAATAATTTACCATATGCATTGTTTTTGGGAAGTATTTTTCTTCTTTGTTAGATATTTTAAAAGCCTCATTTCAACAACTTTAAGAATGGCAGTGACCATATAAATGTTAAATATTCGATATACAGTCATACTTGGGGAGATAGATCTTGTACAATTATTTAAGAAATATATTTATGTAGTTTTAAAAAGGTGGAAATTTACGCGATTCCTTTTTTTTTTTTTTTTTTTTGATGATCGCGAATAAAGCGAAAATTAGGTGCCCGCGAAAAAAAACCCCACTTATTACAATTATTATTTTTTACATATTTTTTAAAGATGAAAAATGTAAAAAAATACCTTGTAGACAATGTTCCGTTCACAGATGCATCTACTTTTAAAACTGGCTTCTCTGATCCAGTACGTTGTACAACAATATCTTGAACAATAATACATATATAGCTTCCTAGTTTAGCACCAAAACTAAATGAAAATACTGCTTTGTCATCCGTGACTGCATTATCACTGAGGACAATGTCTACCTCAATATTGATTGCATTGTCGTTCTCCTCTACATTTCCTCTCCTGTACGATAGACCTGATACAGAAAAAAGACATAGTGTATTTGGCTGTATGGAAAACTGTGTCAGCATGAACAATGTCATCATTTTGCAGAATTAAAATAAGTATGCACTATAGCCATTACTGAAAAAGTTCCGAAATGCTCCGATTATTTGTTTTCATTTCATCATTTTGACTATTTCTTGTTCAAAATAAAAACTAATTGAGCCCAACATTTTAGTCTTTTCTTTGATCATTTTTCGGTTGAAAATGTATTGATATCTAAGGCTTAAGGTTTATCATTACATGCTTTTTTACAAGAGTACAACACGACAGGTGCCACTAGTCGTGAAGAAACTGCTTTCCTTTTCGGAGCAACTGAGTTGACCTTCGGATTATCATAGGGGTTCGTGTTGCTCATTCTTTAGTTTTTTGTGTAGTGCTTTGTAGATCAATGTTTGTCCGTTTGACCATTTTCTTTTTGCCATAGTATTGTCTGTCCACCATCTTCGATTTACGGCCTCTGATTACCCCTTTAGTGTCTTTCCAAACAACATAATGTCGAACAAAAGACGATTCGGATAAAATTCCACATGTCATGTCATGTCATAAACAATTGCAAAATCCGGATGAATCAAACAAACCATGATGGAAGCCATGCAATGATTTATGTTCCAATATTACCTACAGTACAGTCAGAGATATGGTGTGATAAATCACTGTGATAGACACATCACTCTTCTTAGTGATACCGATATATTTTTTGCTCTGTTTAATCTATTTACTTACTTTCTTGTGCATTTTGAGTGATAGCAAGTAGCACTAAATTTTATACAAAAGAAATTTTGAAGATATATTAAACAGAATAAAAGATATATCAGTATCACTAAGATGAGTGATACGTCTATCACAGTGATTTATCATGGAATGTCTCTGACTGTACTGTATAACAGATATGACAATACGTTAATGTAAAGTTATACAATACCTGCATTAGTAACTATTCCAAAGTCTATGTAACCTTTATTATTTTCACAGTTATTCAGTGTTGAATTGAATATGGGTGTAAATGCTATGCTCTTTGTTGCATTTTCATACAGACATTTAATATTCTTTCCAGTAGAAACCAGTCGCATTTTCTTAATGATTGCAAGAGATGTTCCATTAATAGGTAAACTGGCATCCACAATGACCTTGGACGATGACATTGCGGGTAGCTGCATTACCAATGGGAACGTTACCGTCTCTCCAACTTTCATCGGGACAGGTGTGGTTGTTGTGTTGACTGTCAAAAGTGTGTCATTGTTTAACAGGAAAGGCTGGAAATAAAGCAACAGCTATTGGTATCTGAACATAACAAAATCATTTGAAACTGAAGACTACATATATGTTTACTCCTTCATTTGTTGGTACACATTTTCCTAGTTTCACGAGTGTTTGCTGACATAATTTTGCGTTAGTCAGATTGTCTATGCAATATGTTTGTGGAAGAAGTTATTGGAAAGACAGTACTTAGCACTACATTGCAAGTTGAATGAGTTTTATTCCAGTTTCTTTACCTATCAAATTCGGACAGTTATTGTGCTTCCTGACTTCTTGGCAGTTAAATAAAATGTTTCATGACAAATCAACTCATATTTAAAACTTTTCCCATTCATTGCATCTGATCAGGAGTGAGAATGAAATTCAGATTTCTAAAGAGTTTATGTTGTGTTTTAGCTTACATTATGTACATACTAATTGCAGTATATTATCGCTACCTGATGAGTAATGATGTAATACTGTTATACATTATCTTTAAAAAAAAACTTGTGGGATCACAATATTACGTTGGCCTAGTTCAAAATAGCGATCGCTTATTCAACACAAGAGGATCACATCTAAATTTGTAGCCACACATTATTTAATTCTAATGGTAAAACGCTGCAATATCTGTATATACGCTAACTACGTCATCTGTTTCGTTTTGAATATTATCTAGTTATTTTAGTCTAGTATATCTATATATTACACTTTACGTTTTTATTTTCCCTATTTGTCTTTGTTAGCGCAGCCGGTCACTATTTTCGTATATGGACCGGTAGTATATGGACCGGCCAGGTACCTGCATTATTTTAGATAAAAAGTATAATATAGCAAATAGTTCATGTCACTTCAGGTCATATGGCAGTATATAGACCGGTCCGTCACCAAAAAAAAAATTATATGGACCTCAGAAGAAGCTTCTGAGGTCCATATAATATTTTTTTTTGTGACGGACTTGTCCATATACTGCCATATGACCCTCAGTGCCATGATCTATTTGCTATATAATATACATACCGATTGTTTCTCTACAAATTGATCGGTAACTGTCAAATTCATTTGTGCAACATATATCTGAGCATCGTTTGTATTTACAGTCACGTGGAAATATACCCCGTCACCATTATTTAGATTAGCATCTGGAAGTACTCGTGCCACTGCCTCGATCTGGATCTAAAAATATCAATGAAAAATAAAAATAATTTCCGCCAATCATGTACATTGTAAGAAATCAACATTGTGATATATTGATATATTCCATGTCTATTACAAGTGCTAACTACAACCAGTCAAATAGATAATCTATTGGTTCAATACATATAGATATTCATTTCATCTTTGTTTCTATTCTTTCTAATAAGTATTCCCTCCATAGCAAACTGATTTTAGTTAAAAGTAGCACATATAAATGTGGTATTATCCATTTTTGCTTAAACACAATATTTTATATTATCCTTGTTGAATTGTTTCCACAGTGTGGTATTTATGTTTTGTTTTTCATTTCATTAACATACCTTATTATTTTCCTCGGTACCAGTATTAACTGCGGAACTACATACATATCCAAGGTCAATAGTGACGATATCATTATACAGCGAACCAGTCCTATAAAATGAGTTCTTTATTAGAACAATCCCAATACACATAATTTGATATTTCATTTGTAAGGTCTTGTGTTTTCATCAACGCTTTATAATGTTTTGTATCTCCATGCAGTTTTTACGTATGATTATATATTACTATTAAATGAAATGTGTCATCATGAGTAACAGAAGAAAATTAAAAAAATATCACTAAATTTGGGAAGTCGTTCAAGAATTGTTTGAATAGCTTCATATTCCATCAATAAATGAATGGCATAAGTCAATACACATGCTTTTTTTCCTCTATTGTAGTTAACCACGTCAAGAACATACTTAAAATTAGATTATTTTTGCTTAGTTCTCATGCATATTCATGATTGATCAATGTCCTATTCCTTTATCACGTGTTCCTCTCTCTTATAAGATAATTTTCTATGTCACGTTTAGAAATTCACCACGATCTTTAGTTTTATATGTATATTTTGTAGATCGTTGTTTGTCCTTTTCTCCTTTTTCTTTTGGCCATTGTGTTGTTTTGTGTCTGTTCTTCTTACATATACAGATTCCGATTTCCCCTTTGGTATCTTCAAACTCTTCTTAGTGACAAGCACAATCTAAAGTAACATTACTGATATCTTTCAGAAGTTGGATGCAATGATGGCCATATTCATATAGCTATTTCCCTTAGGAAAGCCATGTTTACCTCGATTTTAGCAGTCAAATTATTGTCATTTTTCCCCGTTTGTTAACTGTATTACGTATTTAGTCATTATAATGCCATATTGAAATTTGCTTGAATAAACACACTCAAATCAAGTCCGATCAACTCTAAACATTTATTACTATTTTGCAAACATATTCAATACATTATCTATTCTTAAAGAAACGTCTCGTCAAAAAACGTACATGACCTTCAAACTTCTACAACGAGATTTCATTCAAATACATAAATCTCATTCTAATGCAATGTTTCAATGATAAAAAGTACTGAATTGCATAGTTACTTATTCCTCTATTTACTCACCTGCTTTGAAATGTTGGGACAATAAGATTTTTATCTATACACGGGAAATGAGATCCAACACTGATAACACCTGCATCACAAATCTCAATCAGCCCACCTGTCAAAACAGGCGTAATAAAACTGACAGATATCTTCTGTATGGTGGATTCTGGAAGAACTAGGTCAATGATAAATCTCTTTCCTTCTCCTTTGGCTACAGCCGCCTCTGTATCATTTGCAGCAATTTCTCCAATAGAAAACGAGAAACTTCCACTCTGTGATATTGTCTGTATAAATATCAAATATATATTGTTTTATTAGATACATCACAATGTTTGTCTTGTAAGTATAAGGCAAAACATACTTGTGCTTCCAATAAAAACTACAGAACCTAATTATTAGTGCCTAGCAGAAACTACAGAACCTAATTATTAGTGCCTAGCAGAAACTACAGAACCTAATTATTAGTGCCTAGCAGAAACTACAGAACCTAATTATTAGTGCCTAGCAGAAACTACAGAACCTAATTATTAGTGCCTAGCAGAAACTACAGAACCTAATTATTAGTGCCTAGCAGAAACTACAGAACCTAATTATTAGTGCCTAGCAGAAACTACAGAACCTAATTATTAGTGCCTAGCAGAAACTACAGAACCTAATTATTAGTGCCTAGCAGAAACTACAGAACCTAATTATTAGTGCCTAGCAGAAACTACAGAACCTAATTATTAGTGCCTAGCAGAAACTACAGAACCTAATTATTAGTGCCTAGCAGAAACTACAGAACCTAATTATTAGTGCCTAGCAGAAACTACAGAACCTAATTATTAGTGCCTAGCAGAAACTACAGAACCTAATTATTAGTGCCTAGCAGAAACTACAGAACCTAATTATTAGTGCCTAGCAGAAACTACAGAACCTAATAATTAGTGCCTAGCAGAAACTACAGAACCTAATAATTAGTGCCTAGCAGAAACTACAGAACCTAATTATTAGTGCCTAGCAGAAACTACAGAACCTAATTATTAGTGCCTAGCAGAAACTACAGAACCTAATTATTAGTGCCTAGCAGAAACTACAGAACCTAATTATTAGTGCCTAGCAGAAACTACAGAACCTAATTATTAGTGCCTAGCAGAAACTACAGAGCCTAATTATTAGTGCCTAGCAGAAACTACAGAGCCTAATTATTAGTGCCTAGCAGAAACTACAGAACCTAATTATTAGTGCCTAGCAGAAACTACAGAACCTAATTATTAGTGCCTAGCAGAAACTACAGAACCTAATTATTAGTGCCTAGCAGAAACTACAGAACCTAATTATTAGTGCCTAGCAGAAACTACAGAACCTAATTATTAGTGCCTAGCAGAAACTACAGAACCTAATTATTAGTGCCTAGCAGAAACTACAGAACCTAATTATTAGTGCCTAGCAGAAACTACAGAACCTAATTATTAGTGCCTAGCAGAAACTACAGAACCTAATTATTAGTGCCTAGCAGAAACTACAGAACCTAATTATTAGTGCCTAGCAGAAACTACAGAACCTAATTATTAGTGCCTAGCAGAAACTACAGAACCTAATTATTAGTGCCTAGCAGAAACTACAGAACCTAATTATTAGTGCCTAGCAGAAACTACAGAACCTAATTATTAGTGCCTAGCAGAAACTACAGAACCTAATTATTAGTGCCTAGCAGAAACTACAGAACCTAATTATTAGTGCCTAGCAGAAACTACAGAACCTAATTATTAGTGCCTAGCAGAAACTACAGAACCTAATTATTAGTGCCTAGCAGAAACTACAGAACCTAATTATTAGTGCCTAGCAGAAACTACAGAACCTAATTATTAGTGCCTAGCAGAAACTACAGAACCTAATTATTAGTGCCTAGCAGAAACTACAGAACCTAATTATTAGTGCCTAGCAGAAACTACAGAACCTAATTATTAGTGCCTAGCAGAAACTACAGAACCTAATTATTAGTGCCTAGCAGAAACTACAGAACGTAATTATTAGTGCCTAGCAGAAACTACAGAACCTAATTATTAGTGCCTAGCAGAAACTACAGAACCTAATTATTAGTGCCTAGCAGAAACTACAGAACCTAATTATTAGTGCCTAGCAGAAACTACAGAACCTAATTATTAGTGCCTAGCAGAAACTACAGAACCTAATTATTAGTGCCTAGCAAAAACTACAGAACCTAATTATTAGTGCCTAGCAGAAACTACAGAACCTAATTATTAGTGCCTAGCAGAAACTACAGAACCTAATTATTAGTGCCTAGCAGAAACTACAGAACCTAATTATTAGTGCCTAGCAGAAACTACAGAACCTAATTATTAGTGCCTAGCAGAAACTACAGAACCTAATTATTAGTGCCTAGCAGAAACTACAGAACCTAATTATTAGTGCCTAGCAGAAACTACAGAACCTAATTATTAGTGCCTAGCAGAAACTACAGAACCTAATTATTAGTGCCTAGCAGAAACTACAGAACCTAATTATTAGTGCCTAGCAGAAACTACAGAACCTAATTATTAGTGCCTAGCAGAAACTACAGAACATAATTATTAGTGCCTAGCAGAAACTACAGAACCTAATTATTAGTGCCTAGCAGAAACTACAGAACCTAATTATTAGTGCCTAGCAGAAACTACAGAACCTAATTATTAGTGCCTAGCAGAAACTACAGAACCTAATTATTAGTGCCTAGCAGAAACTACAGAACCTAATTATTAGTGCCTAGCAGAAACTACAGAACCTAATTATTAGTGCCTAGCAGAAACTACAGAACCTAATTATTAGTGCCTAGCAGAAACTACAGAACCGAATTATTAGTGCCTAGCAGAAACTACAGAACCGAATTATTAGTGCCTAGCAGAAACTACAGAACCGAATTATTAGTGCCTAGCAGAAACTACAGAACCGAATTATTAGTGCCTAGCAGAAACTACAGAACCGAATAATTAGTGCCTAGCAGAAACTACAGAACCTAATTATTAGTGCCTAGCAGAAACTACAGAACCTAATTATTAGTGCCTAGCAGAAACTACAGAACCTAAGTATTAGTGCCTAGCAGAAACTACAGAACCTAATTATTAGTGCCTAGCAGAAACTACAGAACCTAATTATTAGTGCCTAGCAGAAACTACAGAACCTAATTATTAGTGCCTAGCAGAAACTACAGAACCTAATTATTAGTGCCTAGCAGAAACTACAGAACCTAATTATTAGTGCCTAGCAGAAACTACAGAACCTAATTATTAGTGCCTAGCAGAAACTACAGAACCTAATTATTAGTGCCTAGCAGAAACTACAGAACCTAATTATTAGTGCCTAGCAGAAACTACAGAACCTAATTATTAGTGCCTAGCAGAAACTACAGAACCTAATTATTAGTGCCTAGCAGAAACTACAGAACCTAATTATTAGTGCCTAGCAGAAACTACAGAACCTAATTATTAGTGCCTAGCAGAAACTACAGAACCTAATTATTAGTGCCTAGCAGAAACTACAGAACCTAATTATTAGTACCTAGCACAAACTACAGAACCTAATTATTAGTGCCTAGCACAAACTACAGAACCTAATTATTAGTGCCTAGCACAAACTACAGAACCTAATTATTAGTGCCTAGCAGAAACTACAGAACCTAATTATTAGTGCCTAGCAGAAACTACAGAACCTAATTATTAGTGCCTAGCAGAAACTACAGAACCTAATTATTAGTGCCTAGCAGAAACTACAGAACCTAATTATTAGTGCCTAGCAGAAACTACAGAACCTAATTATTAGTGCCTAGCAGAAACTACAGAACCTAATTATTAGTGCCTAGCAGAAACTACAGAACCTAATTATTAGTGCCTAGCAGAAACTACAGAACCTAATTATTAGTGCCTAGCAGAAACTACAGAACCTAATTATTAGTGCCTAGCAGAAACTACAGAACCTAATTATTAGTGCCTAGCAGAAACTACAGAACCTAATTATTAGTGCCTAGCAGAAACTACAGAACCTAATTATTAGTGCCTAGCAGAAACTACAGAACCTAATTATTAGTGCCTAGCAGAAACTACAGAACCTAATTATTAGTGCCTAGCAGAAACTACAGAACCTAATTATTAGTGCCTAGCCGAAACTACAGAACCTAATTATTAGTGCCTAGCCGAAACTACAGAACCTAATTATTAGTGCCTAGCCGAAACTACAGAACCTAATAATTAGTGCCTAGCCGAAACTACAGAACCTAATTATTAGTGCCTAGCAGAAACTACAGAACCTAATTATTAGTGCCTAGCAGAAACTACAGAACCTAATTATTAGTGCCTAGCAGAAACTACAGAACCTAATTATTAGTGCCTAGCAGAAACTACAGAACCTAATTATTAGTGCCTAGCAGAAACTACAGAACCTAATAATTAGTGCCTAGCAGAAACTACAGAACCTAATAATTAGTGCCTAGCAGAAACTACAGAACCTAATTATTAGTGCCTAGCAGAAACTACAGAACCTAATTATTAGTGCCTAGCAGAAACTACAGAACCTAATTATTAGTGCCTAGCAGAAACTACAGAACCTAATTATTAGTGCCTAGCAGAAACTACAGAACCTAATTATTAGTGCCTAGCAGAAACTACAGAACCTAATTATTAGTGCCTAGCAGAAACTACAGAACCTAATAATTAGTGCCTAGCAGAAACTACAGAACCTAATAATTAGTGCCTAGCAGAAACTACAGAACCTAATTATTAGTGCCTAGCAGAAACTACAGAACCTAATTATTAGTGCCTAGCAGAAACTACAGAACCTAATTATTAGTGCCTAGCAGAAACTACAGAACCTAATTATTAGTGCCTAGCAGAAACTACAGAACCTAATTATTAGTGCCTAGCAGAAACTACAGAACCTTATTATTAGTGCCTAGCAGAAACTACAGAACCTAATTATTAGTGCCTAGCAGAAACTACAGAACCTAATTATTAGTGCCTAGCAGAAACTACAGAACCTAATTATTAGTGCCTAGCAGAAACTACAGAACCTAATTATTAGTGCCTAGCAGAAACTACAGAACCTAATTATTAGTGCCTAGCAGAAACTACAGAACCTAATTATTAGTGCCTAGCAGAAACTACAGAACCTAATTATTAGTGCCTAGCAGAAACTACAGAACCTAATTATTAGTGCCTAGCAGAAACTACAGAACCTAATTATTAGTGCCTAGCCGAAACTACAGAACCTAATTATTAGTGCCTAGCCGAAACTACAGAACCTAATTATTAGTGCCTAGCAGAAACTACAGAACCTAATTATTAGTGCCTAGCCGAAAGTATTTAGGTCATTTTCTTTTGAATTTAAGATATCTGCATAATTGCGTTTGATTTCAAAATTTCTAAAGCTTCGCCACTCAGTCAAAAGTGTGTTTATCTTTAATTAATGACACGTTTTTTTTTATATAGTAAAAATAAATTACATTATTATGGCAAGAAAGCTTAAACAGTAATGAAGAACAATTTCATAAAATCAACACAACGAAAACATCTCACCACAAATCTCGGAACACAAAAAAAACCATAACACATACCGATTGAAATTGATATCATAGCTTGGAACAGGCACATATATGCGTTGGGCTTAAACCGTTTAATGGGATATTGGCCCTCATATCATGCTTCATAGACCGTTTGCACATTCCCGATCTAGGTTTATACATTTTTATACCTTTTTATGCGAGTTATTTCCCTTACGAAGGCAAAATGGTACCTGCTTTAGCAAGAACAACGCAAAGGACAGCGAATTTGATAATGTTACAGTAAATAGAAAATTCACAATAACAATAACAATAGTTAAATTTGGACAGTTCGTGGGTATGATATGTTATTTTTATTGAATTTTACGTAGAAGGGGAACTTTTTGCTCGCCTTAAAGGGAAATAAATCATGTAAAACGAAAATTTGCTAGTGGCCTGTTGTGGACATACCGTATCAAATCCTGAAGTATTTGAAGTTGCTTCTATATTGTCATTCAGTATCGTCTGTGGACTAGCACCAGTTGTTGTGGTGACTTCAACAGTGAACGGAAATGACGCTCTATCTGCTGCATCACTAGATAACTTGACAATTATCTCAAATATTAAAGAATTGCTATCAAAGAAATCGTTAGACGACACAGATGTAGTACCTAAAATAATAAATAATACACATAAAATTAAAATGCAAAAAATATCTAAAATAATTAATAATACACATAAAATTAAAATGCAAAAAATACCTAAATTAATTAATAATACACATAAAATTAAAATGCAAAAGATACCTAAAATAATTAATAATACACATAAAATTAGAATGCAAAAAATACCAATATTTATATAGTTCAACGGGTGTGGAGATCTGTTCTGTGTTTAAATTCATTTTTCCGGCTTTGTCGGGTCGGGATAGATAAAAGAATTGTCCCACATTTTAATGGCTGCATTTAAAAAAAATGGTGTTCAAATTAACTACACACAATTATACCTTGCAGCGTACTTAATACACGTATATTTTTGTGTGATTAGTCTGAATCTAAGTTGGGCAAATTTATGTTTATGCAACTAAAAAATAAATAAAATTAACAAAGTAATTCTACCAATCCATAAATAATTACGTCAAACCAAAGTCAGCTAAATTTAAACAACTGCGCGTTTCTTGCAATATATGTAGAGAATGCTACAATCTGACAAATGTGAAATTCAAATTTCGAAGATTCTGAGTTCAAGACATTTAGCTCTTAATTGGCTTTCCAATTTTGTGACTTTGAGTATTACGTTTTGCCAGAAACGAGTCATGCATACTAAATTAATTATCTACGTTCAAGAAACGAGTCGTCGTGTGCACTAATAAGAAATCTACAATTTTTGTTCATCATAGAAAGAAATTAGAGATCCACCGATTTAAGTGAACACTTAGAAATATATGGTTATGGTCAATAGAAAACTTCCCCATTCAAAATATGAAACATAAAGACTTGCTAACGAATCTCACTTGGTCCAAGTTTTTAGACCTAAACTGAACAGTAACATTCTATAATATATACCATAAGAAAAGCTTGAAGATACCAAACGGGTAATTAATCAGAAGCCGTAAATCTAAGATACCAAACAGGTAATCAGAAGTCGTAAATCTAAGATACCAAACAGGTAATCAGAAGCCGTAAATCTAAGATACCAAACAGGTAATCAGAAGCCGTAAATCTAAGATACCAAACAGGTAATCAGAAGCCGTAAATCTAAGATACCAAACAGGTAATCAGAAGCCGTAAATCTAAGATACCAAACAGGTAAGCAGAAGCCGTAAATCTAAGATACCAAACAGGTAACCAGAAGCCGTAAATCTAAGATACCAAACAGGTAATCAGAAGCCGTAAATCTAAGATACCAAACAGGTAATCAGAAGCCGTAAATCTAAGATACCAAACAGGTAATCAGAAGTCGTAAATCTAAGATACCAAACAGGTAATCAGAAGCCGTAAATCTAAGATACCAAACAGGTAATCAGAAGCCGTAAATCTAAGATACCAAACAGGTAATCAGAAGCCGTAAATCTAAGATACCAAACAGGTAATCAGAAGCCGTAAATCTAAGATACCAAACAGGTAATCAGAAGCCGTAAATCTAAGATACCAAACAGGTAACCAGAAGCCGTAAATCTAAGATACCAAAGGGGGTAATCAGAAGCCGTAAATCTAAGATACCAAACAGGTAATCAGAAGCCGTAAATCTAAGATACCAAACAGGTAATCAGAAGCCGTAAATCTAAGATACCAAACGGGTAATCAGAAGCCGTAAATCTAAGATACCAAACAGGTAATCAGAAGCCGTAAATCTAAGTAAGATACCAAACGGGTAATCAGAAGGCGTAAATCTAAGATACCAAACAGGTAATCAGAAGCCGTAAATTTAAGATACCAAACGTGTAATTAATCTGAAGCCGTAAATCGAAGAAGGCCGGACAACACAATGGCCAAAATAACTTAGTTATACATTTCTTTTTGAATAGTGCTTAATAGAAATGTTCTGTCAATTTATTGAATGACACATACCTGTGTTTGTAACGACTCCCATTACCAAAGTGGCTTTTGTATTTCCACCATTTGCATGTGGTTGGTAAGTGGCTTCTATCGTATTATTGACACATGGATAATTGTCTCCCGCAACTTTTAAACGTAACCCACATATACTAAGTCCCTGGAGTGAAGATGTTACTACGATTTTTAAATCAGCACTTTCTCCTGGTGTTATCTTCGTTAACAGGCTATATACAATTGGCATACCAATAGGGATTGTTGTTAAGGTAGAATTCCGATTCAAGCTGATATATACACTTGTGATCTGTGATAGAAAAAACCTTTGCATCAGGTTGTTAAGACATTAGATATGTACAAAGAAATGCATCAATAATAAACACTATTAATTTAAATTGTACATAGAGATGCTGGCTTTTTTTTTGGTTAAGATCAAAGAAATGAATACTTACAGTTATATATACAACATTTACATTGTAGCTATATAAAGTACTACAGTAGTCTATACAATTGTGATTTGATTTGATTTTTGGTGTTTAACGCCACTTTCAGCAATATTTCAGCTATATCATGGCGACACATTTTAGTGGTGGAAGAAGCCGGAGTACCCGGAGAGAACCACCGACCATGGGCAAGCAACTGGTAAACTTTATCACTTGCGGCTGCGAGTCGAGTGCACCCTTTTTTGTAATTTACAAAGCTGGGCCCGAATCCACGCCGTATTGGTGATAGGCTTGTACGAGTTGTAAGGTAATCCAACTACCTAACTCATTGAGCCATCCGGGTCCTTCTATACAATTGTATATTGAAATAAGCGCAATTTATAAAAAAAAACCAACGCTATGTTGAATTTGAAATAAAAATTTTAATGATAGAATATCTTTAATATTATTATTATTATTATTATTGCTATTGTTATTTCTAGTATTATAAAAATGTCATTTAAAGTTTTGTTTCACCATGCATTTATTTTATCGACAATATTATGCGATTCGTTTATAATGAAACAACATGACAATTCACATCTTGTTCGCAAATACCTTTTGGAATCTAAATATATTAAAAATATTTGTTTCTGACTATAGAATGAATTCGTTTTATCCGAAAATTTGATATATCAATGTTCGTAAAGTGAAGTGAAATATAAAACAATAACGGGTTAATTTAACATAAGTGTAAGACAACATTAGAAATTGCTATTACAGTAATAAATTGGATCAGTTGCACAATCAAGCATTACCATGGACAAAAGTGAAGATATGTGAAACATTTGAATTTTTATTGGATTACATTTATATGGATTCTAAAGGTTAAAGCATGCAACTTACGGGTCCAATACTTGATGGTCGTTTTGCGTAAACTGCGAGTTGGCCAACCCATATTTTTATCAAACTATACATGTTTCCAGCACTTATCCACTCTTTAGTCCCATCAACTAAATCTTCGTGATCCTCTACCTGGATATCAAATTCAAACCTCATTATGTCCTCATCCGCGCTATCCACTGCTAGTTTATTACAAACCTTTGGGATGCTTAGTATTGCTCTATCATTACGACCATCATTGTATCTGGAAAAAGAATATTTTATAAACGTTCGGAAACATAACACTTACAGATATATCAACAAGCTTCTACTTGAGGGGCAATCAAATGTAATACAATGTCCTATAAACATCTAATGAATGTTAAATCATTACATCGTTATAATCCAGCTTGGGCCCTAAATTCCTTTTCTGCTCCAAATATTTTTACCCATTTGGTTTTCCAGTCTTTTGCCTTTGGGTGTAAACTGTCGAAGATTATTCCACAAACTCACCGTGCGTAATAAATTAGATATCTACGTTTTTCATTTATAAATAGAGGACGAAAGATGCCAAAATTTTAAAAGTTCGACCAGAAATTATGTAGCTATCTGTATCATTCAATTTCTTCTGCTTTCTTGTGTAACGTTCAATTGTAACTTGTCTTCTTCGGTTAAATATGTTAAAACAGTAGTTGATGCTACATATACTACAGTCATAATGTATACAAGTCTACTTAGTTCAAGCTCAAGTTCTAAATTTAGCTCACTGAAGTAACCGACTATGTTACCTACCACAGCTACATGAATCTAACTAATCCGTTATAATGTTTATTTACATGTGAAATTATAATGTATGGAATGTTTTGATGAGTTTACACCATGGATACAATTCCTAGTCTCTTGGCTCTTATTTTAACAATGATGGTTTCTTTTCACTGATGTTAATATTATGCTGAACGCTTGTATTTTTTTTAATATATCTTTATCGTTTTGTTTGTATCCGCCCATTTAATATAATTTAATTCAATGTTTTTCTTGTTAATATAGTTGAAGTAATCTAGCTTAAGCATTTCATTCGAACAACCACATACGTACCTAGAAGAATATGTAAACAAAGTATTTATCCATTCTGGTGCTACACATGGTAAATTTTTACCAACACTGGTTAGTCTAGCTCTACAAATTGATAGTTTAGCTGACGTGTTTCCCAACGGCATGATGGCTTCTATATTCATCATTGGGTACGTTACGTCTCTGTTTGTGGTGACGTCATAGTATACCTTAGTGGCAGCACCCACATTAACGTTCTCCTGTCCATCAGCATATGTCATATTGAAGGATGGAACTGTAGTATTCTAGAAGGAAATATTTACACAAATGTAATTACAATATTGGTACAATGCAAGGCTGCAGACAATAAGAAACGAGAGGAAATGTAAAAGGGGACAATGTGACTACAAAATGACAACAGCAAATCAATAAAGATATGAGTCGCTTAGGTCATTGACGACTTCTGGCCGTGGGTCTAACACCAATGACGTGACCTTACGCCCAGATACCCACACCCTGTGTTAATGCTTAAAGGAATTTACCCAAGACTGTAAATGTAACTGGTTAGTTCGTTATAATTGTGCGTGTTTTTCTACCAAAATCCACTTTTTAATCTTTTGTTCAATTTAAAATGAATGTTTCCATTTTAACTGATTAAACATATTTTTCTACTTACTCCTAATTCTGGCGCTGGAGATATTCCACTCACTTGAAGTGTGACTGTGTGAGATACATCAATTCCTACACCATATCGTATCGTCATTGTGATGTCATGAGTAGAACCAAAAGTAACCGATGCATGTTCTAATGGCGTTACAATTACTTCTAACGCGATTGTATTTTCGGCTGTGCTCCCGGGGGTAAGTGCTAGATTAGTTATACTACCTAGACTAATGGTACCCTTATCAGAATGTGTAGCTCCCACAGTACTGGTATATGCGGGAGTTTTATCACCAGAAATAACACATGGCATATTACCGCCAACATTTATGATAGAAATACTGCATAGCTGGAACATTGGTAAGCTGCTGCCAACAGGAGTCTGAACGGTAAGATCATATGTTGAGGTGGTGCCTTCAGGAATTGCCAAATTAAGTATGATTGTTTCAGGTACATCAACATCAACATTGTTATCTGGTTGTAAAATATGTACTATGGTAGGTGGATTCTAAAATAACAATATCAATTTTAGAATGTATTCGTAAAAGCATTTGGTAATGGTTATTTCAAATTATTAAACAATTTCATTACATGCACATTTTGTGTGATGGTGATTAAATTTCATATCATAACAGTAGATAGATTACGATACGTTGACTGATAAGAAGAGTTTGAAGATACCAAAGGGGTAATCAGAATCCGTATATCGAAGAAGAACAGACAACACAATGGCCAAAGGAAAAAGTACAAAAAGACAAACAACCATCTACAAAACATACATATAAAACTAAAGATCGAGTAACACTAACTCCACTAAAAACCGATGGTGAACTCATGTGCTCCGGAAGGGTAGGGAGTTCCTACTCCACATTAAGCATAGAATTATGTGGTAGATTTTGTGTCTAAATTTAATTTGGGATAGTATCTCATGTTTATTTACATCAAGGTTCTTTCTTACTACTACACGACCGCTCACTCTCCAGCCTTGGTACAGACAATTTAAATAAAAAGTGATCAACGAAAACCAGGTTAAAATTGTAAATGATCATGTCAAGCTACGTTAATTGATCCAACAATACACATTATTGATAAAACTGGAGAGAGACTCATCATTACCTATATTACATGTAGAATTATATAATTCGAGGCTGAAGGTGATGGCTATGGTATTTAACGCCACTTTCAAAAATATTTCAGTTGTATCGTAGATAATTTGGGTAGTTTCTTATACTAAAAGGAGGAAAATACACACTGTCGACACAGTTACAAAATACAATAGAAAAATCGTAGACAAGCAAAATAGATACCCCTAGCACACATATACACGAGCGCTCAATTTCCTTGCTTGTGCGAAATTAAGAAGAGATTGAATATACCAAAAGGGTAATCAGAATCCACATGTCGAAGAAGAACAGACAACACAATGGCCTAAAGAAAAAGTACAAAAGGACAAACAACGATCTACAAAACATACATATAAAACTAAAGATCGAGTAACACGAACCCATTAAAAACCAGGGGTGAACGTAAGTGTTCCGAAAGGGTAAGCAGTTTCTGCTCCACTAGTGGCACCCGTCGTGTTAATCTAGTTAGAAACCCGGTGATAAGTCATGAAGGAGGAAAGGACCGGGAAGTGTGTACAAGTGCAATATATTCGTGGTCATTTGTGACAGAGATATTCCATAACTGTCAACCAAGTTTTATGTGTCCAAACGTCTCCTTTTAGTGAAATGATGCAGACATGGCAATATTTTCCACATGCGAGTAAATTGTCAAGCTTCACTTATAACCGAGCGACAGACGTTGTTATTAAGAAAAAAGCCATAATCTTGTGAACATTATATATAACTCATTTAATATTGTGTAAATAAACGTTAAAAAAACCAGAAGTGTCAATCAAGAACGGACAATCCAGATACACTGTCAACATTGGATACACAAGACACAGGACGAAGACAAACAACAACAGACAATCCACCTAGATAAACTGTCAACATTGGATACACAAGAAACAGGACGAAGACAAACAAGAACGGACAATCCATCTAGATAAACTGTCAATATTGGATACACAAGACACAGGACGAAGACAAACAAGAACAGACAATTCATCTAGATAAACTGTCAACATTGGATACACAAGACACAGGACGAAGACAAACAAGAACAGACAATCCATCTAGATAAACTGTCAACATTGGATACACAAGACACAGGACGAAGAAAAACAACAACAGACAGTCCATCTAGATAAACTGTCAACATTGGATACACAAAACACAGGACGAAGACAAACCAGAACAGACAATCCATCTAGGTAAACTGTCAACATTGGATACACAAGACACAGGACGAACACAAACCAGAACAGACAATCCATCTAGATAAACTGTCAACATTGGATACACAAGACACAGGACGAAGACAAACCAGAACAGACAATCCATCTAGATAAACTGTCAACATTGGATACACAAGACACAGGACGAAGACAAACAAGAATAGACAATCCATCTAGATAAACTGTCAACATTGGATACACAAGACACAGGACGAACACAAACCAGAACAGACAATCCATCTAGATAAACTGTCAACATTGGATACACAAGACACAGGACGGAGACAAACCAGAACAGACAATCCTTCTAGATAAACTGTCAACATTGGATACACAAGACACAGGACGAAGACAAACAACAACAGACAATCCATCTAGATAAACTGTCAACATTGGATACACAAGACACAGGACGAAGACAAACCAGAACAGACAATCCATCTAGATAAACTGTCAACATTGGATACACAAGACACAGGACGAAGACAAACCAGAACAGATAATCCATCTAGATAAACTGTCAACATTGGATACACAAGACACAGGACGAAGACAAACAAGAACAAACAATCCATCTAGATAAACTGTCAACATTGGATACACAAGACACAGGACGAAGACAAACAACAACAGACAATCCATCTAGATTAACTGTCAACATTGGATACACAAGACACAGGACGAAGACAAACCAGAACAGACAATCCATCTAGATAAACTGTCAACATTGGATACACAAGACACAGGACGAAGACACACCAGAACAGACAATCCATCTAGATAAACTGTCAACATTGGATACACAAGACACAGGACGAAGACAAACAAGAACAAACAATCCATCTTGATAAACTATCAACATTGGATACACAAGACACAGGACGAAGACACACCAGAACAGACAATCCATCTAGATAAACTGTCAACATTGGATACACAAGACACATGACGAAGACAAACAACAACAGACAATCCATCTAGATAAACTGTCAACATTGGATACACAAGACACAGGACGAAGACAAACAACAACAGACAATCCATCTAGATAAACTGTCAACATTGGAAACACAAGACACAGGACGAAGACAAACAACAACAGACAATCCATCTAGATAAACTGTCAACATTGGATACACAAGACACAGGACGAAGACAAACAACAACAGACAATCCATCTAGATAAACTGTCAACATTGGATACACAAGACACAGGACGAAGACAAACAACAACAGACAATCCATCTAGATAAACTGTCAACATTGGATACACAAGACACAGGACGAAGACAAACAACAACAGACAATCCATCTAGATAAACTGTCAACATTGGATACACAAGACACAGGACGAAGACAAACCAGAACAGACAATCCATCTAGATAAACTGTCAACATTGGATACACAAGACACAGGACGAAGACAAACAACAACAGACAATCCATCTAGATAAACTGTCAACATTGGATACACAAGACACAGGACGAAGACAAACCAGAACAGATAATCCATCTAGATAAACTGTCAACATTGGATACACAAGACACAGGACGAAGACAAACAAGAACAAACAATCCATCTAGATAAACTGTCAACATTGGATACACAAGACACAGGACGAAGACAAACAACAACAGACAATCCATCTAGATAAACTGTCAACATTGGATACACAAGACACAGGACGAAGACAAACAACAACAGACAATCCATCTAGATAAACTGTCAACATTGGATACAAAAGACACAGGACGAAGACAAACAACAACAGAAAATCCATCTAGATAAACTGTCAACATTGGAAACACAAGACACAGGACGAAGACAAACAACAACAGACAATCCATCTAGATAAACTGTCAACATTGGATACACAAGACACAGGACGAAGACAAACAACAACAGACAATCCATCTAGATAAACTGTCAACATTGGATACACAAGACACAGGACGAAGACACACCAGAACAGACAATTCATCTAGATAAACTGTCAACATTGGATACAAAAGACACAGGACGAAGACAAACAAGAACAAACAATCCATCTAGATAAACTATCAACATTGGATACACAAGACACAGGACGAAGACACACCAGAACAGACAATCCATCTAGATAAACTGTCAACATTGGATACACAAGACACATGACGAAGACAAACAACAACAGACAATCCATCTAGATAAACTGTCAACATTGGATACACAAGACACAGGACGAAGACAAACAACAACAGACAATCCATCTAGATAAACTGTCAACATTGGATACACAAGACACAGGACGAAGACAAACAACAACAGACAATCCATCTAAATAAACTGTCAACATTGGATACACAAGACACCAGACGAAGACAAACAACAACAGACAATCCATCTAGATAAACTGTCAACATTGGATACACAAGACACAGGACGAAGACAAACAACAACAGACAATCCATCTAGATAAACTGTCAACATTGGATACACAAGACACAGGACGAAGGCAAACAACAACAGACAATCCATCTAGATAAACTGTCAACATTGGATACACAAGACACAGGACGAAGACACACCAGAACAGACAATCCATCTAGATAAACTGTCAACATTGGATACACAAGACACAGGACGAAGACAAACAAGAACAAACAATCCATCTAGATAAACTGTCAACATTGGATACACAAGACACAGGACGAAGACAAACAAGAATAGACAATCCATCTAGATAAACTGTCAACATTGGATACACAAGACACAGAACGAAGACAAACAAGAACAAACAATCCATCTAGATAAACTGTCAACATTGGATACACAAGACACAGGACGAAGACAAACCAGAACAAACAATCCATCTAGATAAACTGTCAACATTGGATACACAAGACACAGGACGAAGACAAACTAGAACAGACAATCCATCTAGATAAACTGTCAACATTGGATACACAAGACACATGACGAAGACAAACTAGAACAGACAATCTATCTAGATAAACTGTCAACATTGGATACACAAGACACAGGACGAAGACAAACAACAACAGACAATCCATCTAGATAAACTGTCAACATTGGATACACAAGACACAGGACGAAGACAAACAACAACAGACAATCCATCTAGATAAACTGTCAACATTGGATACACAAGACACAGGACGAAGACAAACAACAACAGACAATCCATCTAGATAAACTGTCAACATTGGATACACAAGACACAGGACGAAGACAAACAACAACAGACAATCCATCTAGATAAACTGTCAACATTGGATACACAAGACACAGGACAAAGACAAACAACAACAGACAATCCATCTAGATAAACTGTCAACATTGGATACACAAGACACAGGACGAAGACAAACAACAACAGACAATCCATCTAGATAAATTGTCAACATTGGATACACAAGACACAGGACGAAGACAAACAACAACAGACAATCCATCTAGATAAACTGTCAACATTGGATATACAAGACACAGGACGAAGACACACCAGAACAGACAATCCATCTAGATAAACTGTCAACATTGGATACACAAGACACAGGACGAAGACAAACAACAACAGACAATCCATCTAGATAAACTGTCAACATTGGATACACAAGACACCAGACGAAGAAAAACAACAACAGACAATCCATCTAGATAAACTGTCAACATTGGCTACACAAGACACAGGACGAAGACAAACAACAACAGACAATCCATCTAGATAAACTGTCAACATTGGATACACAAGACACAGGACGAAGACAAACAACAACAGACAATCCATCTAGATAAACTGTCAACATTGGATACACAAGACACAGGACGAAGACAAACCAGAACAGACAATCCATCTAGATAAACTGTCAACATTGGATACACAAGACACAGGACGAAGACAAACAACAACAGACAATCCATCTAGATAAACTGTCAACATTGGATACACAAGACACAGGACGAAGACAAACAACAACAGACAATCCATCTAGATAAACTGTCAACATTGGATACACAAGACACAGGACGAAGACAAACAACAACAGATAATCCATCTAGATAAACTGTCAACATTGGATACACAAGACACAGGACGAAGACAAACAAGAACAAACAATCCATCTAGATAAACTGTCAACATTGGATACACAAGACACAGGACGAAGACAAACAACAACAGACAATCCATCTAGATAAACTGTCAACATTGGCTACACAAGACACCAGACGAAGACAAACAACAACAGACAATCCATCTAGATAAACTGTCAACATTGGATACACAAGACACAGGACGAAGACAAACCAGAACAGACAATCCATCTAGATAAACTGTCAACATTGGATACACAAGACACAGGACGAAGACAAACAACAACAGACAATCCATCTAGATAAACTGTCAACATTGGATACACAAGACACAGGACGAAGACAAACAACAACAGACAATCCATCTAGATAAACTGTCAACATTGGATACACAAGACACAGGACGAAGACAAACAACAACAGACAATCCATCTAGATAAACTGTCAACATTGGATACACAAGACACATGACGAATACAAACAAGAACGGACAATCCATCTAGATAAAATGTCAACATTGGATACACAAGACACAGGAGGAAGACAAACAACAACAGACAATCCATCTAGATAAACTGTCAACATTGGATACACAAGACACAGGACGAAGACTAACCAGAACAGACAATCCATCTAGATAAACTGTCAACATTGGATACACAAGACACAGGACGAAGACAAACAAGAACAGACAATCCATCTAGATAAACTGTCAACATTGGATACACAAGACACAGGACGAAGACAAACAAGAACAGACAATCCATCTAGATAAACTGTCAACATTGGATACACGAGACACAGGACGAAGATGAACAAAACACAAAAACACAACTAAACAGATGAGCAACACCAAAAACCTGCTTTCAAATAAATATCGTGCAACAATTTGATAATTGCCAATACAAGTCGACAATGTGTGGTTCATAACAAAGTAATCACATTCCTTTGGCCTTCAAAAACAATGTTATTAATATAGATAAACAAAATAAATAGTACAATGGTGATGAAAACACCCTGAACTTATCTGATATTATCAAAATAGGAAATATTATTCAGCTCAATACAATAAATTCGATATTCCTGCACGCTAAATTATTTCTAAGTGTAATGTTAAATAGTTTATTTACATCCTTATCATTTCTTCACTAATTAACGTCTGTCTTCACTGGTTTTGTGGGTGTATGGGACTATCTAATATGTAGCTCAATCAAATATGTGTAAGCATATAATTTGATACGAACCATTCCTGTGTTATCAGCGGCCGACGAAGGATTAACTTGTATCTGGCCAGCCCATATTTGTGTTGTACCCATTTCAAAAGCTGCCCCAAGCCAATAGTTTTGACCAATAAACGTTGCATCATTGTATATGTGGGCTACAAACTGTACTGATATTGAACTGTTGTCTACTGGATTTTCTCGTGACGCTGAAACAGTGGTAACATTTTAAAATAAAATCAAATAAATCAAACCTGGTTATCGCAAACCTGCAAAGTACATTTCTTTGATAACTCAAAGTAGGAATCTGATTACTTAAATTTGTCTGGATAACTCGAATACTTTGCTTATTTGATAAATATATATATACATATATATTGGGTCCGTGCGAATTGGACGCAACGTGGTTCAGCTTCCCATCACCACCACAAAAACAAGCGAATTTAGCGACGGTGCAGAAACTGCCGTCATTTGATCAACATGTGTCTAATGACTCAATACAAATCAAGTCAATTATCAATTTCCCATTTAAACCGGATTAAACAAATACTATTTAGTATATTGATATTGGACTTAAATACGTATTTGTGTCATACTATCAACAGTTTTTGGTAAAGTTTAGTATTACATGTTGTCACTCCACTCGAGACTCCACAAAACATATTATTTATATAATAATGTTTTGCTTAGCATTAGAACAGTTTTAAGATACCAAAGGGGGAATCAGAAGCCGTTAATCGAAGGACAGACAACACAATGATGGGAAAAAAAGAAAAAAAAGAACAAAGGGTCAAACAAAGATCATCAAACAACTACACAGAAAAGCAAAGATCAAACAACACGAACTTTACGAAAATGGTGGCAAGGGTGGAAAATATATTGCTCTCCCGGTAGTGGTATTAGAATATCACTCTTTATTAAACATCCCCTAACATCAACCTTTAGTTGGCACACATTGTGTTTGTGGGAGAAAAGTTTGTAAATACCACAGGGGCAACCAGAGGCAGCAAACGAAGGACCAGACAATACAATGGTCAAACGAAAAAGGATAAATGGGCAAAACAATGCTATCAACGGTCGACAAAGCACTACACAGAAAACAACTAACGATTGAAGACTAACGAAAACCGACTGTGATCCAAGATGATCTGGAAGGGTAAGTATTCCCACCTCCACTGGCAGCACCCGTTGTGTTTCACTAATTACATATCTAGTGATAAGTCAAGAAAGAAGGGACCATTACTACAGCAAATGAAACATATTTGTGATCATCTGTGATACAGATATTCCATAACGGTTAGTTAAGTCATGTTTGCAACCGTAACACGTTCGAAGCCATGACTTCAGATTAACCATTAGGAACCTTTGGATCAGTAGCTTCCTTGTTAGTAGCAACCATCTATCAAGGAAAATGTGATAGCTGAACCACAATCTCTGGAGTATTGCCTCAACCGAGATATATATATTCATATGCAGATGCTGCTGGAATGTAGCTACGTAGAAATAGACCAATAAGTCATAATATAATTACAAACGGATAAGTATTTTTAACACAATTTGAACTTGAGTGGAAATTCTCATTTTCATATTGCCATTTCGTTTTCACCAAAACCGTCAAGTTATACAAACTTAATGTAATTTATAAATATGCTAAAAAATTGCAAGAAAAAGTTTACATTTTATCCACTAAATTAGATATCAAATCAACGTTTATTTTTATATATAAGCATTTTCATACCTTTATTGAAAACTTTTCCTATATCTAGATGACCAATAGAATTTCCTAATCCATTGCTATCCGGGTACAAAGTTGAATTAACTACTGAATGGTAAAAACCACATTGGAAATTTTCACCTATACTCTTAACTTTAACTGAACATATGCTTGCAACGGATGACGTATTTAATGGCGCGAACGCATCAAACGTAAGAACTGTTGACGGGTAAGGTAAATACATCTCAACTTCAAATATGGCTGCCGATCCTATTGGAAAGTCAGTTGGACCAGTGAAATTGAAGGTTGGTGTACTTGTTGCTGCTGGTAGTGGCTGTAAATTGAAATTTGATCACTTTCTAAATGCAATAAAATGAAGAATAAAACAATTACTACAATTTCGGAACAATTCAAAAATGTAATAGAAACTGGTAGAAACAAAGATAAAATGGATACCGTTAACACATATCTACACTTTGGTGGATTGGTACAGGTAACCCGATAAAAAGTGGCGGGGTGAAACTAGTTTTAAATAAAGATACAATTTAATTATTAAATAGAAATATGGGTTTGCACTTTCGACCCGTTATATCAGTCTTTTTCATAATTTGCTTAATTGACAATGAGGTAAAAAAAAAATTGAACTCAAAAAGGAATACACAAAAAAAATGTATATTTAATTGTAGAATTAAGAGACAAGACCCTATCTTCTACGTACCAGCTCATCCGTAATAGACTCAAACGATGCTTGTCCGACCCAAACTTCATTGGAGTTGTGGTATTCTGCTCCAGCACTGACCCAGTAGACGCTTCCGTTTTGTACAGTGTCGTCAACCATGATAGCGGCATACGTGATAACAATTGTACACTCTTCTATAGAGCCACAAAAGTCAACTGTGACATTCCCCAAATTTATTATTGCCCGATCATTCTGCATGAAAATAGAAAAGAAATACAGATACAAAAAATGTAAGTGATTAAAATATTTTTTTTTATCTCCATAAAGCATTATTAGTTAAAGAAATAAAAACAAACGCCAACATATGTAAATTAGTATGAAAGGACAAACCATGAGTTGTTGATATTCCACATTATATGATATGATAACCTAATGTCACTTGGCATGCATGGAACAGGAGACACTTATATTTTAGATGCATATGGTCTCAATCACAATTTTTCCCATCTTTTGTTATTTAATTTCTCTTTGATTTTTATTTAATATTTCACCTTGGTTGTTTTGTTTATCCCAATTATGATAATGCTTGGTTTTACCATTGCTTTCTTTATCCGCGTTGCGATAATGTTTTGCTTCACCATTGTTTTCTTTATCCGCGTTGCGATAATGTTTTTTTCATCATTGTTTTGTTAATCTGAGTGCTGATAATTTTTTGTTTCCCCATTGTGTTGTTTATCTGAGTTGGGATAATGTTTTGCTTCACAGGTGTTTAGTGTATCCGGGTTGCGATATTGTTTTGTTTCACCATTGTTTTGTTTATCCGGGTTTTGATAATGTTTTGTTTCACCATTGTTTTGTTTATCCAGGTTGTGATAATGCTTTTTTTCACCATTGTTTTGTTTATCCGGGTTTTGATGTTTTGTTTCACCATTGTTTTGTTTATCTGGAATTTGATAATGTTTTGTTTATCCGGGTTGTGATAATGTTTTGTTTCACCATTGTTTTGTTTATCTGGGCTTTGATAATGCTTTGTTTCACCGGTGTTTTGTTTATCCGGGTTTTGATAATGTTTTGTTTATCCGGGTTGTGATAATGTTTTGTTTCTCCGGTGTTTTGTTTATCCGAGTTTTGATAATGTTTTGTTTCACCGGTGTTTTGTTTATCCGGGTTGTGATAATGTTTTGTTTCACTGGTGTTTTGTTTATCCGGGTTTTGATAATGTTTTGTTTATCCGGGTTGTGATAATGTTTTGTTTCTCCGGTGTTTTGTTTATCCGAGTTTTGATAATGTTTTGTTTCACCGGTGTTTTGTTTATCCGGGTTGTGATAATGTTTTGTTTCACTGGTGTTTTGTTTATCCCGATTGTGATAATGCTTTGTTTCACATGTGTTTTGTGTATCTGTGTTTTGATAATGCTTTGTTTCACCGGTGTTTTGTTTATCCCGATAGTGATAATGTTTTGTTTCACATGTGCTTTGTGTATCCGTGTTTTGATGTTTTGTTTCACAGGTGTTTTGTTTATCCCGATTGTGATAATGTTTTGTTTCACATGTGCTTTGTGTATCCGTGTTTTGATGTTTTGTTTCACAGGTGTTTTGTTTATCCCGATTGTGATAATGTTTTGTTTCACATGTGCTTTGTGTATCCGTGTTTTGATGTTTTGTTTCACAGGTGTTTTGTTCATCCCGATTGTGATAATGTTTTGTTTCACATGTGTTTTGTGTATCTGTGTTTTGATAATGCTTTGCTTCACATGTGTTTTGTTTATCCTGATAGTGATAATGTTTTGTTTCACATGTGTGTTGTGTATCCGTGTTTTGATAATGTTTTGTTTCACCATTGTTGTTTTTTTAACCCGATTGTGAAATGGTTTTGTTTCACCATTTTTGTTTTTGTTATTCGGGTTGTGACAATGTTTTGAATGTTTCGCTAGAGCTGCTTGTCTATAAGGGGCATGATAATATTTGATATGAGCTGTTCTGTTTATCCGGGTTGTAATAAATGTTTGCTTCACCGGTGCTTAGATTATCTGGGTTTTGATAAAGTTTTGTTTCACCATTGTTTTGTTTATCCTGAGTTTGATAATGTTTTGTTTATCCGGATTTTGATAATGTTCTGTTTATCTGGGTTTTGATCATGTCTTGTTTATCTGGGTTTTGATAATGTGTTGTTTCACCATTGTTTTGTTTATCCGGGTTGTGATAATGTTTTGTTTCATCATTGTTTTGTTTATCCTGGTTTTGATAATGTTGTGCTTCACCGGTGTTTTGTGAATCCGTGTCTTGATAATGTTTTGTTTCACCATTGGTTTGCTTTTCCCGATTGTGATAATGTTTTGCTTCACTATTGTTTTGTTTATCCGGATTGCGATAATGTTCTGTTTATCTGGGTTTTGATCATGTCTTGTTTATCTGGGTTTTGATAATGTGTTGTTTCACCATTGTTTTGTTTATCCGGGTTGTGATAATGTTTTGTTTCATCATTGTTTTGTTTATCCTGGTTTTGATAATGTTGTGCTTCACCGGTGTTTTGTGAATCCGTGTCTTGATAATGTTTTGTTTCACCATTGGTTTGCTTTTCCCGATTGTGATAATGTTTTGCTTCACTATTGTTTTGTTTATCCGGATTGCGATAATGTTATACTTCAACATTGTAATTTTGCTTATCCGGGTTGGGATATATTTTTGTGTCACCGGTGCTGTGGTTTGTTTATCCGGCACATGCTACTGCTTTGATTCACCGGTGTTGTTTTGTTTATCCGGGTTATGACAAATTTTTGCTTCACCGGTGAATAGGTTTTAAATGTTTCCTCGTATTGGTATATTAACTGTATATTTAACCATTATTTGAAATACGTTTTAATACGGTCTATTATCGGGGTACCAGGTGTTTTTATCTGATATAAATTGCCGACAATCCCAATAACCTCTGTATACTCAACTCAATTAATAAAATTAATGTAAACATTTGTAGTTTACAATTATCTAAGTAAAATATTTGATTTGTAATCCAATAATGATTCGTTGTAACAAATTTGAAAACCTACACTTGAAAGTGTCAACATTCGATTACATGATTATCAAAGACAATTATATCATACAGACGAAAACAGTATGTAGAACTTGAATATATTGAAGTTCTAAAGCTAAACGCAGTAGACCATAGTACATTGTCGTATGCGAGATTAAGACCGACCGTTTCATGTTGCTTCGGTCTTGTCTTTAAATGGTATTTATTTATTGTTGTTTTTTCCAGAAATACATTAATATAGCATAATCATTACAATTTAGTGTTCTGAAACACATTTCCTTTGCTAAATATTTCGAATATTATCGTTGATATTGGAAATTTACTAAATTTACATTTATCCCTAAATTATTTATGCATTCTCTGAATTTACACATCTTGTGATATACATCCACTACCTGTGTAAATGTTTGTACTTTACGTTCCTTGACTAAACATTGTTTCTTGTTCATCGTTCCGTGACCTGACTGTACATATGTCTGCTTTATACCTTCACTGACTGTACATATGTTTGTTTTATACCTTCACTGACTGTACATATGTCTGTTTAATGCCTTCACTGACTGTACATATGTCTGTTTTATGCCTTCACTGACTGTACATATGTTTGTTTTATGCCTTCACTGACTGTACATATGTCTGTTTTATGCCTTCACTGACTGTACATATGTCTGTTGTATGCCTTCACTGACTGTACATATGTTTGTTTTATACCTTCACTGACTGTACATGTTTGTTTTATGCCTTCACTGACTGTACATATGTCTGTTTTATACCTTCACTGACTACATATGTTTGTTTTATACCTTCACTGACTACATATGTTTGTTTTATACCTTCACTGACTGTACATATGTCTGTTTTATACCTTCACTGACTACAAATGTTTGCTTTATACCTTCACTGACTGTACATATGTGTTGTATACCTTCACTGACTGTACATATGTCTGTTTTATGCCTTCACTGACTGTGCATATGTCTGTTTTATGCCTTCACTGACTGTACATATGTCTGTTTTATACCTTCCCTGACTGTACATATGTCTGTTTTATGCCTTCACTGACTGTACATATGTCTGTTTTATGCCTTCACTGACTGTACATATGTCTGTTTTATGCCTTCACTGACTGTACATATGTCTGTTTTATACCCTCCCTGATTGTACATATGTCTGTTTTATACCTTCACTGACAGTACATATGTCTGTTTTATACCTTCACTGACTGTACATATGTCTGTTTATACCTTCACTGACTGTACATGTCTGTTTTATGCCTTCACTGACTGTGCATATGTCTGTTTTATGCCTTCACTGACTGTACATATGTCTGTTTTATACCTTCAATGACTACATTTTCAGGTGATGAATCCACTAACTATGCATTTTTGATATTATATATTAACTGACTATTTACATTTTGTGCTACGCTTCCCAATTTGGACGCGTTCTTATTTGTTCATCCACTGAATGTTTTTATTTTGTGTTATTAATCCTTTGACTGTAAACACCGTTGTGCTATACATTTACTGACTATATATGTGTATGTTTTAGATCTTTTGACTGCATACACTGTTGTGATATAAATCCACTGATTGTAAAGATGTTAATGCCATACGTTCCAGGATTGTACACATGTGTTTGCTATACATCCTCTCACCGAATGCTCCTTCATATGATGTCCGACTGTAATATCGTGGTATTGTCCGTAATTTCCTTAATATGATGTCATATAGCGGGACTGGCGCATTTATTAGCGAATCAAAATATAATAAAATACGCTAAAACAATATACAAACTTGTGTCGCGGGATACTATATTTAGTTCATACGAACCTTCGAGAAGAAAATCCATATGTGAGGCTTACATATAATTTTTGTTCATTTTCGATCGTATATATACCTTCTGATTGTATACACAGATTTATATATGACATCATATTGTTTGAAATGTTTATATTGTGTGCACTTCAGTGTTTGACAATTCATGCATAAATGGGACGTATCTAAAATGAAATGCAAAATTAACCATATTTCTTTACTTAAGTTATATACTAATACATCATGTATATGTAAATGAGTGGCTTACCAGTGGTGAACCAGATGTCTTTGAGTCGTAAGTTACCACTGTAGACCCCCCAACGGTAAGACCAGCGCCTTTATTTACAGTAACATCACACAGAATCATCACTGTTGTATCGTTGTCTGGTGTAAATAATTCCACAAGCATGTCGGTTGTCTGTGTATCAGGAAACGAAATGTCAAGTTGGAATTTGACGCGGCTTCCGATCCATAACTCAGCTGTATTTTCATATGGTGCCACTTTTGCTAGAGTAAACGTGACGTTTTGTGGAGCAACTGACTGTATAAGAAGAAATAGCATTTAAAATTGGAAGTGTAAGTGTAATCAAGTATAACAAGGGAAGTGTAAGTGTAATCAAGTATAACAAGGGAAGTGTAAGTGTAATCAAGTATAACAAGGGAAGTGTAAGTGTAATCAAGTATAACAAGGGAAGTGTAAGTGTAATCAAGTATAACAAGGGAAGTGTAAGTGTAATCAAGTATAACAAGGGAAGTGTAAGTGTAATCAAGTATAACAAGGGAAGTGTAAGTGTAATCAAGTATAACAAGGGAAGTGTAAGTGTAATCAAGTATAACAAGGGAAGTGTAAGTGTAATCAAGTATAACAAGGGAAGTGGACTACTTGACAACGGAATGTAATGAAATTGTCTATATGAAAGTATGGAACGATCATTTAGCTCCTAGGGGAGGGAGTTTGAGGCTATATTTTCTCTTTTCGTCTTTTTTTTGCCAAATTATACAGAAAATATCTTGACCCCGAAGATTCAACTAAAAAATAAATAATTTTATATCTATTTGAAATGAAACTTTGAAGTTCGAGCAGTCAGTGACAAAATGTACATACTTAAACAATTTACAAATTTGAGTCTAATTTTTATTTGGAAGAATATATGATGTCTAATTAGCTGAACAAGGAAGTATTGAATCTAAATGATCTGGGGGTAATTCATTTGAAACTAGGTTAAAATCAAAAGTTAAGCAGTTGTTTTTTTTTAAACAATATGAAAGTCATTTTACAAAAACAGATGAACCAGGAAGTATTTCATAAAACATATGAAATACAGTCAAACATGCCCACGCAAGTCACCTCTATTAAGCAATTACCTGTATTAAAAGGTAACCTTTCTCTTGTCATGTTGTAGACAATTTCATATGAATTGAACCTCTTTTAAGAGGCCACCTGACTTAAAAGGCCACTTTTCATTGGTCGTAAAGGTGAACTCTTAATACAGGATTGACTGTAGCCAGATTACAAATGGAGTTGGACACTTCCTCTTCACATTTAAAGAAAAATAACTTGCAGTTTACTCTATGACCCGTATACATATAATTCGGTAAAAAGTTAAATCTTTGAAATAAAGACCTTAAATTATTGATATATTACAGTATTATATTTCAATATTATTTCTTTTCTAAGGAAATTTATTTCACATGATTTTTACATTAACTGTATTGATAAAGAAGAATAGTCAGTGACAAAAAGGAAATCTCCTGGTGATAAACTTTTAATCAATAACCTATAAATATTAATGGATAGTTATTTTTTGAATGTATAATGGTTTTGTTTATTTGATAGAGAAAAGTTTTAAGAAATAATACATAGATCAACATACCAGCAAATAATAAAAATCCTTGAAAAAAAAAAATAATCACGAAAAGAAACCTTGAACAAGGACTGCCAACAATTCCTCCTATATCAACAAAACGAACAGTCACATCTTATCTTAACCCACTGAAAACCCAAGGACAAAAAGACAAACAATGATATATACAACTGTGTGCTTTCGCGAAAAAAATAGTCGTTCTTCCCAACGATAATCTTGATTCGCACTGACCCTTATCAAGCTAATGTCGTACATTGTATAATACATTAATTACAGAAAAAAAATCTGTCAATGTAATGCATTCACAAATTAAGCAACATTTCCAAGTCATGTAGTGCTTGATTACAAAGTCGTTTCGAAATATGAGGTAGTTTCAACACGTCAAGCAAAGCATTATAATTAGGGTAAGACATAAAGGAGAAAACAGCTGGCAAATCGTTGCTTAACTATTCAGACTTAGTTTAATGATAGGGCAGGAACTGCTAACTCTTCAGGATCACCTGAGTTCATTCCGTTGTTGTTTGTTGTGTTCGTCGATGATCAATCTTTACCTTTCTGTGCAGCGTCTTGTAGATCAATATGTGTCTTTTTTGTCATTTTTAATTTGGTCATTGAGGTGTTTACCCATTTCTAGGGTTATAGACATTCTTGTATTTGTATTTTCTGTCCTTCGATTTGCTACTTTTAACTACTCCTTTTGATATACCCATGTCTACAAAGTTTCTTGGTGGCATAAAGATATATATTATAGGCATATCATGAATGTAAAAAAAATGTTACTTCATGATAAACATGTTAAGTCCTCGCGTCCAAAACTCCAATGGACACAAACTATGCACCCTACCTGTCAATGTTTTTTCGGAATCCTTATCAGATAGAGTTGCTGTAAGGACCCTTCAAATATAAAACTAGGAAATGCTTACCCGGAAGCGTCCGGTACAAGTCTCGGTATATAGGTTTGTTAATTGCTAATTTCGACATAATGAACATAATTTGAATGGATATGTATATTAGGGAGTGAAAAGCTACTTCGAGACACCCGAAATTTAGACACATCGAAATTTGAGATAAGAGGAGAAACTAAGTTGAAAAGCACTAAGTTTAAGACGGGATTTCAGACAAATTTCGACTAAAACCGAGTTTGACATAACGAAATTCAACTGTATGTATGATTTAGTACAACTTAATAACTTTGGGATTTAGGATCTCTCTTATATTCTTAATATATAGATATATCTATAAATTAAAGATATTGACCGCCACCATATAACTGAAATATAATATTGTTGAAACTGGCGTTAAACACCCACAAATCCTTTTGTTGTAAACACATTGATAAACATAGTAAAGAATCATGACAATAAGCTTACCGGTGGCACCATTCTCTTCACTATATGATGCGAATATCCACCGTTTTCTTGTTCTATTAAGCTATTTATTGGGTCCATATACCATCCAGCCCGATTAGCCCTGAATAACACAATTGCTTTTCCATCCTTGTCCTCTTTCTGTACTATTTTGTTTCGTACAGTAAGCTCGATCATATATTCGTGACCTTCGCGTAAAGATGACCCTTTTGTTAGAGATATACCTCCATCGTTTGGATTTATCGTAAATAATGCATCTTCATTACCTCCCTTTATTGAAAAATAATATTCTGCGCATGGGCAATTTGATACGTCTCCATTACAAGTTTTGGTTTCATCGTTGTCTATGACTTCTGGTTGGAATAAAATGGTGCCATCACTTTCTAACGTTTTAACGTTCACTTCATAGATATCCTGGGTAAACTCTACTGCATAGATATTAACTGAAAAAAGTGTATTTAGCTTTATTCATTTAGACTCATATAACTAGATTATTGCAGCAACTGTAAAAAAACAGAAGAGAGAAGGGTTGTGTATATTTGTGCTATGGGTATTGCTTGTTTTCTTGTTTCTTTTTAAAATATTCACATTGAATTTTTTAAATGTTTCGATGGTGTGGTATTTTTTGCATTTTATTTTATTTTTTTAAATAGGTGAAATGTTTCATACATTCATTAAGAATTATAGTATCACATGGTTGTAAGCAATCTTTTTGATACCATACAAAACCAACTACTTGCAAAATCAATTGGTTCCTGGACATAAAAGCTAAGCCACTGTTATTCCAAAGCTGAGGTACGTACATAGCGAATACATATCTCCAATTGCGTCAATCTATGAAGAGACAATGACACATATATGAATAACGTGCACTACTTCGGACTCAATTTTGAAAGGGCTTTAACCAGCAGTACAGTTTGTCATTTTTAGCAAGCAAGACTATTGAATTGTTTGATATTAGTAGGTATTTCAAAGTTTTGATAAGATTTTCTAAGATATTTCCGATTATACTCTGTTTAATTTTATATGTATGTTTTGTAGATCGTTGTTTGTCCTTTTGTACGTTTTCGTTTGGCCATTGTGTTGTCAATTCGTCTTCGATATACGGATTATGATTACCCCTTTGGTATCTTCAAACTCCATTTATGAAACTTATAGTATCAACGTGCTCTTTATATGCAGCATTGATCCACATAGGAATTTAAATATAATATGGTTCCTTATAAAATATCATATGTTTTGTAAAAATCTAAGAAAAAATATATCACCAATTTCTTCATATTTTTTATATGCTGTCTTCCCACAACTGTTTTTTTTTTTTTTTTTTAGCAATTCCACATATATTGGTGTTTGTGTATGATAATAGTGGAACACGAAAGGGTATGCATTTACAAATACACACCTGTATTTGATATTATACTCTATTAAGAAAATAATGGTATCTACAAGTTGGATTCCTCATCTATGAAATTAAGCCATAAATTATATAAATTTTGTTGCAGTCAAACCTGTATATAAGGGGCACTGTCAAAGGGAATCGAAAATGTCCTCTTTTGAGAAGTTGCCCCTTAAATATAGGTTCAAAAAATATATGCATTATTCCTTAAATGTAGAAAATGAAACTGCCCTTTATAAACAACGAGTTCATTTTAATGCAGGTCTGATTGTGCATAAATACTCTTATGGACAAAAGCTCGATCAATTTATGTTTTCATTGATTTATAAAATAAAGCATTTTTAATATAAAAAATGTAGAAAAAAAAGGTTATGTCATGTTTTTTGTGTTCATATTTATTGCATTCAATTATTAATCATTTTCCTTTTTAAAGTGGAAATGCTACAAAATTATAGGATATTGGTAATTTGAACCCCCAGATCTACATTGATAAAAACACTGTAATTCATTAATCTTTCATTGGGTAATTTTCAAATGTGTTATTCACTTAAAACATTACACCAATTAATGTTTATAACATATTTTCGATTACATAAACACATCAAACACCTAACACCAATCAATCAATCAATCAATCAATCAATCAATCAATCATAAAACACGGAATACAGAAACATGCTATAAGTTTGGATTTTGATTCCGATCAACATTATATATTTTTTTATGAGGAAATTCGCTCGTAGCCATCGGCTGTCAGCAATCCTCGTTAAATAAATAAAGAATTAATATTAACATTACATAGGATGTCAATTTGACTTCTAACTTGTATCCCTAGGGAGCTGAATACACTGTAGTATATACATAATCACTTACTAAGCAGAAAAAGAATCATCTCTTTATTTTTCTGGTTGTATATGTGATATAAATGCAAAATTTTCACTAACTAAATTGCATCATCTCTCAAAGTCGTGTTTATTAATTACAATCTTATCAAGATTAGATGTTCGTTGTATCTTTTTCCTTCCTTTTCCTTTGATGATACACTAGCATTCTAACAACATTCTTTTGCCATCTCACCTTTCAGGGGCCGCCGTGATCGTGATGGTAGTTAGATTTACAACTACCTGTGCAATCAGTGCCTATCACCACTAAAGTTGTAAGTTCGAATCCTGCTCATGGCGAGGTATACTCGAAACAACTTTCTCTGATAAATTGTGTCGGTGACTTGCAGCAGGACGATGGTTTTCTCCAGCTTCCTCCACCATTAAAACTGACCGCCACAATAAAACTAAAATATTTTTGAAAGTGGCGTTTTACACCATAACAACCCTTACCCTATAACTTTTGATTCATCTTTAACCGTTCAATCATATGAAAGACAGTTAAATATATTGACCAATCGAACACCAGTTGTCAACGTGTATACAGTTTTGATACCCAATGATTTAGTAGACTCATCGCTAATTGGGGGGTTGAAAGTTTTAACCCTGACGTAACCCTGCACGGTAATATCGTTAGATGTGTGGGTATGGCCCGACAAAAATGGAGGAAAAAAGACACAACAAACATCAAATTTTAAATTTAATTAGATTGTATTAACAATCACTTTATTGTTGCTATATCAGACGTCTATATTTCTATTTTTGTTCTCATAGATAACGTTCTCAAAATCAATTCTCAAATCTTTATTAACTTTTAATGACATTTTTATTGGATACGGACAATTAATATAGTAAAAAAGGAATAACATGAAATGACACATCGAAATTAATTCATTTGTGGCATCAACTGCGTAATAAGCTGTCAACAAATACATATACAATCAATTGCATTTTTATTAATTTTGTTAAAATTGACCCAAGATGCCTTCTGCTTGGAATTATTATGATATGATAGAACATTTTTACTTGTCGTGGTAATATAATGCTAGCGAACAGCTATATGCAAATGCAAGTGATTGAGTGATTGTTGTTTATGCAAATATTGAAAAACAAAAACAACCATTAAGTAGGGGGAAAAAACAATCCATGTGCAAATTCAAAAACACGCAAACGCAAATCTCAGTTATCATCATTATTACTATTGCAAGAAGTTTATATCATATTGTCGACGTTACAGAAGAACAGATAAATATACCGATATTTTTAACAATGTCGTGGTCGACAGTAATCGGTTCACTTTTCAATATTTCTTTCTCTGTATTGCTTCATGATAGGTAGCAAACTTAAATGTCCTCTTTATCTTACTGTTAGGACTATTTCAATTCAAGAAAGATTTTTTTTTTTAATAGTTCAAGAAAGAAATCATTTTTTTAACAATTTGGATCATGTATATGTATGTTTATCTAACAGATACACAGCGTTACCTGGAATGTCACATTTTTCTCCTGTCCAACATGGCCAACAGGTACAACCACCAAAGTTATCTATAATGCCATGGTTACAGTGTAATCTGAAGAAAAAAACAACAACAAATATAATAACCTGAATTCCTATGGCTATTTAATAGCAGCCATTTATGGATATTCATGATTCTATTCACCAAAGTTAAATAAGAGATACATGTAGTTTTAAAAAAAAATGGAAACACTGGTGATACCATATATGAAAAAAACATAGCTTATGTTATATATGCTCAGGAATCGACGTTGTCTTTTTATTAGTACTAATCATGTTAAAACAGTTATTCCTTAAAGCGACATTTGCGGTATTGCCTACGTACAAAACTTGTGGGCGGAGCTTATCATCAAAAATCCCCGTTGATATGAACAGCATATTTATGAAACTGTATGTCACATAACCAATGTGACCTAAAGGTCACATACCTCTGAAATTTGAATTTTCGAAGTGATGTTTGTAGTTTTTAGACTGATTAGGAATATTAAAGACTGAAAGTTTCGTAGGGAGGAACACTAGTGACCATGCCTATCAAATATTTTGCTCCAAAAGTAACTGTGAAACTATGTATCATTGATCCCCCCTCGAGATAACCGTGGTCAACATAATGAATAATCTGAATGTTTCTTCCGCCCACAGCTATTCATGCCCACGGTCCCGGTTTAAAATAAATAAATTTTCAACTTTTTCATTCAAACATTATGGTAGACCAATGACAGCACTAAAATCATGCTTAGTATGTATAATTTCCCAATCTTTCGTTTTTGAGCGTACCTGGTGAAGGTTATTCCAGAAACGCGTCGTGCGCACTCAATTTTATACCTACGTTTTTATTACTTCATATTGTCCAAGTTTTTTTGATGTTCTGCTTTATTTAATTTTATATTTCTGTTTGTTTGTTTTTGCTGTATTTGTTTGTTTTTTGTTGTATTTGTTTGTTTTGTTTTTGTTTTAGTTTCTTTTTTTGGTATCCGGATCATCCCATTGCTCGAGTAACCCTTAAGAATTACGTACAGATGTACTCTGTATTCAACTTAAGCATGGTCTGTTCTGTTATTATGTTATCGCTAATTTTCGAAAATTTCTCATTCATCATTACAGTTAATAATTATAGTATCAGACTACAAATTGGTCAGTAATTTTTTTATTCACAATTGCTAAGGTCTGTTAGTAATGATACAGAAAGCATATACAAAGCAGTGACGTATATAGAACCTTTAATAGCCGGAACTATAAACCTTTCTTCGCATTACAGCCTCCAAAAACATTAACATTTATCGGAATCATTCAAAAGAAAAATGACATTTGGAAAAATGCATTTTTATTTCGGTTATATGGGATTTCCCTTTATAGTTCAATGTTTTTATTAGAATAAAACCGGTTTGTTAAATCTTTAAGGTCTGTTTGATTTGGAAATTAAAAATCCACGGGAAAATTTGTGGCGGTAATACGGACATGTTGTCACTGAGCTATAAATAGCTGATACACGTATAACTATTATCGAGACGCTCTCAGTAACTTCAAGTGTTGGTACGTTCTGCTTAGTATATTACAGGGCATATATTTTTTTAGGTCAAATTGTATGACATGTATATTGATGCTTTTGTTTGTATTATTTAATAAAGATTATTTCCCCAAAGAAAATATGAGAAAGTTACTGCGAGCAAACAAGCCTAATCCAAGTCTTGTCTCTTATTTAGCCCTTATATTAGATTAGAAATTATTTAAATTCGGACGATTTTAAGAGGGAGAATTTAACATAATTTGATTAATAAAGACACATTTGAATTTGACTATGCTATTATTGTACATGTTTAATTTTTATTTTCAGACCCTTCTAAGTACAAATAATAAATCCCTTTTTACAAGTCAAGAACATGATATTTAAACAGACAAGACAAAACAATTTTATCACTTAAAAACCATTGTAAAACCCCGAAACGCAAGGAAAGATACGAATGGAATAGATTGTCATGTGTCAGTTCTACATGCCGATTCTTTGTAAATTTATAATTCACCCAGTTTTTCCCTCCAGGTCATTGTTTTATACCACACGAGTGTCACCAAGTAATGTTTTGACTATTGTGCCATTACTTGTATTCCCACGAAGAACATTACGCTACAATTATATAAAATTCTTCCATTTTAATTATATTGTTCCCAGTTGTCAAACAACATTCAAGGTCAAACTGACATCGCCATGCTCGATAAACCGGATTATTTTTCAAATGAATGACTATGTTTAGTATTATATATACCATGGATCTTACGAATTAACTTATTTAAACCAACGAATCCGAAGGATGAATTGGTTTAAATAAGTTCATGAGTAAGATCCATGGTATATATGGTTTGTAACAGAAATTACATCATTGACAGATCTATGACGTCAAAATCATGGAATAACAGATCTATGACGTCAAAATCATGGAATAATATCAAGATCTTCATGTTAGACAATGGTTTGTAAAAGTTCACTATTTTTAAGTTGATTACTGCATAAAAACATCAAAGGAAAAATGCGTATTTATGTTACAATATGTATTATTCCACCCTATAATATTTATTCTACTTATATAGAAATTCGATTGGTTGAAACAATCCCACGTGACATTTATCAAAACATCGTATTTCCCTCTCAACAACATCGTATTTCCCTTATTCGAAATTCTTAAGATTTAACGCTTTGGTCATATAACAGTATAACTCCAGAGATGTTCCGAAATAATAATTTTGTAAACAAAGATGGCCAAAAGATTTCATCTGGCAGAATTCACCAAAACGTTGGCCTGGTGGAATAAAACATTCATTTCCCTTGCATAAGGGAGACATGACTATAACAACTATATTTAATTCGTTTATGTGCCAAGGTTTGGTTCCTAAACTGTGGAAAGAAGGGAACATCACTGCACTATTCAAAAAAGGAGACAAGGCAGAACCAGGAAATTATAGACCAGTCAGTCTGACCAGTGTAATCTGCAAAACCATGGAAAAACTAGTAAGGGAAACTATAGTGAAGCACATGTCAACTAATAAGCTCTTCAGCAACAAGCAGTTTGGCTTCATCTCGGGGAGATCAACAACCCTACAACTCCTAAAAGCTATGGATGAGTGGACCAAAATTCCTGACAAGGGTGGGAAAATTGACTCAGTATATATGGATTTTATGAAAGCTTTTGACAAAGTACCACATAGAAGACTTCTGCATAAGATGTATAGGTATAAAATAAGTGAGAAAGTAATTAAGTGGGTAGAAAGTTTTCTTAACAACAGAACACAAAAAGTAATTGTAAATGGCACTGAGTCCAAATGCCATCATGTCACAAGTGGGATACCACAAGGTAGTGTTCTGGGCCCTATACTCTTCGTTATATACATCAACGACATGCCAGAGATGGTAGACTCATCCACCTATCTGTTTGCTGACGATACAAACATTTTCAGAGAAATTAGAGAGGAAAAAGATGAGAAAATGCTTCAAACAGATTTAGATAACTTACAAAGCTGGTCAGATACATGGCTATTAAAATTCCACCCTAACAAATGCAAAGTGATGTCAGTTGCCAATAAAAGCGTGGACAAAGGAACAAAACACTATCACCTATATAATAACGATGGCAACAGAATTGAGTTAGAACAATCTGACGGAGAAAAAGACATAGGAGTATTTGTAGATGAAAATTTCTCCTTTAATAAGCACATACAAAATCAGGTGAACAAAGCAAACAGCATCATGGGATTAATCAGAAGAACTTACACATATTTAGATGAACAAAGCTTCAAATATTTATTCCAAGCTTTGGTTAGACCTCATATTGAATACGCCGAAGCAGTCTGGTCTCCATTTAAAGTGGGGGATATTGAAAAAATAGAAAACGTACAAAGAAGAGCCACCAAGCAAGTACCTACTTTAAAAAACATGGAATATAACGAAAGACTAGAGAAACTCAAGATGCCCACTTTGAAGTATAGAAGAATGCGAGGAGATATGATAGAAGTATTTAAAATAATAAATGATATTTATGATCCTCTAACAACAGTGGATATGTTTGAACTAAACACAACTTCAAACACAAGGGGACATAGCAAGAAGATGAAGATAAAAACAAGTAGGCTGAATGTGAGAAAATATACCTTCGTCGTTAGAATTGTCGAAATATGGAATAGCCTCCCAGAATCAGTTATACAGGCAAAAACAGTTAAACATTTTGAAATCGGCCTAGATGAGCACTGGAAGCACCTAGAGTGCAAATATGACTTTACGGCAAACATAAGCATAAGATCAAATTCCGGAAGTGACGTAAAGTCGCGCATCAATGATGTGGATTTAGAGGCGGACATAGTGGCAACAAGCCAGCGTCCACTGTAGTTCATATGGTATCCTATGGTATGAAAATCTGTTCACCCTCGAAATAGTTATATTTCTCGGGTAAACAAATCTTCATATCTCCCTTATGCAAGGGAAATAAATGTATAATATTTCATTGCACGTAGCGAAATATTACAGAGAAACACAATCAATTTATTTTAATTCTCTGACATCCGACTTGTCATACATATCAAATGAAATTATTTTCATATTTGCATATTTGAACAAAAATAGCAAAAATATAGCAGTGGTTTGTTTTGTACGCATATTGGATCACTATCAAAACTATTTAAACATCCAAAACAAACATGGACAAATATCAAAGTACTTTTTTGAAATTTCATCTTGTTGATTTGCAAAATAAAATTTTGAAACTTTGAAGCAAACCGTCTAATACAAGATATAATAGAATATACTGATCGTGAAGATGATGACGGTATCATAATATTTTTAGATCAACAAAAGGCCTTCGACCGGGTAGAATGGGGATGAATGGATCATGTATTAAGCAAATTTAACCTTGGTGAAAAATTTGGGGAGTGGGTTCAAATGTTATTCAAATATGCACAAACTTGTATCAAGACCAATGGTTTTTTGTCTAAATATTTCAATATTTCAAGGTCCTATAGACAAGGGTGTCCAATAGCGCCTCTTGTTTACATACTACAGACCGAACCTGTAGCCTGTACTATAAGGGGGAATAGCGAAGTACAAGGGGTCAAATTACCTGGGGGGAAAGATGGGGAATATATCGAGACTAAGCTCTGCATGTTTGCAGATGACACTCAGCTATTTAATAAAAATGATGAATCTGTCAAAAAATCTTTTGATATTCTAACTACATGTATATATGAAAAAGCCTCTGGTTCAAAAGTCAATTACGAAAAGACAAAAGGTATGTATATTGGATCGGCTAAAAATAACAGATCCAAGTTTACAAAAATAGTTTGGACAAAGGATAATGTTAAAACTCTTGGCATTCATCATGGTTATAATATACAAAATGATGAGATATGGAAATCAATAATAGATCAAATGAAAAATTGTGTCCATGTTTGGAAAAGTAGAAACTGGACATATACAGGTATAACTTTAATAGTGAAAAATCTCTTGATCTCTGCTTGTGGTTACGAAATTGAAATGCGGGGAATACCAGAAAAATACGTAAAAGAAATAACAACTTTGGTATGGGGTTTTATCTGGGGAGGGGGTATTAATCAAATAGATAGGAAAGTTTGCTGCTTGGGAGTAGAAAATGGAGGCATGGGTATGATTGACATACAAGAATTTATTGACAGCAAAAGAATTAAGCTTCTATACCGAATTCTACATGAACCATTAGAAAGTTGGAATGCAATTGGTAAGTATTGGCTCCGTAAGTTAGACATCAAGCTTAATGAAAAATATTTTGTATGTAAGTGCTCTAATGTATCAACTCTAAATTTAAATATATTACCAAAATTTTTACAAAATATGTATCCAATTATCGTCAAAATTACAAGAACTTATTCAATTGTGTAATAATGACATTGATTCCATTCTAAAAACCAGAATATTTTGTAACTCTTCAATAACTTTTAAAAACAAACCATTAGTGTTTACCTCGTTTCTGCAAAGTAACTTACGAACTGTAAACGATATTTGGGATTCAAATAATACAAATTTTAAAAGTTGTCATGATATATACAATTTATCAATAGATAGGAGGAACTGTATTTCAGAGTTTTCTAAGATAAAAAAAAGCAATCCCGAAAAGTTCATAAAAGTCTTAAAAGGTGAAACTACAATAGTACTAGAGCGTAGAGCTACCTTAAATATCAACGATAAGCTACAATTTTTAAATGAGTCAAATACAACTATATCACCTGATAAATTGAAAATAAAAGTAATTCATGGAATCTTTAAACAAAATATAAAACCAAAATGTCAGATTAAGTGGGGAGAACAGTACGGGGGTAATATTGATTGGACACAAATTTGGACAAAATTAAAGAAAATCAAAGTTACTAATAAGGTCAAAGAATTCCAGTGGAAATGTCTTCATAATATAAATTATAAAGAACATAGATTGAAAAAAATGAATTTGTCAAACGGAAGATGTCATCTCTGCCAAATAAGAGACAACGATGAAACGATGCAGCATCTATTTTTTAAATGTCCTTCTGTGAAAAAAATTATAAAAGAAATAGAAGCAATATTTAACAGATCTGGATTAACAGCTAATATAGAAATCAAGGAATTAAATATTATGTTAGGGCTATATGGGGGTGAGGATTTAGACGTCATTTTTAATACCGTAATATTTATCTCAAAGTGGGAAATATGGAAAATACGTAATAAGGTGAAATATAACCAATCCCGAATAGGAGATCAAACAATTTTCAACACTTGGAAAAATAATTTAAAAAACATTTACAATGCACGTTACAAACTTCGCATATTAATGAAATTGATAAAAACAAATTAGAACTTTTTCGGAATAACATGAGTATTTATTATTTATGAACATAAAGCTAATGCATGGTAATAATTGTATCGTCTAATTGTGTATATTATAATGAAATGTAAAAACAAATGAATATGAAATATGTTTAAGTGGACTTTTTATTTTCATTTTCACTTGCTACCCCTGGACAAGTGAGATTTATGTAAAACAGGGACCCTTAAAGTTCACTCCTGGGCCATTAAGGTTATTGTAAACAGGAGATTTTGAATAAACTATATTATGATGTAAAAAAAAAAAAAAAAAAAAAAAAAACCTTTAAAGTTCTTTATACACCAATTACAGTGAAACCTGTCTAAACCGAACCCTGAATAAACTGGAATCTTGTATTACCCGAACTTTCAATGCAGGAATTTTTTGCTAAAATGACCTGTCTATTCAGAACACAAAAGTTGGCGCGAAGGAGAGAATTTACTGTAATACAATATGTATATACAAGATGGTGAGTTTCCATATTCACATAATACTTGCTCTCAATTCCGTAATGATCAATTTCAAATGACTTGTAAAAGAACTTCAAGAGCTATATAATAATAGTAAGTAATTCGAATCTGTAATATATAGCGGCATTTCGAAGCTATAAAACAAATACCTTTTGTTTGAATATTATATTTGTCTTTATTTGTACAGGCTTTGTTTGTTTCTTCAAATGTTCTCGCCATGATATAGTTAAAACATTTAACAGCAATCACTCACTCACTCACTCACTCACGCACTATCTATTTATATACAGTAATGCTCTTGACATAAATGCTTGATATTAACATATTATATAATAAACCCGTAGTGTACTATTATCATGACTTCGGCTTACTAAATCAAATCAGAAATACTTTCCATTCGACACATCGTTAAAAGATAAAAGAAACTTCATTAAATATGCAAATCTATAACTACATTAATGTACATGTTATGTAATACAGCACAATAACAGCGATAGGTGTTATCTAAAACTTCATGCATCTAGGTTAATGTGAAATATAAACTATTCTGCCGAGAACATCATTTTCACGTTTCGCCGTGATATAGCTGAAATAGTGCTGAAAGTGGCGTTAAACATCAACTATCAATCATCATCTCACGATCAAAGAGAAATACTAAAAAATATATACAATTTGGATCAATTGAATATATGTCTGTCTGACGGTTCGTAATAAAGGACAAAGTCCTTCTAACGGTAAGCTGTCCGATTTTTCCTTCTTATATTGATAGCCAAAAATCTGCTCACCGGAAGTTTAAAAAATAGATCAATTGATAATTTAGAAACGCAAAAGAAATCTATTTCAATGAAAAATTCCCAATTCTTTGGTTATTTACTCTATGCAAAACTGAAATAAACTTGAAATAAAATTCTAATAAAAAAATCTTTCTACGAAACTCCCGATGGAAGAGCGGCGTAGCCATAGCAAATCGGCAACACAATACATTCAAAATAAAAGACAATAACCTCACCGGACGCAATTACGAACGGACACAATTACGAACGAAATAAAAAATATGTCCCCTAATTGTTCCTTCAAAACATGAATTAAAAAAATGCTTTTATAAATAGATACCCCGCTATATTGCACGTGTCTTGGGAGAAAATTATTCATGCGCAGTTGTTGAATGTTGCAAACGACGGGTTTTCATATTTGTAAACAGAAAACGATCGACAATTGCACTTGGAATCTATCGCTAAAATTCATTGAAGTACGCATATTTTGTTATCTTATGCCTGTCATTGGAAAGAATATGATCTCCTGGTTCTATGCATATGTAGATCACATTGAAATTAAAACAAAAACAGTCAATATAATACATTTTCCTTACCTTGATCTATCCCAAAATGTCAAAATCCGTGATGTACCTTATTCATTGAAGAGTCCAAGGAATTCCGAATGCAAACTGGCACACATTTATGGTATGAATAAAGGAAAGGTTTTTATGTCGTGTGTATTATATACAAATGGATATGTGAACGTAAATGAATGAATGTTCTTTCAATTTTAACAGTTGTTATTAAATAATTTACACTAGAAAGGTTATTATGATGTCGTTCGAAATTGTGTCAATAGCATCGAAATTGTTCGTAATTGCGTCCGGTGAGGCTAACGTGTACGGATCATCGTATTATTGAAATTTGAGGACTTCGTCCTTCAAACAGGTTGCCTGTCTCATATTAAAGGACGAAGTCCTTTTAACGGTAGGCTGTCCGATTTTTCCTCCTATGTTGATAGCCAATTATCTGTTCATCGGAAGTTTAAAAAAAAATAGATCAATTGATATTTAGAAACGCAAAAGAAATATATTTCAATGAAAATTCCCAATTCTTTAATTATTTACTCTATGCAAAATCGAAATAAACTTGAAATAAAATTCTAATAAAAAAGTCTTTTTCTACGAAGCTCTCGACGGAAGAACGGCGTAGGTAAAATGAACGGAACAGCCATAACAAATCGGCTACAAAATTCATTCAAGATAAAAGATAATAACGTGTACGAATCATCGTATTATTGAAATTTTAGGACTTCGTCCTTCAAACAGGTTGCCTGTCTCATATTAATACAAAAACTACACAAGAAACCAATCGAACCAACCAATCTAAATTATTTGATGTCCTTACTGCTTTTTCACAAACAGCCAACAACGCTCAATTTTAATACGGACTCCTCATTCTCAGTTGGGAATGCATGGCTACAATTACAACGTTTATATGTAAAATATCATTGCGAGTAGAGAAACAATTCATAAAAAATAGGTTTTTTTTAAATGTCAGGAAAGTGAGCGGTCATGCATTTGTGTTGGTAGTATCGATTTTGCTTTTTTCTGCGATTTTGATATTTGACTTTGGAATTGTTCCGTTTGTGGGTTCACTGACTTCCTTCATTTTTAAAGCTGACAGCAACGATAGTATATTTAGAATGTTACTGAAAATGGCAATGAACACCTATCCCACAAACAAACAAAAATATTTTGGTTCAAAACATTGAATGCTGAAATGAAAATACCTTCAAGCAAGAAAGTTTATAATATATTACTAATAGTTTACTGTCTGTAAACACATCAACCCCTAACTTGAGGTTTTTGACATGTGAAATCAATAACATTTTCTGATGTTAATAAACATTAATAATATACCTTTAAACAATGTGACAAAAAAAGAATATATTTTCAATACTACCTTAATGGAAAATATCGATTTCAAGATAACACAGTTGAATATAGGCGTGAACATATTGGAATAATTGATATGTTAACAAAGGTAAAATGGTCGATAAACCACTAAATTATCATGCGTGTCATGAACGGAAATTAAATCGTTTACAATAGAAACATTTCCAATATGTATTATTTCTCGATTTTTTTCCCCCATTCAATCTGGCTAATGTTGACTAAAGTTATTTTCACTGTCTCTTTAGAAATAACAAAATCAAAAGTGTAATTGTTGCTCAGCCAGTACACGTCCATTGATGAGATTGATGAGAACAACAACCAACGAGAAAAAATGAAGTGCCAAGGACTTGAATATTGAAAACTGACGTCAAAAATCAAATTAAAAACGATAATCCTTTAGAAATAAATGACAAATCAATAAACAGTAATTATTGTGCGTATTGTTTGCAAAGTAAAGATTTATCCTATATTATGTTTACTCATCTATGGCATACAATATAAAACAGATCAAGACCTAATCTCTCTAAAACAGATCAACAGATCTAATCTTTCTAAAACAGATCAACAGACCTAATCTCTCTAAAACAGATCAACAGACCTAATCTCTCTAAAACAGATCAACAGACCTAATCTCTCTAAAACAGATCAACAGACCTAATCTCTCTAAAACAGATCAACAGACCTAATCTCTCTAAAACAGGTCAACAGACCTAATCTCTCTAAAACAGAAAACAGATCAACAGACCTAATCTCTCTAAAACAGATCAACAGACCTAATCTCTCTAAAACAGATCAACAGACCTAATCTCTCTAAAACAGATCAACAGACCTAATCTCTCTAAAACAGATCAACAGACCTAATCTCTCTAAAACAGATCAACAGACCTAATCTCTCTAAAACAGATCAACAGACCTAATCTCTCTAAAACAGATCAACAGACCTAATCTCTCTAAAACAGATCAACAGACCTAATCTCTCTAAAACAGATCAACAGACCTAATCTCTCTAAAACAGGTCAACAGACCTAATCTCTCTAAAACAGAAAACAGATCAACAGACCTAATCTCTCTAAAACAGATCAACAGACCTAATCTCTCTAAAACAGATCAACAGACCTAATCTCTCTAAAACAGATCAACAGACCTAATCTCTCTAAAACAGATCAACAGACCTAATCTCTCTAAAACAGATCAACAGACCTAATCTCTCTAAAACAGATCAACAGACCTAATCTCTCTAAAACAGATCAACAGACCTAATCTCTCTAAAACAGATCAACAGACTTAATCTCTCTAAAACAGATCAACAGACTTAATCTCTCTAAAACAGATCAACAGACCTAATCTCTCTAAAACCAATATACCAATATATTGAAGTTGGATTGTCATAGAAATCTCAAACAAGATCCACAACTTAATCTATATGCAGTTGTATCATTTTCTAATATATATTCAATATTTTTTCCTGTTTCCAGTGCCTATCACCACTAATGTTGCGAGTTCGAATTCCGTTCATGTGAGGTGTACTCATACAACATTATGTGACAAAGTTTGTCAGTGACTTGCGCGTGTCGGTGGTTTTCTCTGAGTACTCTAGTTTCCTCCACCAATAAAAACTGATCGACACGATATATCTGAAATATTGTTGAAAGTGGCGTTTAACATCATAACCCCCTCCTGTTTCCATGATGAACATGTTACAGTATATACATTCAGTGTTTCAGTTTGAATACATGTGGTTCAAATAACCTGTTCATTATGTTTTTCCTTATTACAAATAAATCCGTAGATATCTAATTTGTAGTGCACACGACGCGCTTCAGGAATAATCTTCATCAACTACGCTCATAGATAAACAAAAACTGTCAAATAATTTAATAGTTTTTGCGAGAACGTAAACCAACGTGTATAACAGGACAGTCAAAATCTGCTTAGTCGCCCGTGCCTGGGAGAGATTGACATTAATTTGAATAAATTACATTATTTAGAATCTGTAAATTGCAAACATAAATATATGAATATATTAAGTAAACCACGGAAGAGCCGAAACTCTGATCAAAGATTACAAAAATAACTAAAAACGAAATAACAAACAAATACTCAAAAACAAACCACGCAATTTACTGTGATGTTTCCATGGGAACGCTGAAATATGGTATCATATGTTGGAGTAAATAAAATGGACTTATGTGGCTTTGACTAGACATGTCAGGCAGAATCGCTTGTCTTTCACGTAAAACATCGGTGACAAAATCGCATTGCTTTTTACCACAATTATGTAGGCAGTATATCTATTCAAATCATTGTTCGTTTCAATAACATTTCATGCGTTATTTCATTATTCGTTCACAGAGAAGTATACTGAGTTTGGTTTGGTGGCTTAGGATTTCAGATGGTTTCAACATTATCAATGCTTACCATCAATGGCTGCCATAGAATTTTCGTAAAAAGTAATATATTCCGTACTTGTTGTACGGTCTATAACTGATTATATGAAGACGTAGCAACGTACGACACAATGGCAGATGAGAAACACAAGGAAAACTTGATGATAAAAATGGGATAACCAGAAAACGTAAATCGAAGGGCAGACAATGCAATGGCCAACAAAAAGGGGAACAAAAGTAAGGAGGAAACAATGGTTGATAAAACACTTCACAGAATATTAAATATTAAACAACATTGACTCCACTAAGAACCGGAGATGAACTCGGGACCTCCAGAAAGGTTAGCATTTATTTCTGCTTCACTAACAGCACAAGACATATCAAAACAAAAACATTCATGAAATTGGGATTGTTATTGTCAATGCATTTCTATTGTATTTCTAATGAAAATGGAGTCATTGTGTGCAAGCATATTATTGGAATTGCTCGAAACCTCAGGGTTGAAATTGTCCATTTAATTAATAAACACAATTATCTGCAACATTAAGCAATCATTATATAATAATGCATCCGGTTGTTTTTTTTCAATTATATAAATGATTACTCGAATTACATATTTATGAAAATCTATCATACAGATTCGTAATCTTGCTTTTTTTATAGATAAGTATATATTTTGCTTACTAGGATTTTAAGTCCAAACTCATATTGAAAATCAACGCACTTCATTTTGTCAACAAAAGAAAACTCCCTGGTATTGAAATATCACACATTTTCGTTGTTTGCAACAGAAAAAAGTAAAATCTGACAGAAAATAGGGAACTGTAACAGTGGATTGTAACAAAAATCTTCCTAGAATATAGAATTATATAGTAAAATATGCATTCAGAAGTACATAGTTCTATTGGTAAATAATGGATTATTTTAGCTACAACAACACCAGAAAGCTTGTTCTGTTGCACGACATGCGCAATGTTTTCGAGGAAACACATACACCAATTAATGAATCAGGTTCCTACGCTGATAGAAGAAGAAGAAGCAGACGGCCCAACACCGCAACAAATAATTAGAAACAAAATAGACATCCAGGTCATTGTTTTAAAATTGTCGTATAAGCCGCGGAAGTTTTATTTTATTTTGTTTTATTTATTTTTATTTTTTTTTATTTTTTTTTTGTGGTACTCTCTCTAGTTTCCTCCGTCAATAAAACAGGATTCCATGGTATAACAAATATATTGTTGATAATGGTGTTTAGCAACCTATTATTGCATTCTGGTGGGGTCGTCATGGTCATGATCGTATGGTAGTTGGATTTACAACTACATGTGCAATTAGTGATATCATCACTAAAGTTGTGAATTGGAATCCCGTTTGTCAGTGACTTGGGCAGGTCGATGGTTTTCTCCACCAATAAAACATACCACTACGATAAAGCTGAAATATTGCTCAAAGTGGCGTTAAACATCATAACTCTAACCCTATTGTATTTTGTTGATATCTCCCGCATTTAGGAAATAAAAAAAAACTTGCCATAAAGTTCTCGGAGATAAAGAATGGTTATAGCATATTCTGGCTTCTTTTCAAACAGCATTATCAAAAGAGTGAGTGAGTGATTGTTGTCTAACGTCAACTCAGCAATTTATTTTAGGCATATCATGGCGAGAACAAGTGAATTTTCAATGATATGATGATGAGGTCCGCTTTGTACTAGATCAACATGCTTAGTTGGATTATTTATAGTGATAGCTCACTGAAACAACAGTCCGTGGATAGACATGTCGCCCCACTCGGACACATTATTCTGATTCCGAGCCAATTAGTTTTTGTTCTCTTTCTCCTTAATACCGCGTGCTTATCGGAGTAGCAACAAATACCAATTTTATAATCTTTGGTTTGACCCTATCGGGACACGAACCCTCGATCTACCGCACTCGCTTCGAGCACGCTACCATTACACCACTGATGCTAGTTCAAAAGACTGTAAAGTACATTGGCTTTGTATATCTCGTGAAAGTATAACCGTGTGATTTAATTTAAGCAGATGACTATTTCTAAACTAACCATGTCATGTATTAATAAATTTAATTCAAATGTGTTGTTGTGAAGTGAATCACATTGGTACCACATCACGTGTCAAAGGAACACTATATTTGACAATTAACATGATAAAATCAAGTGAATGCTTCAAGTGATGGAGATTAAAACAATCGGAAAAAATCATTGTCGGAAAATTCTTTATGTTGAAAATTGATTGCGGCATTTTTTTCACATATGAAGTGATATTCTCTCTAAAGGTTAATCATTATTTAAATGGAGTAAACAGAGATGAAAATTAAGCGTGTTTTTTACCATAAATTAAATGTCTGGCGGTTAAAAACATTCTACAAATTGCAATTATACAGTTTTTAATCAATAAAATATTTCTCATTTTCAGATCAGAGAAATAGTTTTTGTACAATCAATTTAAATTTGTGTGAAGTGAAGATATCGGTACCCGTTTTGCCTAGGAACAAACGGACCAATTTGACAGACTGTAATTAATTTGTTAATGACCCATTCTAAAATAAATGAATATTTCTTTTATTTTACTGAGAAATGAAGAATAATCATATCAATGTCTATTATTGATATATAAGTACACATATCGTATATAGCTAGCATGGATTAAGAATGGAACCATTTTGCTACTGAATTATAATTAGTTAGTAGAATGTACTTCCGGTTCACACTGAACTTGTGGGAATATCTTGATTTTATTGCTCCTAAAGCTTTTTAAATTATTGGGCTTTCCAATTTTCGATTTTTAGCGTACCTAAGGAATGTTATTCTAGAAACGCGTCGTGCGCACTAAATTTGACATCTACATTTTTATTCAATTTCGATGTGATGAAATCTGTTCCGTTTCGCCATTTGCCTTTCTTGCTTCCATACCACGTCATGTACATGTTATCATGATGATTTTATTATTTTCCGAAATATAGAGATATAAACTAGATCATACAGTCATTCAATTGTAGAACACATTATACGTTCTTCTCAATCCACTAACAATAGTGATATCATTTTAAAAAGGAATCACTACACCAATGAAAGAAGCTCACATTTTATTGCTCAATATAATTATTTCTTATGGCATGTGTAAGGGATACGCTCCAAAACAACATAATAGTACTCGTGGGAGGTTCATAGTCACCTTTCGCTAAGCACATTTAGAAGAAATGGAAACTTTGAGCCGTAGCGAAAGCGGGAGGTTTGGCGCTTTAAAATCTGATTCAACCCACCATTTCTTTAGAAATGCCTGTACCAAGTCAGGGTCATTACGGTTTTCACAGTTTTCCGGTTGTTGACTGATTTTGTCTGTTTATATACTTACGAGTTTTGACTTTCCCTTTGTAAGATTGTTCGGAGTTCGGTAATTTTGTTATTACCCTTATTAAGCTAGAGTTGGTAGAGCGTTGGCTTACAGTGAGAGATATTCTGGGAGAGAAGTCCAACGGGATTACATTTTTTAAGAGATAAAATATGTTCTTCTGTTGCATATATGTTAATAATAATCATTAAAATTTTAACTACTGTTATTTTTTAGTTGCAATTCTAAATTTCATGGATAGTTCTTCTACTTGACAGGGGCTACACCTCCAGGATAAGAGAGAAAATCAACTCAAGGTCGTGGGTTCGTAAGTTTGTCAGTGAAATACGGAGAACGATGGTGTTCGTCACGTAGGTTGTTCCCTCTGCCAAATATTTGGCTTTGACATCTTTTTACTTTGAGCGTACCCGATGAAGGTTATTTTTAAGAAAGGCGTCGTGCACACTAGAATCGATATCTACGTTTGTATTGTTTGATTTGTTAATAAAACGGATTGCCATGGTAACACTGACATACTTTGAAAGTGGCGTTACATAGCCTTAATGTCAATGCATAATTCTGATCGATACATTATATACTATAATCTAAAAATATTTAAAATATTCATATCAAATATTAAAAACAAATCGGCTAATGTTATATATGCCTGAGGGAGTTTTAGTGATAGCTACATTATTTAAGAACTGTAAATTTCAGTAATAAAATTATGTAATAAACCATAGCGGTGCCGAAACATTGACTACTTGGCGGATGATGCACTACGGGACTAATATTCCACCAACAATGTTAATAATAAATATTTATATACCATTACTTACATCAGGTACTCTTAAAGTCAAAAGATTGGAAAACAAAATAATTTACAAGAGATAAATACGGTAAATGGACTTGTAGACATGATTTTGCTATATTCATTTTGGCAATACAGTGTTTCGTCATATTGTTGGAATTCCAATGAGAACTCATTGTGCTCCTGACATTTGCTGGCTTGATTTTTTTTTGTATTGCTTTGAATCTCAATTTATGGCTTAACTGCAAAAAAGCCTTAATAGTTCAATCAACAATAATTGCAAATACACAGACGATATATAAACTGATCACAATTGTCTTAAGTTTGCAAAAAAAAAGAATATTCCAAAAAGCGCACAGAGTAAGGTCCAAAAGACGAACGACTTCTGACAATTGTTGAATTTTGACCTATTCCTTTCTCAAGGTAAATTTATCACACACATGCTTGCAGTAAAATATAAGATTTTCTTTCTCTGTCGTCGTATTATTTGGATGGCGACTTTTATTTGGCTCCATCATATTGAGTTCAAATTACTCAGTTGGTTCGTTTTGCCCGTATGCATCATATTGTTTCTGACTTTAATTACAGTAATTTCATTATAACGGGAAATCTTTACACTAAGGATGCCGTTTTTATTTGTATTAGAATTTATCCTAATTATAGGTGATGTAGAGACACATCCTGGTCCTGGTACATATAATTCGAATCCACCGGTGAACATTAGACAAAAATATTTCCATATGCATTATAAACATTAGAAGTGTTAGAAACAAATTACACTTTCTTCAAAATTTCGCTGATGAAAATGATATACTTTGCGTCACATAATCCCATTTAGATGTGAATATTAATAACGATGATCTATTACTTGATTTCTTTTCAAAAACCTTCATCAGAAAGGATCGTAATAACTCAGGCGGTGGACTTCTCATTTATTTTAAAGATGATATATCTGTTGAACGTGTAACTGACTTAGAAAACGACACCGACGAAACTATCTGGATAAAAGTGCGAGCTAGAGGTCAAACCTTCCTTTTGTGTAACACTTATCGACCTGAATGGATGGACAATGAATACTGGACACGATTAAATCATGCAATAGGGATGGGTTACCAGGTAAACGATATTATTGTGATTTTGGGTGATTTGAATTCCGACTTATTTATAGTTAATAATAATAAATTAATAGAAACTATGATGTTGTTTAACTTAGTAAATATTATCAGTAAACCCACAAGAATTACAGCTCATAGTAATACTTTACTTGATCCTATTATTATTAGTGATACTATGAATTATATCTATTCTGATGTTTTAAAAATACCATCAGAAATTAGTGATCATGATTCCTCTGTGGCTTTTTACAATGTCCAAAGAGTGCTGCTGGTTCATTCAAAAGGGAAGTCTGGCTATATGATAAAGTTGATAAACAAAAATTTATTTAAAAACTAGAAATAGTTGACTAGAGAACCTTCCTCTGCCAATTTGAGGATGTAGATGAAATGTGTAATCAATTTACCAAAACATTTCTCGAATTGGCAAGGGAGTGTATTCCAACTACGACAGTTACTGTTAGATATAATGACAGACCGTGGTTCACCAGTGAAGTCCGGAAAGAAATACATATCATGGACCGACAACGCAAGGTAATGTTAAAAAAATCATAGAAACTCGAATATTTGTAAATAAAACAAACAGAGAAACAGGGTTAATAATTTAAAGAAAATCGCAAAAGAAAATTTTGAAATCATCTTAGATCACATTATTCTTGAAAATGCATCAAATAATTAAACTTATTGGAAAATTATGAAAATGCTTTTAACGTCAAATAAAGGATCTGGTAATTTCCCTCCTCTTCAAAGCATAATTAATGATCAAAATTTAGAAGAGTTTGCATATGATGAGGAAAAATGTGATTTACTAAACAAGTACTTTAGTTTCATATCCAAACTGGATGAAGCAAATGCGCCCCGATATAGAATTGAAAACAAATAATAACATAACTGATCTAAATGTAAGTGTCGAAGACATTTCTGACATAATTCAAATTCTTCATCCAAATAAGGCATCGGGACCGGATGTCTTTTACATAAAATGAAAGCATATGGGATAACTGGAAATTTGATTGATTGGTTTAGTAGTTATTTAAAAGGTAGACGACAAAAAGTTGTTATTAAAAATAATTCTTCAGCATATTGTAAATAGGCTCAATACTTAATTTTTTTATTATCTATATAAATGATATTGCTGACAAACTTGTCTCACTGAGCAGACTATTTGCAGATGACACTTCGTTCAGTTATTCAATTCAGGATACAATTCAGTTGAAAATGTTATTGATCATGATTTGAATGAAATGGACATATGGTAAAAAAAAAGGGGCTTATGTCATTTAATCCTGACAAAACAGAAATCATGATTTTCTCTAATCGTAACATTCCAGAAAATCTTGATTTCTCTTTTAATGGAAAATCAGTGCCCATTACTACTTCTCATAAACACTTAGTTGTTACATTTAGTAGCGATACTAAGTGGAACACCCATGTTGATAATATTCAGAGTAGTGTATATATTTGAATATTCTACGTAGATTGAAGTACCGTCTTAGTCGCACTAATTTAGATAAACTATATCTTGTGTATATTAGACGACCTTTTGAATATGCCTGTGAACTATGGGACAACTGTGGGATTGGGAATTCACAAAACTTCAACTGAAAGCTACCAGGATTGTTACAGGCTTACCTATTTTCACAAATACTGAAATTTTATATATAGAGACAGGTTGGGAATTACTATCTGTGAGACGGAAGAGAAGGAAACTTCAACTTTTTTATAATATAGTTAATAAAAAGACCCCTAATTATCTTTGTGCATTGATTCTCCCCACAATACATCGGTGTACCCGTTGAGAAATTGGAATTATATTATTTTACCTTTCTGTAGACTGTCTTCAACTAGAGATTCTTTTATCCCCTCCACAATAAAAATGTGGAATAGTTTAAATAACACTATTCGAAACGTTGATACCTTATCAAAATTTATATCAGAATTAAAGAAAATTGATGAAACTGAAAATCATACTGTTCCTAAACATTATTTCCATGGTCCTCGGAAATTGAATATTATTTTAACCCAGCTAAGAAGTTCGGCTTCGTTTTTAAATTATGATTTATTTCGAGTAGGAATTGTATCTGACCCATCTTGTCGATGTGGAGCTGCCCTTGAAAATTTAAAACATTTCTTTTTGGCTTGTCCAATATACTTACAAGCCAGAACTACATTGATAGATAATATCAACATGTTTACAACCTGCTATACTCTAGATATCAAATTTCTGACATGTGGCAATGTAAATTTAACTTATGAACAAAATTGTATTATATTTAAATATGTTTTTGATTATATTAAATGTTCAAAAAGATTCCTTATCGTATAACTGGAATTGAATTGGGTGAACATGCACATCATATGAATCCATCTTAATTTTATTTTTCCTTCTGTTTGTGAATATTCATCATTTATTCGTTATTAGTACTATATATAATGCATGCCTTTTATGTACTTATTTAATGTAACAAATTGTAACTTGGAGAAGACTTCATAAGTTTGTTTAACTTGTGTCTAATCCATTTTGTCTATTTAATTGGTAAATAAAATATGTTTAAACTAAAACAGTTTTCAGAATATATAGAAAACGTTCACTAACTTTGGATCGTGTAAACATATGCAATTCTGATCGAAAAAGGTTAATTTCATCTATGTTTCTATGGTAACGCTATAAGGAAAGATCAAAATGTTCAAATAAGACAAACATGAACTTATTAATTCCAAAAGGCTATAATTTAGACTCTTTGAGACTAGTTTTTCTTTGTTGAAAATATAGACCATCTGCTGATAGAAATAGTAGGTGCAACTAAGTATTTGAATGTCATTCATACTATATTACTATTTCATATTCAATATTCAATTTAAAAAACATTGATAGCCTATTTATTCTGGTTTCTAGCAAAGAATATTACATTGTGTTTATTCTAATTGTTGATTCTACCATTCTATCCAGTTTTCAGTTAGCTACGAGAATTCATTATCCATCATATTTTACTGTCTATGAGTATGTTGTCATTCATTATCCATCATATTTTACTGTCTATGAGTATGTTGTCATTCATTATCCATCATATTTTACTGTCTATGAGTATGTTGTCATTCATTTTGTGATATACATTGTCTTTTTGAGTGGAGACAATTCTGTTCAGCTCTTTTCTTTGTTTGTTAATATTTATATTTTTCGTTGAGGATCCAAATATTAAGATCGGGTCGAGATTCCTCGGTTTAAAACAGGCCAAATGTGATGACATAACCAGGCGAAGGTCACCTATAATTAAGGTCCTTTGCATTTCTCCTTCACAAACATTTTAGAATTATTTGGCCTTCAAATCTTTCTATTTTAAGCGTAACTGATGAAGGTTATCACAGAAACGCACCTTGTGCACTAACTTATGTATCTACGTTTTTATTGGCATCTATATATGTCGTGGTTTCTTTTGTGTTCAATGATTTGAAGTAATAAGTGATTGTTCGTTTGTTCTCTAGATATTAGTCGAAGTGTTGACAATCACTGTTTAAACTTTCTTTACACAGCAGTATCGTAAACAGGCCAGACAGAGATGACACATAATCTTATTTTAAATGAAATTCAATGCAATTCCCTTAATAGTATACTACGCGTCGCCAGGTAAACTCAATTATTAGCGACAGTTAAGCAGACGATTTACGTCGGTAACACTTCAAATACAGTACAGTTATTCCCTAAATAAGTCCTCTGTGAACCATTGTACATAATCAATGGCTATGTATATCTTGACTAATTAGTGATAATGGCTCAATTACCAACCGATATCAGTCGTAAAACTTTGTTTGTTATCTTTTCAATGTATAAATTAACAATTCAATACAAAACAATGAAAGTAGGAAAAACTTAAATTGCAGACACAATCCCTTTGATATTCTGCTGCGACATAAAGATTGGTTTTTCTCTTCTTTTTCATTTCCAAAAAATCAATAGCAACTACGTCTGTGTGGTGGTATGTCAAGCGAGGTGTCACGTGAATATGGACATCTACAGTAGTGATGAAAAAAACGATTGGGGTGGTGTATTCGCGAAGTAAATCGAGAAATGGTTCAGTTTATCCTTTCAAAACGATATATTTGGTGTAAATTTAAGTCTTCAATATATACGTTGTTAAAATATCGAGTAAAACAAAATAATCCATATCACAGACACTGTGCGTTTATTTTTAATGTATTTAATTAGAATTTCGTACCGCGAGAAGGCGGAAGAAATGTCACTGTTCTTTTCTGGAAACAGAACATTTTTCGCTGATTTTTCGGGATATTATATTGTATATTTTCTGCATCTTTCAGGACAATTATTTTTCCTACAAAATTTGGCGACATAAATTTGAAAATAACCATTGACACCCCACTTTCTTTAAAAGTTATATTTCTGTTCCATAATAAAATTAAAAAGTTGCTAATTCTTTATATATATGATGTGTAAAACAATGATACCATCGATATCAAGTGAATTAATCAATGTTTTTTATTGCATGGAACAGCTCATTTTAGTATTATATTCTAACGGAACACCGCTTATTTGCATTACGATATTGTCAAACCTTACATCAAAATTATAGTGATTTATTACAAGACAAATCAAATCAATATAAAATAAGTAAGATTATTGGTATTTTTGCTTTGTACAATAAGATGACATAAATTGTACAAAAAGTACATATAAAACCAATTTTCTTGTCACTTTCAAGATTACTGTTATCATAAACAATCTATTTTTGCTAGTTATTTTGTATCACGTAACAGAATAGACATGCCAATTTACGATCCATATCAGCGCCAGATTGAACGTATTCACCCATCATGATATTGTGCAAAAACATCAGATATGCCAAAAATGACCGGTTTGTAAAAATATATTGTTAGTGATGGTATCAAATCTACTAACGCAATGAAATTATCATTATATTGTCAAAAATATTACGAACACTTGCTAATCTGTTAATCTGTTTTCAGATATTTTGAAAGGTGACTCCATGTTTACTGACGAGGTAAGAAAAACAAGCTTGGTTGTCAAAACAAAACAACAAATAAAGACATCCCTGGCAATTGCATTCGCATATCTTATGTTTGGTTTGTTTCTAGAGTGTACAACATGAGACTTTGTAACTGACTCCAACATTAAATAACTGCAGAACATTTCAGGTGGGTAAAATCAAAGTCCCACTCGCATCAGAGTAATCATACCAATTAAGTTCGGATAGTAAGTCAGAACACTTACCATAGACACAGTTGTAGAGAGTAAGTGAGTGATTCGTATTAACGCCAAATGATCATTTTTTTTTAGCTATATCATTGAAATGTTGATGATGTCCCAACACACTTAATTTGATTTTTATAGTGTTAGTTCACAGAAACAACAGTCAGTCCGCGGGTAGACATGTCACCCTATTCAGAGACATTATTCTGGTTCCAAGCTAACCAGTCTTTGCTATTACTCATTGCATGCTTAGCGCAGAAACAGCAAATATAAATTTGATAGTCTTTGGTTTGACCCGACCGTGGATCGACACGATCTACCACACTCGGGGCGAGCACGCTAACAATTACACCACCGATGCGGGAGTATACTAGTTATATAATAATGTGGTCTTGTCCAGGTAATATGCCAAAATATTACCCAGGTCTGAGAGACATATTACCCGACCTAAATATGACAAAACCACATTAATATCATTATTATACTGAGTGTCTAATTGTCCAGGTAATATGCCAAAATATTACAATACCAAATATCACTACAGAAACTTGCACGAAGTATAATAATAAGATATGTTACCCATATATTCAAGTGAACAATCAAATTAATTATATAATAATGTTGTGTTAGCAATGACTATGCCAATATAGTGGTCAGGGTTGAAGACATAGTGAACGACCCGAAGGAGAGTCTTCAACCCTGACCACTATATGGCATAGTCAATGCTAACACAACATTATTATTATTATTATGCTGACTGTTATATGTAGACAAAATATATTGAGAACTATTACAATAAAGGAGGTCCTGATATTGGTGACTAATATATTGGATCAGATAGTCTTGAAAGTGTGAGAATATTCTTTGTTTCATTTAAGGCTTTAAAAATATAAAGATTTTTGAAGTTTGAAATTTAATTAACAACAATAATAAGTATTAAAAAACAATAACATGAATAATAGACGACTATGATAGATTGACAGATTAGATCCGCCCCTTGCACGTGGACTAGCTATATATAGCTTGACAGACAGCTGAAACCCCAACCTTCCCCGCGTGAAACTGGCATAGTAGATGTACTATTTTCGCATAGTATATCAACGCTATATAATTCTTTGTGATATATGCCAAAATATCGTATGAACTTATATTACAGAAGAAATTTACAGAAAGCATAATAATGTGTTTTACATAACAATACTACAATGTTTACGATTTATCAGTTGGGACGGAAAATATCTATCATGAAGTTTTTCCACTTACTCAGCAACATCACGATGTTTTTTAATCGATTATGATTTTGTCCACTTATAGTGTCTAATTCAAATCAATGACTTTTCCAATTTGATTGATTGATTGATTGTAGTTCAACATTGGGTGAGCAATGTTTTAGCTACGGATATTCATGACGGAAACAAATATAGATGCAATACATTGTGTGGGTATAAAAGGGACTATCGTCCGAAAATGGATTGCCACAAGAAAAAAACCCAGAATACACTGGATAAGGTGGGACAAATGTGCCTTCCAACGAATCACCAAGGATATCTCCAAACAATATATTGCTCCTTATGATCTGTTTCGGGATGTCTTGCACGTGAAATGAGGGCGATATTCTACATACGCGATACGCCCATTTACACCCGTAAACCTATCTAAAAGAGGTACTGAATCTAATATTATTATTTTTTAGGTTGGCTGGGTGGTTTATATTATTTAATGGCACTTTCAACAATATTTCAGCTATTTAGTGGTGGGATTTTTTTTTTTGGGGGGGGGGGGGGGGGGGGGCAATGTCATGAATAATCATGTGCATAAAATAATCTGAAACTGTATTTCCAATGAAATGGCGGGTGGAACTGTTTGTATTTGGCTAAGATCTGTCTAAGTTTATCTTACCTTTCTCCATGAAGTGTGTTATATTGTTCATTTAAATCGTCGTCTCCTGTTAAAAAAAAAAGAAATAAATCAGGCAATATATAGCTGCAATATAGGACGAATTACATGACCCATTTGACAACAATTTAAACTTGTGATCATCTAGAAATATCTTGGTCGACAACATTAATTGGTTGATCAATATGAATGGTCATATCTTAATTTAGCTATTACAGACATATTTCAACGGTAATCTTTTTAATATATAATGATTTTCGTTTTTTTTGTCAGACGTCATAATTGTTCGCTACAATATTTTTTTATTGTTCGATGGATTGAATATGGTTTAACTATCATTGGTACTTTACATTCGTCTTTTTCTCTGTCTTTGTTGTGCATCATATCTTTTCTACAATTATAGCGATATTTGTAGGACTAACTTCAACTTCTTAGATAATTGGAATTGAGTAAAATGTATTTTGAGCAAGATACCGTGAAAAATGTCATTTTAATTGTTGTATAAATATAATAAGGAAGATAATTTAAAAAGTGGGAGACAAATCTATAGCATGGAAGCAAAAGCATATATTGTTCAGTAAATCTGTGAGTATTCTAACTCTGTTTTATTACTCCAAGAGTAATCCATGAGTATAAGGGTATGTTTTGAAACCAAGGTGTCTTTAATTTTTTTGCTTCTCAACGACGAAGAAAGGATATGCAGCAGACTAAATTTCCAGTTTGCTTTAAGAAAATTCCATTTTGAATGATAGTGGGTAGCAGAGAGCTAAATCCTCGTTGCTTTTATTATTTTAAAATAAAAACGTGGAAATCTAATTTAGTGCACACGACTCGTTTCTGGGATAACCTTGATGTACGCTAAATGTCAAAAGATTGGAAGGCCAAATAATTTTTATAATACTAGGGAGCAACAACAACCAAGAACAAAGGATTTAAACAGAATATCCAGTTTATTTGACACATCTCCCAAAATCAGCAGTTGACGACCTTTCAGGGGGCGGGGTTGTACCCTACATCAGAGATATTGTTTCATATTTATATACCATAAAATTGAATATATATATATATATATCTTTTATTCTCAATAAACCATCATAATTTGACAAGGTATAGAGAAATACATATGTACAATATATACAATATACAATAGCATGTTATACTAAGTACGTGAGTAATGAAGAAATGTACAGAGATGAACAATTCAGTAGGTTAAGTCGGAGTACATACAGTTTTATTTATGCGATTAATGAATTTGCTTAGTTTTATCAGTTTTGATTTCTTTTTGGAAGATAACAGTAATTTATATTTTAAAACAGTTGGCCTACTGTAGTGATACTTTGGTATATAGATGTTTCGATCTTGTTCAAAGAATGGACAATCTAAAATATAGTGAAATTCATCACCGAGTTCATTTTTATTACAGTGCGTACAAATTCTGTTATTTCTATTAGTGTTATTCCATCTTCCAATTTCAATAGGTAATTTATTATTTGCTGTTCTAAATCTGCATAACTCTACTACAACATTTTTGTTATCTAAAATATCAAAGTATATTTCCATGCCAAAATAATCTTTAAACAATCTGTAATTTATAGCTTTTAATGCATCATCTAATAATGAATGCCAATATTGTTCAAACTGATCTTGTAGGTTTCTAATAATTGTAAGTCGAAGCCTGTTTGGGTCAACAAAGGTTTGTGTGTTCCAAATATATGCGAATCCACATTCATTTAACCACGTAAAATGTTAAACGTTTTTGATTGACATACAATAACATAAATTATAAATTATTTTTGACAATTTTAACTCTTTCCCAGATAGCAATTTAGCCCAGAATGATATAATTCTACTTTTTATGTCTATTTCCAAAGGATATCTCCCAAGTTCACCATATATCATATATAATGGTGTAGATAATTTTAAGTGAAGTAATAATTTACAGAATTTTAAATGTACCTTTTCAATTATATCGTTATTACTGAATTATATATATGTTGATGTAAAACGGGTAGTATTGTACGTTTGAAACAAAATGTAGTGATTTTTTTCAAATTCATGAACAATTGTATTGTACGTTTGAAACAAAATGTAGTGATTTTTTTCAAATTCATGAACAATTGTAAAATAAATAGAACATTCGAATAATCTCAACATAAATAAATAACAAAAAATATAGCACGATCAAAAAAAAAATCTTAATCAGAGCTTAGAACATATTATATAGAAGTAGGCCTTTCTAAAGAAAAAAGTTCCGTTCGCTTTGCTGTATTTTGAAAAAAATATTATATGTAATGTGTAAAATGTAAATAAAATGTGCTATTGAAGGTAAATTCGTAAGAAATATTTTTAACAATGAAACAGCTTTTGGTGAACTCGATTTTATTTTTAATGAAGGCAATCAAACGAAAGAAATTGTAAACAGAGTCGTTAATAAAATTGGTGAAATTTTTAGAAATACGACAACTTTGATTCTTGGTACTAAGACCTCGATCCGAAGGAAGATAAAACCCGATAATAAACCATGGCATACAAAAAGTTGGGATGAAAAAAGAAAACAATTCAATATTAATCGCAAGAAATATAATCTGAAAAAGTCGTCTGAAAATAAACAATTACTTACTAAATGTGGTCGTGAATAGAAGAAAGAGATGAACAAATCTTATAATGAGTACGCTAAGAAATTTGAAACACAGCTTCGTAATGCATCTAAGACCGATACAAAAAAGTCGTTTTCAAAAAGCAAAAATTCAGAAGAAAATAAAATATCACTTGATCGCCTTTACGAATATTTTAAATAGTTAAATAGTAGTGAGAACGAGGCCAGCTCTGAAGATTTTTCAAGAATTTACTCCCAAAATGGCGTTGATCTTCTTAATTCTGAAATTACAGAGGATGAAGTCATTAAAGCGGCTAAAAACTTGAAAAATTCAAAAGCGCCTGGCTTAGACGATATTATCAATGAATATTTAAAAACAACTGTTGCAAAATTTTTGCCATATTATGTTAAACTGTTTAATTTAATATTTGGTAGTGGAGAGAGTCCTGATTCATGGACCCTGGGAATCATTAAAGCCATTTATAAAAACAAAGGTGATCCAAATGATCCGGACAACTATCGGGCTATTACATTAGTATCTTCACTTGGTAAATTGTTTACATCAATACTAAACTCAAGGTTAAGCAATGTTTTAGATGAAACAGATCTTGTGATTAAATCACAAGTGGTTTTCGTGCTGGGTATTCAACTCAGGATAACATTTTTATTCTTTATAGTTTAATTACATTATATTTATCAAAGAAAAAGAAATTATTCTGTTGTTTTATAGATTTCAAAAAAGCATTTGATACGATCTGGAGAGCTGAGTTATGCCAGAAATTGAATAACAGTAACATTCATGGAAAAAAATTTTAAATATTTTTTCTTTTTATGATAATATTAAATCCTGTGTAAAATCGGGATATACATTTTCTGATTTTTTTCACCTGCGATATTGGTATAAGACAGGGAGAAAATTTATCCCCCTTCCTTTTTGCCATATATTTAAACGATTTAGAAGAATTTCTTACTGAACACTGTAAAACTGGTCTTGATGCTCTCAATAGTTTAAGCTTTGAGAATCTTAATGTATATATGAAATTGTTTTTATTATTTTTATGCTGATGACACTGTAATTTTTGCAGAATCACAACAAGAACTACAACAAATACTAAAGCTGTTTGAACATTATTGTAATATATGGAAACTCAAAGTTAATATATCAAAAACAAAAATAGTTGTATTTTCAAGGAAGAAAAGTAATCAAAACTTTAGTTATGAAATGTTTGGTGAAAAAATAAGCCAACAAGACGATTATAACTATCTTGGACTTCTGTTTAACTACAATGGTAACTTTAATAAGACTAGAAAAAAACTGGTTGATCAAGCCCAAAAAGCACTTTATTCATTATATAAGCAAATACGTAATATTAATATTCCAATTGATTTACAATTGAAATTATTTGATGCATTAGTGTATCCAATTTTGACGTATTCGGCTGACATCTGGGGGTTTGAAAGCAAGAACATTATTGAAAAAATTCATTTGCAATTTTGTAAAAAGATTTTAGGAGTTAGAACAAGCACACCAAATTTTATGGTGTATGGAGAACTTGGGCGATACCCTATAGAATTACAGATTAAAATAAAAATGTTGTGTTTTTGGAACAAAATTGTGGGTATCCCTGATAAGTTATCTGGTAAAATCTACAGATTACTATTAAAATTATTTATAAATGGCAATAGAGACATACCATGGATGAATTATATTAAATCAATATTTGATGAAACGGGTTTCAGCAAGATATGGGATGGTCAAAAATATATTAATCCTGAATTTTTTAAGGTTACTATTAAGCAAAGATTGCAAGGTCAATATATTCAAAAATGGTTTTCAGATATTAACAATTCCTCAAGAGGGGAATATTATTCAAAATTCAAAACTAAATTCAAATTGGAGAATTATCTTTTGCGATTGAATGCTGTTCATAGAAACTATATTTGTAAATTAAGAACTAGTAATATAAAATTTCCAAATGAAACGGGGCGTTGGATGGGGATCCCTAGGGATGAAAGATTATGCAATCTTTGTAATCTATGCATTGGAAATGAATTCCATTATATTTTTTGCTGTGAGTTATTGAAGGATATCCGAATTAAATACATGCCAAATTATTTTATAATCTGTTCTTGTGAAGCAAAAATGAATACAATGTTGAAAATAGGAAATACACAAGTTCTTACTCACCTGTCATTGTTCCTCCAAAAAATTGTAAAACTTCTGTAGTTTTTAATGTACACTGTCCAAATATTTCCACTACTTGGGATAAAATTTATTTGTAATCCACTTTAAAATATATCATGCAATATACAACGCATATGGCCTGGTAATAAATATAGCATGAGTCGAGTAGACCCAAGTCGTAACCTCTGACCGTAATAACTTGTGTATCACCTATCATCTGTTTTTGTGTAATACGTATGCATTATCTACTCATTCTGTCATCTTATAATAATTATTTGTAAATAATTGATGCTCCTGTAGCGCATTCTGCTGCGCCTGTGTTTATTGAATAAAGTTATTATAAGTTACAATGTAATATCATTCACCTGGAAATATTCAATCTGCAGCGGCCACTCCAACAAACTGAGAAGATATAGATTTAATCAGAGTGGGGAATATTAAGCCACTTAATAAAATCCTTAGTTCATCAAAAATGTTTATTCTATTATTTATAGCAAAATATAGCTGTCAAATGGGATTGGGGGTTTATGCTAGGTTTAAAGATTAATTCTAACATATTCTCCTTCTTTCGCTTTGTTAACAAACGAGCAAGTTATCCATTCGGTATAATCTCATTAGCACATGCGCCGGTGAATGTGACTGACTTTTCCATTGGCAGCATACATTGCAACCTGAATAATGCCGATAGAGGGCGCAGTATTATTGAGTTACATAAATTGTGTGCGACATTTTCCGAAAACCTAAATATAAATTACGGTCTTCCAATCAAAGTATACTATCGTATTTGTATTCTTAGACATATCAGAATCGAAATAAATCATGGAAGCCAGAATGTGCTTTGAGCTTTAACATGGATTGGCGGATATTAATAAATTTTATCCCTCGCTTCTGGCTCCGGATAAAATACTAATATCCGCAAATCCATGTTAAAACTCCCAACACATTCTGGCTTCCATGATTTATTTCTTAATTATACTTATTATGTTATCATATAAAATATCTAATTTCGATATTTTTTTAACAATTAAAATCGATTTATTGTTATGGATTATGCATTGTTAATAAAATAGTGTAATGATATATGTTGAACACTTTATTCAGTTATATATATCAACGGTGTTATATAGATAATTAACGTAAGAGAAAACCGAAGGGCAATGCAATCGAGAATGAACAAACCAAAGAAACCGGCAACATTGGGTACACAAGACACATGACGAAGAACACAAAAAACAACAACACAGAAAACTAAAAAATCGGGGGTGAATCCAGGTGGGCGCGAAGGACAAGCAGTTCCTGCTACTTATAAGACACCCGCTGGGTTATTCATATATACAATCAAGTCCGGTAAAAGTATTGGCAGTGGTAGATTAAAGAAAACATCTACGTATAAAGTATAAGCATATAGCATATGAATTGAAAGCAAGAACAATACAGAAGCTGTTGACATTTGTATATCCTCTGAATATTAATGCCCCAAAAAAACCAATTATAATAACATCGCAACTTCATATGTAATACTCAACAAGGATGCATGTTTTCATACTTACACATATCAAATTATTCTTACATATCAAATTTAGGTTCTTTAATAACATTTTTCAATTCAGAATTATCATGAAAATTTTTTAGATCTCCAGATATTAGCCATTAATATTGCTATATATTACACCTATATAAACACCTATTGTAAAATGTTTATTGGCATTCCTTGAATATTATATTTCAAAATGATGGCAGAGGTTGAAGACACTGCATATATTGATGTGTTCGTATCCGACATAATTAAACCCGTATTTCCTTTTTTCTTTTTGTTTAATTTCTATTTCCACTTTTCGATTAAAATAATCCTGTATCCGGTATATTAGGGTAAACAAATTAATATTTATGCCCAGGTTTACACCGAATTATAAGTAGAAATTAAGAGAAGTAGTTCCCTAATTTAGTGCGCACGACGCGTTTCTAGAATAACCATCATCAGGTATGTTCATAATTAAATCTAAACAGGATAGCCAAAATAGGTTAAGGTTATCTTTGCCTGGGGGAGATTGAATTTAATTGTAATAAATTACATTATTTGGGAATTTAAAATTTCAAGCATAGATTTATCTAATAAAGTATTTAAGTGCCGAAGCACTGACTATTGGGATGATGATTCCATCGGGGACTAACTACTACAGTTCACTAGCTGAGTATCGGCCCAGTGATGGAAACAACACCGTAGATATCGAATGTAACCATTCATTTTAATGACTAGCCTTGATTCGAGTTTTGCACAGCCATTATTATGTATGCCTCCATTCGGATTGTTTCTGTTTTATTGATATAAAAAAAACTTATATTCACTGAAGCCAACGGCCTAAGTGAATAATATTAGTTTTATAAAATACAATTGAACCGCATGTTTATCCAATCTCAATATTTTTTTCCATATTATGGGCAAAAATTGATATTCAATGGCAAAATCAAATAATGAAATTTACTGGTGTGGGAAGCCATATAGTATTTTTTCTGAATGGTCAATTAAAATAGAAACTCACGGAGAACCATAAGTGCTTTACAAAATAGATACACGTGACATTAATAACATTTCTAAAACATTTTTTGCAGGTGAATAAGTTTTTTTATTTATTCAAAATGAAGTCTCCTCAGGAAAAATCTATAAATTTAAAAATGTTATTATATAGATAGCTGTGAATTACAAAATTTTCCGAGTTAAATAAAAACGATAATTTCACAGTGAAATTATCGGTTTTAATTTCACTCTCGCTTTATTTCGCGCCATTTCGTTGCCGACGTCATATGAAGACTTCCAGTTTGAAACGTAATAATTAGACGTTATTTGGCTTTGTGTATGCTTCAATTTTGAACAAATTTAACTAAAATAACATTTCAAGGTAAGCATTTTAATCATTTTATTGTCGTGGGTGGGTGGCGCCATGTTTTTTGAAGCGATACACATTATAGTGCAATTAAGCTCATTTTATACTAAATTCGATTCGAAACATTTGTTTAATCTATATAATAAATACTATAACTAATTGACGAGTTTCATTATAAAAAATATGTCACTCATGACCAATTAACGTTGTAACTCACTCATGCGCTGCGCGCATTCGTGAGTTACTGCGTTATTTGGTCATTCGTGACATATTTTTGATATTGAAACTCGTCAATTAGTTATAGTATAAATATTAATTTGGAATAATGAGAGCTTATTTTGCTGTAGATTAAATTCATTGTGCATCATTTTCCGTATATTTATCCCCATAAAATACATATCCTACCGTGACATCTGCTCGGTCATGCAATAATGTCGGTCATTTGTTTTGATTTACAATTCTCGCGCAGCACGAGACCAATGACGTCATTCTGTATATTCATAGCGTACATAAACACAGAGAGAATACTTTTCAACGTCAAAATTACAAGATGAGATTAAAACAGAGAAGTTTGAATTGAATAAATTCCATGCAAGTAAAAAAGATCATTTTTACTAATGTCTTTTTTTCCTGATCATTATGCTTGTTAAATATGTTTCCATCGATGGTATTCCCCAAACATTTGTATTTTTCGGTTTGTTGACATAATCGACATCACAGTTCATGACCGTTTCTGGAATGTAGGCCAAGCAAATTGTATTTTAAAATACTTTGAAAATATGATGATTGATCATTCAGATTCCACCATTTTATAGAAAATGGCCGATTTTACCGGGAAAATACATGCACGTGCTCTCCATTAGTCACAAAATGGCAGATTATTTTGCATTTCCACTGCTACTTTAATAACAAATATACTCCTTACTTCTTGGGGTAATGAAATGAAATTCACAGAGAAGATAGAAAAAGAATTAATTTAACAGCAATAATCAAAATTTATAGCATAAATTGAACAGAGAATTAAATTAAACCAGACAGAAAAATGAGATTGTCTGGGTAAAAAAAACCTGTCATTATTACAAATAGCATCAACAAAACTGTATTGCTACCACTCTGTGATAATAAATGTGATTAAAATAAATTGAAATCAGTCATTAATTGTTTTACCAAAATATGTCGGTCTAATAGATTGTATTGACAAAAACAAAAACACCAAATTCCCTGGATTAAATACTTTTTATGTGGGTAAGCAAGTTTAATATTTGCTTCAAATAATTAATTTTTAATACTTCAATTTCAAATTATTTAAAAAAAACATCTTTTGAATTTTTTCAGACAAATGAATTACACTGAAAAAGCTAAAATACTGTACTTTCTTAATCTGGTTTACTTTTTAAGTTTGGTTGGCCTATGACAAAATCATGTGCTTTATTGAACTTTGATCGACTTTATGTGACGTCATACGACGCCATTTGAAAAAGGGAGGGTAAACAAATATGGGTCAGTATGTAATTATTATCGATCTTTTTTCCATGGAACTTTACACATGTGAGCAAGAATAGATGAGGAACATAATTAAAAAGAAAAAAATGTTTATTTTTCAAACATGAAAAAAATAATCAAACATTATCCAATGACTGACCGACTTATTGTCAGACGAGGATACATGTATACATATGTATTGATATTTCATTCTTTTTGTCTGGCGCTCTTATATCCTTGTTCCTATGGTGACTATGTAAAACGATAATAAAGCGACATTGCAAGGTAAATAAACCCAAACGATATAATGTTTATATAAATATTTGTCATAAAAGCAATAATTATTGGTAGAACAGAAACGGTTTATTTACTCAAGGTCGTAATATACCGTACCTTGATTAGATACATTTTCTTACCAATAGATTCTTGATCTAATTTATTCCAGTCTTTTTAGGAGAAAGTCCGTGATCGCATGGTAGTTGGATTTGCCACTATCTGTACAATCAATACCTATGACCATTAACGTTAGGAGTTTGAATCCCGCTTATTGCGAGGTGTACACGATACAACATTATGTATCACAATTTGTCAGTGACTTGTTGCAGGTCGGTAGTTTCCTCCACCAATAAAACTGACCGTCACGATATAACTGAAATATTGTTGAAAGCGGCGTTAAACTACATACCCCACCCCCACATTAGGAAATTGCAACAAATGAAGAACGTTGTAGCATATGTATATCATCCAATGCTATCTTCGATACCGTAAGTTTATTGTTATTGTCGTGATCGTATTGTACTTGTAATAACATATACCTGTGCAATCAGTGTCGGTTGTGCCAGCGATTTCTGCTCGTGACGTGGTGTACACGATACAGCTTTTTATGTTGTCATTGACTTGCGGAAAGTCAGTGCATTTCTCCATTTCCGCCAATATAAGCGCAATTGCATGATTTATAACGGTTGAATCAATATTATTACATTAAATATATACTTTTTTCACAGTTGATCAATAGTACACTTAAAATATATAATTGGTTCAAGTACCAGTTTCTATACTTTTAGATAAAATGGATTTTGTAAATTACATTTAAGCAGATCTCTGAAACAGACAAAAACGTGATTTTAATACATGTAACAGGGCTAGCACATAATTAACCAAATTGCATTTTTGTCTTTCTTCAATCCTGGAAATTCACGAAGAACATTAAAACAAAAACAGAGAATTTTCAGATTATCATGGGAGAGACAACAATGGGGAGATAACTACGCTTATTTTGATATAACTCAGCAAGTGTTCTTAGAATTTTCTTCTGTAACCATTCCTAAATTCCTAATCACAGAAATAGCAAAAAACGGATGCTAGTTGTAATCTATGTCGCGGCATGAGACAAACACAAAACCTTGGAGGAGGTTTTAACCCTACTCTCACGATTTAAAGCTCGAACCGTGAAACGGGTATAAAAATTCGTTTCAAAACATGCACATTTTCGCATAAACTCCTGAAATCACATACATTCATAAAAACAACAACGCAATTGTCGAAGGCAGTACTCATCATAATTTGTTGGTTGTATCACAGGCACTATACTATATCAATATTAATTTCATAAGGTCAGTGGGAAGAAAATAATGTTGATTGATAGTATAAAATAGAAGGATTGCAATGCAAAAATGTAAACAACCGTTGAAGATACCAGAGGGGGTACTTAATGCCAATTTAAGTTACCTTACACTAAAGAAACGCTAGAGAAAACCCAAGGGCCAATCAAGAATGGGCAATCCAGAGACACATGCAACATTGTGCACACGTCACAAAAAAGGAACAACAAAATACAACACATAAGCTAAAAAGATGAATAATATGGACCGACTAAGAAAATCCTAGTAGTTCCTGTTTTTATACGACACCCATCATGTTAGTCATAGTCATGTCCAGTAAAAGTCGTGTCGCTGATAGAGGAAGAAAAATATACATAAAATGGAAAAGATTCATTGCCATTTGATGTATGGATATTTCACTACGGTCAACCAGTTGGTAATGACGACCGTAGAATTTGTGTTGCGATGACTTAGGAGCAACGTAGTCTTGTTTGAGTAGCTTTTGCCTCAGCAGCTGAGCTCTGTCCAGAAAATCACCGTACTGTGCATATGCCATAGAATTACGTATGGGTTGTTAGATGTATTCTCCATATATTTGCTGGTGCTGCTGGAACATTGCTACTGCTGAAGGAGAAGTTGACTATTGGAAAAGTGAAGTCATCACATATGTCATAGTTTTCATTTACTCTAACTGCTTTGTCAATAGTATTCTTTACTTCAGGCTCAATTGGATAAATGAGCAGCAGATAATCACTGAATCGAGAATTGTTCAGTGACAGAACATCAATCATATAGCAGCAGCTGAATTAAAAGATGTGTGCTAATTTTCTATCTTTACTCTTGAGCAACGCTTGAAGGGAACCTCCCTCATAAACATGAAGAAGCAGATCAGGTGGTAGGGGTGCATAATCAGTTCCCCTTAGAATACCGATCGTCTGTTGCACTTGTCCGCCAAGCGGTACATATATGCTGTGGATAGTAATAATTACATTTGAATGGTCTTACGCTGTTTATATATTTATTATTAGATTTTAAGTGGTTTTTGACAGAGTAAGACCAATAACAAAATGCTGATACAATTGTTCCCCTCCCAAACTATGTTTTTTTATTACTTGCTTGTGAAGTTGAGGATACTACTGGCGGTTGTTGCATAATTGCATCACCAACATATAATCATTTTTTTAATTTCCTGTAAAATAATGTATGTATATTTATCCGTTTGCACTTATGGGTCGCCAGGGGCGCCATTATCGTGTCATTGTCATTTTACATCAAGCCGCTAGAGGGAGCCATTATCGTGTCATTGTCACTTGACATCCAAGTTGTTTCTAAGGAAAATGTTGATTGGTTTGTGGTAAGGGTCATTTAACATCAAGCTTTTATCGGTATATTTTGAATTTTTCAATTAACTAAATTGTATATTGGATTTTTAATTAGAACTTATATCTCCAAGGAAAATAAAATGAAAAATTCATAGCTTCATAATAATTGTCTTATTCGTGAAGAATTTATCATAGTTTATTTTAATAATTTTACAAAGATAATATTATACGTTTCATGACGTCGTTTCACAAAGCCGTAGGACTTATGAATAACTAGTACACACACCCAATATATTTCTACTTATAGATTCACATGTACACATACGTAACTCTTATTCGAGATTTTGAGAAAAGGGATTCATGGTCAATAATACACCATACATTTTTGTGGAGTTATTTATTTATCAGGTCAATTAAGCTATTCGTATTACTGTTTGTTGACTTTGTCATTTATCTATATTTGTAACAATATGATTATTGATTAACACCAATGAATTATTGAATTATTAAGGTTATTTATATGACTATTTTCGTTATAACCATTTCAGGTTATGCTTACAAGAGTTCTGAAATGGCAAGATATTTTTGACTACAATGAATTGCCATTGTTTTGCTTATAAAAATGTATGATAAATAACTGCTAAGTCTTTGAGAGCAAGAATATGCATTCGTTAATTTCAATAAATCTTCTTTTAGGCAATTGTTTTAACACTTTTCTTAAAACATTTTAACCACTTATTTTTATCATTTTTAGCAATTTCAATTAAGCTTAATATATCAGTTTAACCAACTGGTGTCTCCACAATTACAAAATAACGTATATGATGAAATGGTTATAATCTGGCACCAATTTCACACAAATTATAGAAAACTATTAATTGAAAATATAGGTAATTAATCAAAGAAATTGTAAAAGACACAGAAACTATCATTTGTCCGTTTTAAAGACTTTACATGTGCCGTCGATTTAAATTATTTTAAGCACAAGAAAGCTTCATGGATTCCTGTCCAGATGTACATGATTTTGTTTCCAGTTTATTCTTATACAATACCCCAATGTTGCCAGTGTCTCTGGATAGTTTATTCGTGATTGCTCTTCGGTTTTCTGTAACTTTTATTTGCCTTGTCAGGGTTAGGGTTCTGATGTGTAACGCTACTTTCAATAATATGTCATTTATATCGTGGGAGTCAGTTTCATTGATGGAGGAAACCGGAGTACCAGGAGATAACCACCGACCTGCCGCAAGTCACTGACACACTCTATCACATAATGTAGTATAGAGTGCACCTCGCATGAGCGGGATTCAAACTACTCACAACGTTAATGGTGATATTATTGATTGAATAGGTAGACCCCGACGCCCCTTGTCTTGTAAGAGCCTATGTGTATGTCCTACATTTCAGTATGCATTTACTATAATAAGGAAAAATAGTTTTAATATTTAATACTCTGATCTGTTTCATTCGAAAATAATAAAACAACATGGAAACTGATACAAATGGTTAAATAATCTTTTTCATTTTATTTTCATAATACCATGTTGTACTTGCTTGTTCAACAATTTCACCGTTTGGTCTTCTAATTTATTTGCCATTGTAAAGTGCTTTATGTCTGCAACAGCACGAAAAATGGGAATTATAAAAACGCGGAAATCACAAACTACGACACCTACTGAAACGATTTAATGGTCTTCGTTTGGATTTGAAGTTAATTTTATCGCGAAGCCATTAGAGATGAATTAAAATTTAAACAAATAGACAATGAAATGTTTGAAACTTTTACATCCAAATTCAACCCCAACATTTTGGAATCAATGCAAGATTTATGGAAAAATGAATGCCACAAAGAAGAATTAAAATCTGTTGAAATCTGGAAGCGTAAACAGTCTTGGCCTGAAAGATGTGAAGAGGAATATGATAGCAGAAACATATTTAGAAAAGAAGAAAACACACTGGTTGAATACAATAATCGCGGATATAATTATAATCAAAATACAAGGAAAAGGAAAAACAAAGCAAAAATAAATGAAAATTACATAGAACCAGAAAATCACAGCGCATCTAACAGAATTATGCGTCGCAAAAATAATTCACAGTTGCAATCGCAAAATAAAAATTGAAGGCGACAAGATGGGTTTAATCAAAATAACCGAGAATTGAAGTCGAAAAATAAATATTCAGTCAACCAGACACGTACGAGACAGCAGAACGTGGTTCATCAAAACAGAACAACATACATTGGAAAAAAACTTCCTGAATCATTTTTTAGAGCAGCGCGTGAGCGACAGGGCGGGTGGGACACCACAGAACAACATGCATAATGCGAATCAAGAACACCCCCGACCGATTCAAGCAACAAGCAATCCCACGACGGAAGAAACGTTGGTGAAAGAAATTTTAATGAAACTAGAAAAAATCACCTTAAAGTAATAAATCTCTCAAAGCGAAATTTAACGGAAAGCGAAGTAAAATTATTAAAAAAAATAGATTAAAATTTACACCTACTCCAAATGAAGATAAAGCATTGCTTGGAGCAGATATTGACGTTTTTGCAGACGATTGAGAATTAACTATATATTTAATGGAAATGAAGAAGATGAAGATGATGACATAGGAGGACCGTTAGTTAGAAACAAATCCGACTAGATCCCTAAACCTACAAAGGATAAATACTTGGAGGAATCAATTAATACATTAAAAAGTAATTAACTTGAAACAAATAAACATGCTAAGGATAATTTATGCCGCAACGAACGACAAGCTTTATTTAGATTAAAATCAGATAAATCGATCGTGATAAAAGAGGCAGATAAAGGTAATGCTGTTGTAATTTTAGAACGAGAATATTACAGAGACAAAATTTTGAACATGTTGAAAGATTATTATGAAGATTATGAAGAAACGAATAAAAAGGCAGATCAGAAGACATATAAAATGATAACTAAATTGTTACATGAACATAAAGAAGAAATTGATTATACAGTGTATTACAAATTTTACATTTACAGAAAGCTATTTTTATGGATTGCCAAAAGTGCATAAAAGTGAAGTAATCTCAAACGCAATACTGGAACAACACACATAATGTATCAACATTTTAAATCCGGATGATTTAAAATTTCGTCCTATTGTTGGCCGACCCAATTGCGTCACTCAACGATTAAGCCATTTTATAAACATTATACTTAAACCACTATGTTGTGAAGTACCTAGTTTTATAAGGGACGATCTAGAATTTTTAAATCATTTACCGACGACCGTAAATCCAAATTCTGAACTCATCAGTTTTGATGTTGTAAGTCTTTATACAAATATTCCGCACGATTTGAGAATTTCTGTAATAACATTTTGGTTGGAAAATAAACGAAACATTGTACAACATCGCTTTTCTAAAGAATTTATTCTTGAAACCGTGAAAATTATTCTTGAAAGAAATGTTTTCTATTTTGACGGTAAGTTTTTGAATAGCTACGGACAAGAATTTGCATCGTATATACGACAAAACTGGAAGCGTTTTCTTGACGATTGCTTTATTATATGGAACTCTGACATTCCCGTTGAAATTTTTCATACCGAACTTAATTCTTTAAATGACCATATTCGTTTCACCGTAAACAGAAGCAAAATAGAAATGCCGTTTTTAGACGTTTTAATTCGTATATCAACAAATAACAACATAATAAAGGACATTTTCTCGAAAGATACTGACACCCATATGTATCTTAATTTCAGATCCAGTCACCCGAAACATATTAAAATAAAGATTCCGTTTAATTTGGCTTCGAGAATTATAACGATCACAAACACAGAGGAGTTGAGAGATACGCGACTACGAGAACTTAGATTGTATTTGAAAAATCAACAATATCCGGAGGAAATAGTTGAACATGGTATACAGAAAGCGTTGGAAAAGGGACCGATACATACGGAACTGCGGGAGCAAGTACATGTAACCTGAAATCAAAATAATATAATTCCGTTTGTAACTACTTATAATCCAAGGGATTACAATGTTTTCCATTTTATGAAACAAATTGCATTTAACTTAAACAGTAGCGAACGTATGAAAAATGTATTGCAAAAAAAAAGAAGATTATAAACAGCAAAAGGCAGCCGAAAAATCTGAAGCGCTTCTTGTCATCATCAAAATTTGATTTTCATGAATCATTATCATCTGTGAAGAAATGTACCGACAAGAGATGTATGACATGTCCGAGTTTAATAGAAGGAACCTCAATTACATTTAAGAATGGACCGACTTTTACAGTTATGCAAGATATATCATGCAAAACTAAGAATCTTGTATGCGCAATTATTTGCTCTAATTGTGGAGAATTCTATATAGGTGAAACCAAAACTGAATTGCGGACTGGAATGACTGTTCATAGACAACAAACAAGGCACCAGGACCTTACTATAATAAGAGCTAATGAACATTTCCATCATTGTTCTGGAGGACATCTCAAAATATTCCCGCTGTATAAAGTTAATACAGTGGGTGATTATTTAAGAAGAAGAAAAGAAGCTTTATTAATTAATATTCTTAAACCTACGTTAAATGATAAATGACTTTAAAGATTTTCGTTAATCTTACAATGACTTTAAATTTTTTTATTAATCTTATAATAACTTTAAAGATGTTCATTAATTTTATAGATAATATATTTTACCGCGAAAACGTAACATCATAGTCTCCCTTTATATTGTTAACGTCACACTATTGTTAACGTCATATATATACCCATTACATACATAGTGTGGTGGTACAAGACTTTGTATTAGGTCGAGTCTGTTGTGTGAACCAGTATCACTACGAGTTGCGATAGCGACGAGTTGTGATGCGGTCAGTTCACACAACAGACAAGACCTGATACACAGTCTTGTACCACCACACCATGCATGTAATGAGTTTATCTAACATTTCAATAAAAACGAATTTTAAGCAAATAGCAAGGGTTGAATTAAAATGTATACAAAACCCTGAGGGAGACTACATTTTGTGTATGACGTCACGTTATTTTTTCCGTTCATTCACCAACGTCAGTTTACTGTGCTTTGTCTCACATTCCAATGGTATGACGTGATGTCAAAGTAGTTCGGCAGGGAACGTCTCGTGCAACGTCGCGCCATTCTTTTATCACCACAGTGTGGTGATGCAACATCTTGTATCAGACACCTTGTATCAGATAGACTACTTTCATTAATTTCAAAGGAAAACGTATATAATGTTAGATAAATACACTTATAAACATTGTACCTGAAGATCTGCAACAGCAGTGAAAACGTTAGTACAAGAAAGTTGTGAAAAATCCGTCTTGTTCTTTTTTTTACTAATTTCTTTTATTTATATATATATATATATATATATATACTGAAAGTAACATCTAAGTGCATAATTATTATTTTCTAATTCCATTTCGATCATCATTCTTTAATTCATTAAAATTTGACATTTATGCCATAATAAACGTTAGCGAGCACGGAAGAAGCAACCAATACTGCCCCCCCCCCCCCCCACCCCCACCCCATCTAGAGACACGGGCAACAATGGACACAATCAATAGAGCGAAGACAAACAAAACAAACAACACAAGCAGAAAACAATAATCCTTCTTGTTTTATACGAAATGTAGTTGAAGTTCATTACCACCTGTAGTGTAATTCAACGTTTAACATCTTATAACTGCTCTAAAATTGAAATGGTTTCTTGAGCATGTCCATGACAATAACTTATTGCATTCATAAATTCATTACCATATTGTTTGAGATATTCTAGCAGTCATACTAAGAAATGCAGAGACAAAAGCTTAAAAAACAAAAGGAACAACGGAATAACATGCATGAATCTGAATCATTGTTGTTTGAATAGAATATGTTGCAGAACTAAGCAAAAGTGTCTACCATAATGCTAAGGTTGCGTGTGAATATCGAGATAATAAGCAAACAAGCAAATCATATGATTTCTGTATTTGTCACTAGTATGTAGTGCCATATTAAGATAATCAAATCTAGGATAGAAATACTATATACTATTTATTAAACTTCTTTTATACTGTCCATATTTATGTTGTCGTTCATTTTTGTTATTGTATGTGGTATTTTAGAGTGGATGCGAATATGTGCAGGTTTTATTGTCATCGTTTGTTTATATACCTATTGCCGTTGGAGATCTAATTATCAAGAGCGTTGGGTTCCCAATAACCGGTTTATCTTCGCTACATTTATGTGCCTGTCACGAGCAATGTACTGAATTTCAAATGTCATATGTCATGGTCTTAAGGAGAGAGTTAATTTTTGATTTTGCTGTCGTTTTGTTGGTATTTGTGGAATTATTGATCATAAGTGGTTAAGCTTTCTTTTCATAATGTAAGCGTATTTGCCAAGGACAATTTCACATTCACCCAAAAGTGTGAAGTTGATTTTTGGTTTATTAGATATATTTATGTTTGCAATTTACAGTTCCTAAATAATGTAATTTATTAACCTAGGGTCAGTCTCCCTCAGACATAGACAACTTTTAGTAAAACCTGGTTAAACTGTTTTGGATATTTGGTTTGTTTGCTAACGAAAGACTTTTAAATTATTTGGCTTTCCAATCATCTTAGTATGAACATACTTGATGAAGTTTATTCCAGAAGCGCGTCGTACACACTAAATTAGTTATCTATGTTTTTATTGAGATAATCACTGAGGCCCATACTCTGGCTGTGAAGTGAATAACAACAATACGCTGGTGTTGCTTTACTTTGTTTGTAGTGTAAAAAAGGTTTGGAGATACCAGAGGGGTAATCAGATGCCGTAAATCGGATGTCACAATATTCTGGGCAAAAGAAAATGGAAAATAAACAAACATTTTGTTGACAAAACACTAAACAGAAATTTAAAGATTGACGAACACGAAACAAACAATAAAAACCACCGAGAGTGAATTCATATGACATTTGCCCCTGTGCATTTGCACCCGTTTGAAGTCTTGTCAATAAAGATTACAATAAGTTGAGTATAATGTGGCATTAGCACATTTACATCATAATTTACAATAAACAAAATAAAAATAAAGGCATAGATATCTAATAGAGTGTGCATGACGCGTTTCTGGAATAAAGTTTAGTTGGTACGCTCAATGTCAAAAGCTGTGAAAGCCAAATGATATAAAAGTCTTTGTGAACAAGAAAACCAAGCAAAGGGGCATATACATGGTAGCCAAAATCTGTTAAAGTCACCTATACCTGAAGGAGCAATAATTAGAGCAGAGTCAGGAAGTTGGACTTATTATATCATGATTTTAACACACGAGTTCCATCTAGCGTTGTATAATACTAATCTAGACATTATCATGATTTTCTTAAATTATCAACTTTGCATCATGGTAAAACTGTCTTTGAGCCGTAATGAAAGCGGGAGGTTTGGCGCTTTCAAATCTGATTCAACCCACCATTTCTTTAGAAATGCCTGTACCAAGTCAGGGTCATTACGGTTTTCACAGTTTTCCGGTTGTTGACTGATTTTTTCTGTTTATATAATTATGAGTTTTGACTTTCCCTTTGTAAGATTGTTCGGAGTTCGGTCATTTTGTTATTACCCTTATTTTTAATATCATGATTTTAATACACGAGTTCCATCTAGCGTTTAATAATACTAATCTAGAAAATATCATGATTTTCTTTATAAAATCAACTGTGTTTTTTTCTTCAAGGTGCAGAAGATTGATTCATTGATTGATTGATTGGTGTTTAACGTCCAGTGAGCAATTTTTCAGCTATAGTCAGGACGATGAGTGCAGAAGAATACTCTAATACCAACGAAAGCTTGCAATAGATACCTATTAGTTTCATCGCACAGTTTGCACAGGAAATAACAAAATTATGAAAATAGATTTTTTAAATATTTGAAAAATATACATCAAATAAAAAATTGTGGAGTTTGAGGGGTTTCCTGAAAATACAAAAATAAATAATTATTTTCTTCTTAAATATTTTAATTTATGATGCATAACTGAATGTATTCATCTTTAGCTTGGCCTTAAGGTGAACTGTTTATTCCCTTTCGTTTATGGTGTAAATATGAATAAGTTTATATAGTCTATATGAATATTTGATGACCATAACATCTGGGGAGAGTCTTTAATGCTCATTTTACATATTGAGTTGTCCGTTTCCTCTTACCAAAATTGATATCTACGTTTAATTTCTTAGCATAATCGATCAATTGAAAATTATCATGAGAAACCAACTGTTCGATGTACTTGCAATTTCTGAAAATAAACTTGATGATAATATTGACAGTACAGAAATGGGAATAAAAGGTTACAAAGTGTTAAGACGAGATAGAAACCGATACGGTGGTGGAGTTCTATTCTTTATCAAAGAGAAATGGTCAATTACTTGCGTTAAACAACATGAAAACTTGGAAGTATTACAATGTGATATATAACAATTAAATTCACCTAAAATTAAATTGGGAGTTGTCTAGACCACCTGATACCACAGTACAATGGTTCGAAGAATTTGAAACATACATGGAAAATACATCATCCGAAAACGATCAGGTTGTTATGATGGGAAATTTTAATGTTGATCAACATAAAGATGATAGAATGAAGAAAATCATGAATAATTAGTTTCAACCAACTTATAAAGGAATATACCCTTGTTACCAAAGATACAAGTACACTTATAGATCTTATGTATGTTACCAATGATTATAATTACAATGCTGCGGGGCTCATCCCAATCGGTATTAGTGACTACCATCTTACATATATCATACGACAAAAGACGAAAAGCGGCTCGAACCAACATATTAACATCAAATATAGAGACTTCAAACATCTGAATGAAAACGAACTTATGCAAGATATGCACCATGTAAACTGGGATTCTGTTCAATAGCAGACAGATGTAAGCGAAATGTGGTCAGCGTTCAAAGATAAATTTCTTGAGTTTGTCGACAAACACATACCATTTAAGGAACGAAGAATTAAGGCCATCCCTGAGCAGTGGATAAATGATGACATCCTCACCGAAATGCACCAGAGAGATTACCTTCATCAGAAAGCGTTACAACACAATTCTGACTATTACTGGAAACTGTACAAAAGAGCAAGAAACTTAGTGGTGTCAAAGATACGAGAAGCAAAGAGAACATTTGTTGATGAAGCCATAAATCAGGCTCAGACTAAGCCAAAAGATATGTGGACACGTCTGAAACAATTTTTACCATCACAATGTAATAAAATCCAAACATTATACTTACAAATTGATGACACTTGTATATCACAAAATGATCAGATTGCTGATGCTTTTATTTATTTTTCCTGTAATATTGGACATAATTTAGGGCAAAAATTTGATGATAAGCTACCAGATGTTGAACAGCTTATGTCAAATGGTTCTTTTAAAATACCAAAAATGTCTGTAGATTTTGTTACAAAGCAAATTTCTGGAATGTCAACTGCTAAGGCAACACGGTTAGATGGTATATCTGTAAAATTACTCAAATTAACATCAAATGCAATTGTAGATATTTTAACATGTGTTTTTAATTTTTCTATAGAAACGAATAATTTTGAAAATGACTGGAAGAGGGCTAAAGTGTCACCTATCTTTAAGAATGGGGACGAACATATGGTAAACAATTATAGACCAGTTTCAGTTTTACCAATTATAAGCAAAATAATCGAAAAGCATGTTTTTAATTCATTTTATCTATCTGAAAATCATCTCATTACAAGTAGCCAATCGGGATTTAGGCCAAAACATTCTTCCGAAACGGCTCTTAATTGTTTAATTGATAGATGTCTCAAAAACATTGATCAAGGAAAGTTAACTGGTGTACCATTTATCGACCTGTGTAAGGCGTTCGATACTGTCTATCACAATGTTTTAATCCATAAATTGAAATCTTTTGGTATATGTGAAAATACTGTTTCATGGTTCAAATCATATTTATCTAGTAGAGAAAAAAGTGTAGGATGGAAAGGTGTTATATCAAAACCTAACAATATTACTATTGGTGTACCACAGGGATCAATATTAAAGCCCTTGTTTTTTATATTAATTGTGAACGATTATCCTAAATGTTTGAAATATTCTAATGTAACTATATACGCAGATGATACTTCACAAGACGCTACAAATAAATCTGTTGATACAATAGAAAAGAAGTTAATATGTGATCTCAAAAGCAGTATGAACTGGATGAATGAAAACAAATTAACAATGAACTTGAAAAAAACACAGTGTATGTTGGTTGGAACAAAACAGATTGTCAAAATGTAGAAAAATTATTATTAGAATCGAAAATGTTATATTAGAAACTGTAGAAGTATCTAAACTTTTATGTGTTAATATTGATTGTTGGCTTACATGGTCAAATCATTTAGAAATATTAGCGAATAAAATTTCTAAGAAACTGTTCTAAAACGTCTGAAACCATTTATGTCAGGTGATGCTTTGCTAAAAGTATATAACTATATTATATTTCCTCATTTCAATTACTGCTGCACTGTATGGTCAGGAGCAAAAAATAGCTCAAATATTGATAGACTGCTAAAGCTTCAAAAAAGAGCAGTTCGTATAATTTTAAATGTTAGTGAAATTACGACACCGTCGTCTATTCTTTTTCAAAATTTGAAATGGATGCCTATAAATGACTATTTTGTTTATAGAAAATGTATTTTAACTTATAAAGTGTTGAAGAACTTAACACCAGAGTATTTGAATGTGTTTCAGTATGTTGGGGAACGACCATTTAACTTGAAGGGGGGGGGGGGGGGGGGGGGGAGGGTATGTAATTTTTTTTCTAAAAAAATATTCTGATTCCAATGTTGCTGAAAAAAATATTCTGATATTGGTGGAGGAAAAAAAAATAATCTGATTCAGAGTTTTTGCCATATACGTAATGTAAAATTCTGGAAAAAAAAATATTCTAATGCTTGTATGTCCGAAAAAAAAATTCTGAACGAAACAAAAAACCATACCCCCCTTCCCCCCCCCCCCCCCCCCCCCCTTCAAGTTAAATGGTCGGTCCCTTAGTCAAGTAAGTTCAAGAATAACTAGACAAAGCGTTAACAATTTACTTTTTGTACCAAAAGCTAAAACAGAATATTTTAGACGTTCTGTTGTTATATCGTCATGCAATCTTTGAATAATGTCAAATGAAATGAGAGGAAAGTACATCTTTAGAAATTTTTAAGACCAAATATTTAGATGACTATTTCAATTGAAATATACTTATTATCTATTGTATAGCACTGTTTTTATATTGATTTTATAGTTTTATAATTTATTGTGTAAATACTGTATATAATGCAGGACCACATTGTAAACTAGTTTGTATAACTAAATGTGCTATTCATCCTGTTGAAAATAAAAGACATTATTATTATTATTATTATTATTATTATTATTATTTCAAAATATCGGTATACGTTATCTTTTTTAAAATCATTTTTTACTATTGAGAGTTTTCATTGTTACTAAATTTGCGAAAACAATTATATTTACAACATCTATAGCTAAAACATTCTTATTTAAACTTACCTTTTAAATAACACAAAATTGAAAATAAAGAGAATATCCAATATAAATAAAATGAATGATTGTCCATTTCTATTTCACTTCATAAAAAAATATAATAATTCAAAAATATTTCCCTTGTTGGCACTATCGAATATGTTTTAAACACAATCACGCCTCAGGTAAAAGTTACAACTATTAACCAGTTACGACTGTATCGACCAAAATTGCGACATTCATTTGATTTGAACAACAGTATTGACTGTTGGACGTCCTAGCGTCCATATATATCGACTATCGCCTCTAAAAGAGGTCCTATAAAAGAATTTCTATGAAAAGTTTACTCTGTGAAGAATTAGTTCTGAATAAAAGAGGAATTCCATCCAATACCTTTTATAGTATTAAATCGAAATTAAATGCAAAGTTTATTGATTTATTGCTTAACAATACATTAGACAAACGCTTAGTAATATTGCTAATGACTTTAGCTATTTATTTCTAAAATACATCTTTTGATTTAGTATTTTAGTCCAGTCAAATTATGCTTTTTATCTCATTTATTTTACATATTATGACGTTCGACATGACTTCTGTTCAATTAGAATTGATTATTATTTTCCTGAATTTTCATGGGTTCAACATGTTCAATAGAACTAATGGGAATTCTATCAGATTTAAAACACCATGTCGAGTTTGAATTGAAAAAATGAAAATGCAAATACAGAAAGAGATTATAATACAAGGTAATAAAGATAATTAAATTGAAAAATAACATGTTAAATCCATTATACTAGACATTGACAACTAAAGCAGACCAAATGTAGTTTTCAGTAACAACTCAATAATAGAACAAAAAAAACATACATGCTATGAAATGAAAGGTCAACGTTTCCACCAATACAAATAAAGCAAAAACAACCAACTCTCATCTCAAATCCCGGAAACAAAACGATCACGGTATTTGCCGATGCAAAGCAATGTCATGTCTTGGGACAGGCACAAATACGTGGTAATCAGAAGTCGTAAGTCGATGAAGGACAGACAACACAATGGATAAAAGAAAAAAGGACAAAATGACAAACAAAGACCTACAAAATATACACATAAACCTAACGATCGGGCAACACGAATCTCACTAAAAACCGGAAGGGTAAACAATTCCTGCTCCACATGTGGCACCCGTCGTTGCACTCTTGTTACAAACCCGGAAATAAGTCATGAATGAGAAATGGACCGGATTGTGATTACGACAAGCGGAACATATCCGTGATCATTTGTGACACAGATATTCCGTAACGGTTACCCAAGTCATGGTGGCGACCGCAAAACTTTCGAAGTGATGACTTCAATTTAACCACTTGGAACCCTTGGATAAGTGGCTTCCATGTTAGCAGCAACCCTCTATCAAGGAATTAATGATAGGAACCACAAACTCTGAAATATCGGATCAACTAAGATATATATACTCCATATGCAGGTGCTGCCGGGATGTTGCTCACAATGGGAAAATTGAAATCATCTCTTTTGTCGTAAAGTTTAGTTTTTAACAGTTCACCATTGTCAATTTCGAGGTGTATGTCAAGGTATGAAGCAAACCTATCTGCATTTGTGGTATCCTTTATTTCAAGGTCAATGGGATAGATGCGATCAACAAAATCTAACCTTTAGTATGTGATTAGTATGTATTCTCTCAAAATACCGAATTGAACCATTAGATACAAGCCAGCAGATACAAAACACTGTATGATAAATGTATGTGATACAAGGTGTACTTTAATCGGAACTACTTTCATGACGTCTTCAGTTTAGAATGCGGGTAATACAAACTATATGCCATCGTCGTAAATAAAATAATGAGTCCCACTGGGAAATACACAAATGATAATCTTCAATAAAATATTTATCATTGGTCCTGATCGCAAAATATAATTGAATCACATGATCAATATGGTATGACACAGTATGAACACAGGGACTCGGTTAATGGACATTTTTTTTTTTTTTTTTTTTAATTATTTTACGTGTTTTCCTATTTACTAACTGTTTTTATTAAATCATTATCGTTAGCACCTAGATTTTCATGTTTACAGTCAATGTGCAATATACTATCCACATCCATATACTAAAATATCCTAAATGGATCTAAGTCGCCATTTTGAAATTCCTACCCTTCCTCGAATAAAAAATATTAAAAATACTTCGGTGTATCTCCAAACCTTACCAAAACGCTCATTCTCTTCCTAAATGATTCATCTATCAGAAACATGTATCGATTTTTCAATGCACTGCACCCTTACACTGACATCGTTTCGTTCATGTGGAAACATTCTAATTTCCCGGCGAAAGCAACGTGACTGACCTGCCTGTCGTTTTTCTAGATTATCGGCGAAATGGGAAGTAACTCCTGTCTTTCGGAAGCTTCCAGGTCGTTACGCTGGACATAACGATAACTTCCCATGCACATCGAAAGCCAATTTCCCGTACTAATTTAGCCGCTAAATACAAATCTGCCAAATAAAAACGCAGGGGGAAAAAATCCAAAGAAGATGGAGAAACAAAATTCACTTGTTTCATGGTAAATAATATACTGAAATACATTTAAGCTAGTTCTCAAACATTGTAAAGTGCTAATATCTGGACTGTTTAAAGCTGTAGTAATACTGAGGGGATATCATGAGGTCACAGTGCCTACACTCAGCCAGCAAGTGAAATATTTACCGCAAAGCAAATTTACCTAGAATGACTAGTTTTCTCAAACAATGACACAGAAAATATAAAAAAAATCAATGAATAAAATATCATTTTTTTCAATGTCAGAATCAGAGTCATTCATATAGGAACTGCTATCCTACTTTCCTCCTCTTCTCTGTAAGTAATCAGACAACAGCTTCTGTCTTCAAAATTTATTTCACATGGATGTTCATATGTATTATAAAAGTTATATACAGTATCGGGATGTCTCCTGCATAAAGAGGATTTGTAATTTATTACTCTTGAGTCCACTTATTTTACTTGCTCTACCAACTGCCACACCAATTTGTCCAGGCTGGTTTCCATTTTTGCAGTCAATTTCTAAATATGGTATAGTCATGCCCTGTGATTTATGTATTGCTATAGAAAATGCAACCTTAAGTTGGAATTGGATCCTTTTGGCAATGCATTTTTTGTCTATTGGATCATATTTTGTAAATGTATATCTTGAAATGGCTACACTCTCATTTTTACCATTCAATACAAAATTTATTTGTACTTCATTTTCTTCTATCTTTTCTACTCTCCCTATCAGTCCATTTACTAATTTGTCACTTAAATTAACTAACAACATTACTGGTGCTGATATGTTCAAACCTAGATGTTTGGGTGCTAACTTTTTTCAGGTAATAATGATCACCTTCATCGCAAGACTGGAAACAATGCAGGGGTATGCATTTATTGTCTCTAACTGATCCGAATTATAGAAATCAACATCAACATTTCTTGCAAATAATTTTACAACTGTACATCTAATTCTCTGTTTAAAGAATTCATAAAATTATTTGTCTCTTCTGATGGTTCCCCATTTTCTAGCTCTGACACTGCATTAGAAAGGTCTATCTCACTTTGTCTGTAAATTTTAGATAAATTAATTCTGTGGTGAAAAAGATACTGGAAAAAGTGCTTTCAAAGCAATAATGTCCAAAATCACCATAAAGTTCATCCCGTATTGGTTGAAGCTGGAAGAAGTCACCACTAAGTATTACTTGGATCCCCCCAAAATAAAAAGCTGGATTTTTTATTTTTCTACAAATGTATTCTGCTTGTTCAAAATTTTCTTTGATACCATAGACACTTCATCAATAATAAGTACTTCTGTCTCAATTATTCTCTGCTTTGTATTAATGAATCTGTCATCATAAGTTATTAAATTTAACAAGTCAGCATTACTGTGGCGCCCGTCCTCTAAGCCACAAAATCTGTGTAACGTTATAGCACCCACAGACTAATGATACTGTCTGCATGCAATCCCTGTGTAACAAGTAAGTTGCACGCGTTTTCCTGAAATTCTTAGTTGTTCGTAACATGACTGAATTGTATATGTTTTTCCTGTACCCTCCTGACCTGTTAAGACAAGGTTATGTCCATTAGAAATTAGTTTTTTCGCCAATTCTTGGTTAGAATCCATATTTCGTTGCTGTTTATTGTGGGAAATTGGCTTTCGATGTGTATGGGAAGTTACCGTTATGCTCAGCGTAACGACCTGGAAGTTTTCGAAAGATAGGAGTTATTTCCCATTTCGTCGATAATCTAGAAAAACGACAGGCAAGTCAGTCACGTTGCTTTCGCCGGGAAATTAGAATTTTTCCACCTGAACGAAACGATGTCTGTGTAAGGGTGCAGTGCATTGGAAAATTGATACATGTTTCTGATAGATGAATCATTTTGGAAGAGAATGAGCGTTCTGGTAAGGTTTGGAGACACACCTAAGTATTTTTAATAATCTTAATAATTTTTTATTCGAAGAAGGGTAGGAATTTCAAAATGGCGACTTAGATCCCTATACTGCACATTGACTGGAAACATGAAAATCTAGGTGCTAACGATAATGATTTAATAAAAACAGACAGTAAATAGGAAAAACACGTTAAATAATTTAAACAAATATGTCCATTAACCGAGTCCCTTGTGCGTATGAACATCAAAATATATAAATATTGATGCCTGGCATTTAACAAAATTATTTATAGCTAGCCAGAAATATTGATGTCTAGTCTTGAGTCGACTTATGGACAAATACTGTCATATATGTATTAGCAAAATCATCGGGAATGTACACGGCCAACAAGGGCTTACACTATGTATATAGTCTACAGTATTGTAACAAAAGTGAGTCAAGTTTTCAAAATTAGCCTATATATTTATACAAGACGGTACGTATATAGAAACATTCTCAATAGTTTATATCATGTTGAATTCGAATGAAATGAAAACCATTAAATAAACGTTAAAACGAATACCGAAGGGGCAATCAAAAATGGACAATCCAGAGAAACTGGCAACACATGCTACACAAGACGAAGAAGAAAAACAAACAAGCCCTCCTACAAACAACTGAGGGTAAAGACCATTCGAACATCGTTTTTATCCGGAAATCGTAACGGACAGCACTACAGGACCTAAGAACGTAAAGACCCATAGTTGCAAAACACAGAAAACTAAAAATATGAGCAACACGTACCTCGCCAAACAAAACCGGAGCGAACTCAGATGCTCGCGAAGAGTAAGCATTTCGTGATTCTTACAAGACACCCGCCGTGTTACTCATATATACAGTCAAGTCTGGTAAAAGTCTTGGCAGTGATAGAGAAAAGAAAACATCTATGTAAAAAGTAAAAGATCCATTGTCATATGAGATATGGGTATTTCGTAATGCAGAATATTATATAGTTTCATCCAGTTATCTTAAGATTATTTTTTCTTCATATACTTTATGTCTGATGTTACTGCTTATTATATATTTATAGTAGATTTTGACGTAAAAGCATTATAATTATGGTTTATTTAATTAATACTTGAAAAACCATTAATTGTATATAAAAAAAAAAAATAATTTAAATTTAAAATTAGTGTGGATTTACATTAGGAACTGTAGAAAATTATTGTTTTAATTATCATGAAATACCCAACAAGAGACAAAGTTAGAAGAAATGCTTTAAACGTACATGTTTTTATATGAAATATATAGGTAATTTTGAAAACTGTCGCCTGATAATCTGTTTGCCCGTAAGCGAATATCTTAATACGATTATTGACTATCGATATGAATAGTATTCTAAGGATGTTGTATTGTTTAATATAAAAAAAAACCAAGAGCACACAGTATGATATGAAGTAATCACGGTAAGTTGCATTAAGAGCTAATGTCTCAGAAATCAGTTTTAAATCAAAGTAAAATCGTGTTACTGTTAAAGGATCTTGAAATAATGTGATTGTTCAAAGAACTTAATCAACCGAGATATTATTTAATGATATATACAACAGTGAGCATCGATCAAATCATACGGTGATGTAGTGATGTATACATGCTAACTTCTAAATGCTCCATTACACAGAACCGTATCAAGGTTGTAATGTAATTAAGTATCTATGTTGGAAACTTGGATACAAAGAACACCTTGCTGTGTAGTAATTTACAGTGTTCCCGCCACTTTTTGTTATTGAAGTACAATCATGTATCAATTCAAGAGAGCGAAAGTTCATGTACAGTCCAACCTGTTCATGCGGTCACCTCTATTAAGCAGTCACCTGTATTAAAAGCCACATTTTTCTTGTTCTGTCATAGTAAATATCATTTGAATTGAACATCTTTTAAGAGGTCACCTGTCTTATAAGGTCACTTTACTTTGTCCCAAAGGTGACCTCTTAATATAGGTTTGACTGTATATGTGTGTTAGAGGTGTAGATGTTGTCTGTTTCTACTATTTTCAGATTTGATTGTAGAACTGTTCTGACGGTGTCGTATCTTTAATACAGGTTTGACTGTATATGTGTGTTAGAGGTGTAGATGTTGTCTGTTTCTACTATTTTCAGATTTGATTGTAGAACTGTTCTGACGGTGTCGTATCTTTAATACAGGTTTGACTGTATATGTGTGTTAGAGGTGTAGATGTTGTCTGTTTCTACTATTTTCAGATTTGATTGTAGAACTGTTCTGACGGTGTCGTATCTTTTATACAGGTTTGACTGTATATGTGTGTTAGAGGTGTAGATGTTGTCTGTTTCTACTATTTTCAGATTTGATTGTAGAACTGTTCTGACGGTGTCGTATCTTTTATACAGGTGTGACTGCATATGTGTGTTAGAGGTGTAGATGTTGTCTGTTTCTACTATTTTCAGATTTGATTGTAGAACTGTTCTGACGGTGTCGTATCTTTAATACAGGTTTGACTGTATATGTGTGTTAGAGGTGTAGATGTTGTCTGTTTCTACTATTTTCAGATTTGTTTGTAGAACTGTTCTGACGGTGTCGTATCTTTTATACAGGTTTGACTGTATATGTGTGTTAGAGGTGTAGATGTTGTCTGTTTCTACTATTTTCAGATTTGATTGTAGAACTGTTCTGACGGTGTCGTATCTTTAATACAGGTTTGACTGTATATGTGTGTTAGATGTGTAGATGTTGTCTGTTTCTACTATTTTCAGATTTGATTGTAGAACTGTTCTGACGGTGTCGTATCTTTAATACAGGTTTGACTGTATATGTGTGTTAGAGGTGTAGATGTTGTCTGTTTCTACTATTTTCAGATTTGATTGTAGAACTGTTCTGACGGTGTCGTATCTTTTATACAGGTTTGACTGTATATGTGTGTTAGAGGTGTAGATGTTGTCTGTTTCTACTATTTTCAGATTTGATTGTAGAACTGTTCTGACGGTGTCGTATCTTTTATACAGGTGTGACTGTATATGTGTGTTAGATGTGTAGATGTTGTCTGTTTCTACTATTTTCAGATTTGATTGTAGAACTGTTCTGACGGTGTCGTATCTTTAATACAGGTTTGACTGTATATGTGTGTTAGAGGTGTAGATGTTGTCTGTTTCTACTATTTTCAGATTTGATTGTAGAACTGTTCTGACGGTGTCGTATCTTTTATACAGGTGTGACTGTATATGTGTGTTAGAGGTGTAGATGTTGCCTGTTTCTACTATTTTCAGATTTGATTGTAGAACTGTTCTGACGGTGTCGTATCTTTTATACAGGTTTGACTGTATATGTGTGTTAGAGGTGTAGATGTTGCCTGTTTCTACTATTTTCAGATTTGATTGTAGAACTGTTCTGACGGTGTCGTATCTTTTATACAGGTTTGACTGTATATGTGTGTTAGAGGTGTAGATGTTGCCTGTTTCTACTATTTTCAGATTTGATTGTAGAACTGTTCTGACGGTGTCGTATCTTTTATACAGGTTTGACTGTATATGTGTGTTAGAGGTGTAGATGTTGCCTGTTTCTACTATTTTCAGATTTGATTGTAGAACTGTTCTGACGGTGTCGTATCTTTTATACAGGTGTGACTGTATATGTGTGTTAGAGGTGTAGATGTTGCCTGTTTCTACTATTTTCAGATTTGTTTGTAGAACTGTTCTGACGGTGTCGTATCTTTTATACAGGTTTGACTGTATATGTGTGTTAGAGGTGTAGATGTTGCCTGTTTCTACTATTTTCAGATTTGATTGTAGAACTGTTCTGACGGTGTCGTATCTTTTATACAGGTTTGACTGTATATGTGTGTTAGAGGTGTAGATGTTGCCTGTTTCTACTATTTTCAGATTTGATTGTAGAACTGTTCTGACGGTGTCGTATCTTTAATACAGGTTTGACTGTATATGTGTGTTAGATGTGTAGATGTTGCCTGTTTCTACTATTTTCAGATTTGATTGTAGAACTGTTCTGACGGTGTCGTATCTTTAATACAGGTTTGACTGTATATGTGTGTTAAAGGTGTAGATGTTGCCTGTTTCTACTATTTTCAGATTTGATTGTAGAACTGTTCTGACGGTGTCGTATCTTTTATACAGGTGTGACTGTATATGTGTGTTAGATGTGTAGATGTTGTCTGTTTCTACTATTTTCAGATTTGATTGTAGAACTGTTCTGACGGTGTCGTATCTTTAATACAGGTTTGACTGTATATGTGTGTTAGAGGTGTAGATGTTATCTGTTTCTACTATTTTCAGATTTGATTGTAGAACTGTTCTGACGGTGTCGTATCTTTTATACAGGTTTGACTGTATATGTGTGTTAGAGGTGTAGATGTTGCCTGTTTCTACTATTTTCAGATTTGATTGTAGAACTGTTCTGACGGTGTCGTATCTTTAATACAGGTTTGACTGTATATGTGTGTTAGAGGTGTAGATGTTGTCTGTTTCTACTATTTTCAGATTTGATTGTAGAACTGTTCTGACGGTGTCGTATCTTTTATACAGGTTTGACTGTATATGTGTGTTAGAGGTGTAGATGTTGCCTGTTTCTACTATTTTCAGATTTGATTGTAGAACTGTTCTGACGGTGTCGTATCTTTAATACAGGTGTGACTGTATATGTGTGTTAGATGTGTAGATGTTGTCTGTTTCTACTATTTTCAGATTTGATTGTAGAACTGTTCTGACGGTGTCGTATCTTTAATACAGGTTTGACTGTATATGTGTGTTAGAGGTGTAGATTTTGTCTGTTTCTACTATTTTCAGATTTGATTGTAGAACTGTTCTGACGGTGTCGTATCTTTTATACAGGTTTGACTGTATATGTGTGTTAGAGGTGTAGATGTTGCCTGTTTCTACTATTTTCAGATTTGATTGTAGAACTGTTCTGACGGTGTCGTATCTTTTATACAGGTTTGACTGTATATGTGTGTTAGAGGTGTAGATGTTGCCTGTTTCTACTATTTTCAGATTTGATTGTAGAACTGTTCTGACGGTGTCGTATCTTTTATACAGGTTTGACTGTATATGTGTGTTAGAGGTGTAGATGTTGCCTGTTTCTACTATTTTCAGATTTGATTGTAGAACTGTTCTGACGGTGTCGTATCTTTTATACAGGTTTGACTGTATATGTGTGTTAGATGTGTAGATGTTGCCTGTTTCTACTATTTTCAGATTTGATTGTAGAACTGTTCTGACGGTGTCGTATCTTTTATACAGGTTTGACTGTATATGTGTGTTAGATGTGTAGATGTTGCCTGTTTCTACTATTTTCAGATTTGATTGTAGAACTGTTCTGACGGTGTCGTATCTTTAATACAGGTTTGACTGTATATGTGTGTTAAAGGTGTAGATGTTGCCTGTTTCTACTATTTTCAGATTTGATTGTAGAACTGTTCTGACGGTGTCGTATCTTTTACACAGGAATGACTGTATATGTGTGTTAGATGTGTAGATGTTGTCTGTTTCTACTATTTTCAGATTTGATTGTAGAACTGTTCTGACGGTGTCGTATCTTTAATACAGGTTTGACTGTATATGTGTGTTAGAGGTGTAGATGTTATCTGTTTCTACTATTTTCAGATTTGATTGTAGAACTGTTCTGACGGTGTCGTATCTTTTATACAGGTGTGACTGTATATGTGTGTTAGAGGTGTAGATGTTGCCTATTTCTACTATTTTCAGATTTGATTGTAGAACTGTTCTGACGGTGTCGTATCTTTAATACAGGTTTGACTGTATATGTGTGTTAGAGGTGTAGATGTTGTCTGTTTCTACTATTTTCAGATTTGATTGTAGAACTGTTCTGACGGTGTCGTATCTTTAATACAGGTTTGACTGTATATGTGTGTTAGAGGTGTAGATGTTGCCTGTTTCTACTATTTTCAGATTTGATTGTAGAACTGTTCTGACGGTGTCGTATCTTTAATACAGGTGTGACTGTATATGTGTGTTAGATGTGTAGATGTTGTCTGTTTCTACTATTTTCAGATTTGATTGTAGAACTGTTCTGACGGTGTCGTATCTTTAATACAGGTTTGACTGTATATGTGTGTTAGAGGTGTAGATGTTGTCTGTTTCTACTATTTTCAGATTTGATTGTAGAACTGTTCTGACCGTGTCGTATCTTTTATACAGGTTTGACTGTATATGTGTGTTAGAGGTGTAGATGTTGTCTGTTTCTACTATTTTCAGATTTGATTGTAGAACTGTTCTGACGGTGTCATATCTTTTATACAGGTTTGACTGTATATGTGTGTTAGAGGTGTAGATGTTGCCTGTTTCTACTATTTTCAGATTTGATTGTAGAACTGTTCTGACGGTGTCGTATCTTTTATACAGGTTTGACTGTATATGTGTGTTAGAGGTGTAGATGTTGCCTGTTTCTACTATTTTCAGATTTGATTGTAGAACTGTTCTGACGGTGTCGTATCTTTTATACAGGTTTGACTGTATATGTGTGTTAGAGGTGTAGATGTTGCCTGTTTCTACTATTTTCAGATTTGATTGTAGAACTGTTCTGACGGTGTCGTATCTTTTATACAGGTTTGACTGTATATGTGTGTTAGAGGTGTAGATGTTGCCTGTTTCTACTATTTTCAGATTTGATTGTAGAACTGTTCTGACGGTGTCGTATCTTTTATACAGGTTTGACTGTATATGTGTGTTAGATGTGTAGATGTTGCCTGTTTCTACTATTTTCAGATTTGATTGTAGAACTGTTCTGACGGTGTCGTATCTTTTATACAGGTTTGACTGTATATGTGTGTTAGATGTGTAGATGTTGCCTGTTTCTACTATTTTCAGATTTGATTGTAGAACTGTTCTGACGGTGTCGTATCTTTAATACAGGTTTGACTGTATATGTGTGTTAAAGGTGTAGATGTTGCCTGTTTCTACTATTTTCAGATTTGATTGTAGAACTGTTCTGACGGTGTCGTATCTTTTACACAGGAATGACTGTATATGTGTGTTAGATGTGTAGATGTTGTCTGTTTCTACTATTTTCAGATTTGATTGTAGAACTGTTCTGACGGTGTCGTATCTTTAATACAGGTTTGACTGTATATGTGTGTTAGAGGTGTAGATGTTATCTGTTTCTACTATTTTCAGATTTGATTGTAGAACTGTTCTGACGGTGTCGTATCTTTTATACAGGTGTGACTGTATATGTGTGTTAGAGGTGTAGATGTTGCCTATTTCTACTATTTTCAGATTTGATTGTAGAACTGTTCTGACGGTGTCGTATCTTTAATACAGGTTTGACTGTATATGTGTGTTAGAGGTGTAGATGTTGTCTGTTTCTACTATTTTCAAATTTGATTGTAGAACTGTTCTGACGGTGTCGTATCTTTAATACAGGTTTGACTGTATATGTGTGTTAGAGGTGTAGATGTTGCCTGTTTCTACTATTTTCAGATTTGATTGTAGAACTGTTCTGACGGTGTCGTATCTTTAATACAGGTGTGACTGTATATGTGTGTTAGATGTGTAGATGTTGTCTGTTTCTACTATTTTCAGATTTGATTGTAGAACTGTTCTGACGGTGTCGTATCTTTAATACAGGTTTGACTGTATATGTGTGTTAGAGGTGTAGATGTTGTCTGTTTCTACTATTTTCAGATTTGATTGTAGAACTGTTCTGACCGTGTCGTATCTTTTATACAGGTTTGACTGTATATGTGTGTTAGAGGTGTAGATGTTGCCTGTTTCTACTATTTTCAGATTTGATTGTAGAACTGTTCTGACGGTGTCATATCTTTTATACAGGTTTGACTGTATATGTGTGTTAGAGGTGTAGATGTTGCCTGTTTCTACTATTTTCAGATTTGATTGTAGAACTGTTCTGACGGTGTCGTATCTTTTATACAGGTTTGACTGTATATGTGTGTTAGAGGTGTAGATGTTGCCTGTTTCTACTATTTTCAGATTTGATTGTAGAACTGTTCTGACGGTGTCGTATCTTTTATACAGGTTTGACTGTATATGTGTGTTAGATGTGTAGATGTTGCCTGTTTCTACTATTTTCAGATTTGATTGTAGAACTGTTCTGACGGTGTCGTATCTTTTATACAGGTTTGACTGTATATGTGTGTTAGAGGTGTAGATGTTGCCTGTTTCTACTATTTTCAGATTTGATTGTAGAACTGTTCTGACGGTGTCGTATCTTTAATACAGGTTTGACTGTATATGTGTGTTAGATGTGTAGATGTTGCCTGTTTCTACTATTTTCAGATTTGATTGTAGAACTGTTCTGACGGTGTCGTATCTTTAATACAGGTTTGACTGTATATGTGTGTTAGAGGTGTAGATGTTGCCTGTTTCTACTATTTTCAGATTTGATTGTAGAACTGTTCTGACGGTGTCGTATCTTTTATACAGGTGTGACTGTATATGTGTGTTAGATGTGTAGATGTTGTCTGTTTCTACTATTTTCAGATTTGATTGTAGAACTGTTCTGACGGTGTCGTATCTTTTATACAGGTGTGACTGTATATGTGTGTTAGAGGTGTAGATGTTGCCTGTTTCTACTATTTTCAGATTTGATTGTAGAACTGTTCTGACGGTGTCGTATCTTTAATACAGGTTTGACTGTATATGTGTGTTAGAGGTGTAGATGTTATCTGTTTCTACTATTTTCAGATTTGATTGTAGAACTGTTCTGACGGTGTCGTATCTTTTATACAGGTGTGACTGTATATGTGTGTTAGAGGTGTAGATGTTGCCTGTTTCTACTATTTTCAGATTTGATTGTAGAACTGTTCTGACGGTGTCGTATCTTTAATACAGGTTTGACTGTATATGTGTGTTAGAGGTGTAGATGTTGTCTGTTTCTAATATTTTCAGATTTGATTGTAGAACTGTTCTGACGGTGTCGTATCTTTAATACAGGTTTGACTGTATATGTGTGTTAGAGGTGTAGATGTTGCCTGTTTCTACTATTTTCAGATTTGATTGTAGAACTGTTCTGACGGTGTCGTATCTTTAATACAGGTTTGACTGTATATGTGTGTTAGATGTGTAGATGTTGCCTGTTTCTACTATTTTCAGATTTGATTGTAGAACTGTTCTGACGGTGTCGTATCTTTAATACAGGTTTGACTGTATATGTGTGTTAAAGGTGTAGATGTTGCCTGTTTCTACTATTTTCAGATTTGATTGTAGAACTCTTCTGACGGTGTCGTATCTTTTATACAGGTGTGACTGTATATGTGTGTTAGATGTGTAGATGTTGTCTGTTTCTACTATTTTCAGATTTGATTGTAGAACTGTTCTGACGGTGTCGTATCTTTAATACAGGTTTGACTGTATATGTGTGTTAGAGGTGTAGATGTTATCTGTTTCTACTATTTTCAGATTTGATTGTAGAACTGTTCTGACGGTGTCGTATCTTTAATACAGGTTTGACTGTATATGTGTGTTAGAGGTGTAGATGTTATCTGTTTCTACTATTTTCAGATTTGATTGTAGAACTGTTCTGACGGTGTCGTATCTTTTATACAGGTGTGACTGTATATGTGTGTTAGAGGTGTAGATGTTGCCTGTTTCTACTATTTTCAGATTTGATTGTAGAACTGTTCTGACGGTGTCGTATCTTTATTACAGGTTTGACTGTATATGTGTGTTAGAGGTGTAGATGTTGTCTGTTTCTACTATTTTCAGATTTGATTGTAGAACTGTTCTGACGGTGTCGTATCTTTAATACAGGTTTGACTGTATATGTGTGTTAGAGGTGTAGATGTTGCCTGTTTCTACTATTTTCAGATTTGATTGTAGAACTGTTCTGACGGTGTCGTATCTTTTATACAGGTGTGACTGTATATGTGTGTTAGATGTGTAGATGTTGTCTGTTTCTACTATTTTCAGATTTGATTGTAGAACTATTCTGACGGTGTCGTATCTTTAATACAGGTTTGACTGTATATGTGTGTTAGAGGTGTAGATGTTGTCTGTTTCTACTATTTTCAGATTTGATTGTAGAACTGTTCTGACGGTGTCGTATCTTTTATACAGGTTTGACTGTATATGTGTGTTAGAGGTGTAGATGTTGCCTGTTTCTACTATTTTCAGATTTGATTGTAGAACTGTTCTGACGGTGTCGTATCTTTTATACAGGTTTGACTGTATATGTGTGTTAGAGGTGTAGATGTTGCCTGTTTCTACTATTTTCAGATTTGATTGTAGAACTGTTCTGACGGTGTCGTATCTTTTATACAGGTTTGACTGTATATGTGTGTTAGAGGTGTAGATGTTGCCTGTTTCTACTATTTTCAGATTTGATTGTAGAACTGTTCTGACGGTGTCGTATCTTTTATACAGGTTTGACTGTATATGTGTGTTAGATGTGTAGATGTTGCCTGTTTCTACTATTTTCAGATTTGATTGTAGAACTGTTCTGACGGTGTCGTATCTTTTATACAGGTTTGACTGTATATGTGTGTTAGATGTGTAGATGTTGCCTGTTTCTACTATTTTCAGATTTGATTGTAGAACTGTTCTGACGGTGTCGTATCTTTAATACAGGTTTGACTGTATATGTGTGTTAAAGGTGTAGATGTTGCCTGTTTCTACTATTTTCAGATTTGATTGTAGAACTGTTCTGACGGTGTCGTATCTTTTACACAGGAATGACTGTATATGTGTGTTAGATGTGTAGATGTTGTCTGTTTCTACTATTTTCAGATTTGATTGTAGAACTGTTCTGACGGTGTCGTATCTTTAATACAGGTTTGACTGTATATGTGTGTTAGAGGTGTAGATGTTATCTGTTTCTACTATTTTCAGATTTGATTGTAGAACTGTTCTGACGGTGTCGTATCTTTTATACAGGTGTGACTGTATATGTGTGTTAGAGGTGTAGATGTTGCCTGTTTCTACTATTTTCAGATTTGATTGTAGAACTGTTCTGACGGTGTCGTATCTTTAATACAGGTTTGACTGTATATGTGTGTTAGAGGTGTAGATGTTGTCTGTTTCTACTATTTTCAGATTTGATTGTAGAACTGTTCTGACGGTGTCGTATCTTTAATACAGGTTTGACTGTATATGTGTGTTAGAGGTGTAGATGTTGCCTGTTTCTACTATTTTCAGATTTGATTGTAGAACTGTTCTGACGGTGTCGTATCTTTAATACAGGTGTGACTGTATATGTGTGTTAGATGTGTAGATGTTGTCTGTTTCTACTATTTTCAGATTTGATTGTAGAACTGTTCTGACGGTGTCGTATCTTTAATACAGGTTTGACTGTATATGTGTGTTAGAGGTGTAGATGTTGCCTGTTTCTACTATTTTCAGATTTGATTGTAGAACTGTTCTGACGGTGTCGTATCTTTTATACAGGTTTGACTGTATATGTGTGTTAGAGGTGTAGATGTTGCCTGTTTCTACTATTTTCAGATTTGATTGTAGAACTGTTCTGACGGTGTCATATCTTTTATACAGGTTTGACTGTATATGTGTGTTAGAGGTGTAGATGTTGCCTGTTTCTACTATTTTCAGATTTGATTGTAGAACTGTTCTGACGGTGTCGTATCTTTTATACAGGTTTGACTGTATATGTGTGTTAGATGTGTAGATGTTGCCTGTTTCTACTATTTTCAGATTTGATTGTAGAACTGTTCTGACGGTGTCGTATCTTTAATACAGGTTTGACTGTATATGTGTGTTAAAGGTGTAGATGTTGCCTGTTTCTACTATTTTCAGATTTGATTGTAGAACTGTTCTGACGGTGTCGTATCTTTTACACAGGAATGACTGTATATGTGTGTTAGATGTGTAGATGTTGTCTGTTTCTACTATTTTCAGATTTGATTGTAGAACTGTTCTGACGGTGTCGTATCTTTAATACAGGTTTGACTGTATATGTGTGTTAGAGGTGTAGATGTTATCTGTTTCTACTATTTTCAGATTTGATTGTAGAACTGTTCTGACGGTGTCGTATCTTTTATACAGGTGTGACTGTATATGTGTGTTAGAGGTGTAGATGTTGCCTGTTTCTACTATTTTCAGATTTGATTGTAGAACTGTTCTGACGGTGTCGTATCTTTAATACAGGTTTGACTGTATATGTGTGTTAGAGGTGTAGATGTTGTCTGTTTCTACTATTTTCAGATTTGATTGTAGAACTGTTCTGACGGTGTCGTATCTTTAATACAGGTTTGACTGTATATGTGTGTTAGAGGTGTAGATGTTGCCTGTTTCTACTATTTTCAGATTTGATTGTAGAACTGTTCTGACGGTGTCGTATCTTTAATACAGGTGTGACTGTATATGTGTGTTAGATGTGTAGATGTTGTCTGTTTCTACTATTTTCAGATTTGATTGTAGAACTGTTCTGACGGTGTCGTATCTTTAATACAGGTTTGACTGTATATGTGTGTTAGAGGTGTAGATGTTGCCTGTTTCTACTATTTTCAGATTTGATTGTAGAACTGTTCTGACGGTGTCGTATCTTTTATACAGGTTTGACTGTATATGTGTGTTAGAGGTGTAGATGTTGCCTGTTTCTACTATTTTCAGATTTGATTGTAGAACTGTTCTGACGGTGTCATATCTTTTATACAGGTTTGACTGTATATGTGTGTTAGAGGTGTAGATGTTGCCTGTTTCTACTATTTTCAGATTTGATTGTAGAACTGTTCTGACGGTGTCGTATCTTTTATACAGGTTTGACTGTATATGTGTGTTAGAGGTGTAGATGTTGCCTGTTTCTACTATTTTCAGATTTGATTGTAGAACTGTTCTGACGGTGTCGTATCTTTTATACAGGTTTGACTGTATATGTGTGTTAGATGTGTAGATGTTGCCTGTTTCTACTATTTTCAGATTTGATTGTAGAACTGTTCTGACGGTGTCGTATCTTTTATACAGGTTTGACTGTATATGTGTGTTAGAGGTGTAGATGTTGCCTGTTTCTACTATTTTCAGATTTGATTGTAGAACTGTTCTGACGGTGTCGTATCTTTAATACAGGTTTGACTGTATATGTGTGTTAGATGTGTAGATGTTGCCTGTTTCTACTATTTTCAGATTTGATTGTAGAACTGTTCTGACGGTGTCGTATCTTTAATACAGGTTTGACTGTATATGTGTGTTAGAGGTGTAGATGTTGCCTGTTTCTACTATTTTCAGATTTGATTGTAGAACTGTTCTGACGGTGTCGTATCTTTTATACAGGTGTGACTGTATATGTGTGTTAGATGTGTAGATGTTGTCTGTTTCTACTATTTTCAGATTTGATTGTAGAACTGTTCTGACGGTGTCGTATCTTTTATACAGGTGTGACTGTATATGTGTGTTAAAGGTGTAGATGTTGCCTGTTTCTACTATTTTCAGATTTGATTGTAGAACTGTGCTGACGGTGTCGTATCTTTAATACAGGTTTGACTGTATATGTGTGTTAGAGGTGTAGATGTTATCTGTTTCTACTATTTTCAGATTTGATTGTAGAACTGTTCTGACGGTGTCGTATCTTTTATACAGGTGTGACTGTATATGTGTGTTAGAGGTGTAGATGTTGCCTGTTTCTACTATTTTCAGATTTGATTGTAGAACTGTTCTGACGGTGTCGTATCTTTTATACAGGTTTGACTGTATATGTGTGTTAGAGGTGTAGATGTTGTCTGTTTCTACTATTTTCAGATTTGATTGTAGAACTGTTCTGACGGTGTCGTATCTTTAATACAGGTTTGACTGTATATGTGTGTTAGAGGTGTAGATGTTGTCTGTTTCTACTATTTTCAGATTTGATTGTAGAACTGTTCTGACGGTGTCGTATCTTTAATACAGGTTTGACTGTATATGTGTGTTAGAGGTGTAGATGTTGTCTGTTTCTACTATTTTCAGATTTGATTGTAGAACTGTTCTGACGGTGTCGTATCTTTTATACAGGTGTGACTGTATATGTGTGTTAGATGTGTAGATGTTGCCTGTTTCTACTATTTTCAGATTTGATTGTAGAACTGTTCTTACGGTGTCGTATCTTTTATACAGGTTTGACTGTATATGTGTGTTAGAGGTGTAGATGTTGCCTGTTTCTACTATTTTCAGATTTGATTGTAGAACTGTTCTGACGGTGTCGTATCTTTTATACAGGTTTGACTGTATATGTGTGTTAGATGTGTAGATGTTGCCTGTTTCTACTATTTTCAGATTTGATTGTAGAACTGTTCTGACGGTGTCGTATCTTTTATACAGGTTTGACTGTATATGTGTGTTAGATGTGTAGATGTTGCCTGTTTCTACTATTTTCAGATTTGATTGTAGAACTGTTCTGACGGTGTCGTATCTTTAATACAGGTTTGACTGTATATGTGTGTTAAAGGTGTGGATGTTGCCTGTTTCTACTATTTTCAGATTTGATTGTAGAACTGTTCTGACGGTGTCGTATCTTTTACACAGGAATGACTGTATATGTGTGTTAGATGTGTAGATGTTGTCTGTTTCTACTATTTTCAGATTTGATTGTAGAACTGTTCTGACGGTGTCGTATCTTTAATACAGGTTTGACTGTATATGTGTGTTAGAGGTGTAGATGTTATCTGTTTCTACTATTTTCAGATTTGATTGTAGAACTGTTCTGACGGTGTCGTATCTTTTATACAGGTGTGACTGTATATGTGTGTTAGAGGTGTAGATGTTGCCTGTTTCTACTATTTTCAGATTTGATTGTAGAACTGTTCTGACGGTGTCGTATCTTTAATACAGGTTTGACTGTATATGTGTGTTAGAGGTGTAGATGTTGTCTGTTTCTACTATTTTCAGATTTGATTGTAGAACTGTTCTGACGGTGTCGTATCTTTAATACAGGTTTGACTGTATATGTGTGTTAGAGGTGTAGATGTTGCCTGTTTCTACTATTTTCAGATTTGATTGTAGAACTGTTCTGACGGTGTCGTATCTTTAATACAGGTGTGACTGTATATGTGTGTTAGATGTGTAGATGTTGTCTGTTTCTACTATTTTCAGATTTGATTGTAGAACTGTTCTGACGGTGTCGTATCTTTAATACAGGTTTGACTGTATATGTGTGTTAGAGGTGTAGATGTTGCCTGTTTCTACTATTTTCAGATTTGATTGTAGAACTGTTCTGACGGTGTCGTATCTTTTATACAGGTTTGACTGTATATGTGTGTTAGAGGTGTAGATGTTGCCTGTTTCTACTATTTTCAGATTTGATTGTAGAACTGTTCTGACGGTGTCATATCTTTTATACAGGTTTGACTGTATATGTGTGTTAGAGGTGTAGATGTTGCCTGTTTCTACTATTTTCAGATTTGATTGTTGAACTGTTCTGACGGTGTCGTATCTTTTATACAGGTTTGACTGTATATGTGTGTTAGAGGTGTAGATGTTGCCTGTTTCTACTATTTTCAGATTTGATTGTAGAACTGTTCTGACGGTGTCGTATCTTTTATACAGGTTTGACTGTATATGTGTGTTAGATGTGTAGATGTTGCCTGTTTCTACTATTTTCAGATTTGATTGTAGAACTGTTCTGACGGTGTCGTATCTTTTATACAGGTTTGACTGTATATGTGTGTTAGAGGTGTAGATGTTGCCTGTTTCTACTATTTTCAGATTTGATTGTAGAACTGTTCTGACGGTGTCGTATCTTTAATACAGGTTTGACTGTATATGTGTGTTAGATGTGTAGATGTTGCCTGTTTCTACTATTTTCAGATTTGATTGTAGAACTGTTCTGACGGTGTCGTATCTTTAATACAGGTTTGACTGTATATGTGTGTTAGAGGTGTAGATGTTGCCTGTTTCTACTATTTTCAGATTTGATTGTAGAACTGTTCTGACGGTGTCGTATCTTTTATACAGGTGTGACTGTATATGTGTGTTAGATGTGTAGATGTTGTCTGTTTCTACTATTTTCAGATTTGATTGTAGAACTGTTCTGACGGTGTCGTATCTTTTATACAGGTGTGACTGTATATGTGTGTTAAAGGTGTAGATGTTGCCTGTTTCTACTATTTTCAGATTTGATTGTAGAACTGTTCTGACGGTGTCGTATCTTTAATACAGGTTTGACTGTATATGTGTGTTAGAGGTGTAGATGTTATCTGTTTCTACTATTTTCAGATTTGATTGTAGAACTGTTCTGACGGTGTCGTATCTTTTATACAGGTGTGACTGTATATGTGTGTTAGAGGTGTAGATGTTGCCTGTTTCTACTATTTTCAGATTTGATTGTAGAACTGTTCTGACGGTGTCGTATCTTTAATACAGGTTTGACTGTATATGTGTGTTAGAGGTGTAGATGTTGTCTGTTTCTACTATTTTCAGATTTGATTGTAGAACTGTTCTGACGGTGTCGTATCTTTAATACAGGTTTGACTGTATATGTGTGTTAGAGGTGTAGATGTTGTCTGTTTCTACTATTTTCAGATTTGATTGTAGAACTGTTCTGACGGTGTCGTATCTTTAATACAGGTTTGACTGTATATGTGTGTTAGAGGTGTAGATGTTGTCTGTTTCTACTATTTTCAGATTTGATTGTAGAACTGTTCTGACGGTGTCGTATCTTTTATACAGGTGTGACTGTATATGTGTGTTAGATGTGTAGATGTTGCCTGTTTCTACTATTTTCAGATTTGATTGTAGAACTGTTCTTACGGTGTCGTATCTTTTATACAGGTTTGACTGTATATGTGTGTTATAGGTGTAGATGTTGCCTGTTTCTACTATTTTCAGATTTGATTGTAGAACTGTTCTGACGGTGTCGTATCTTTTATACAGGTGTGACTGTATATGTGTGTTAGAGGTGTAGATGTTGCCTGTTTCTACTATTTTCAGATTTGATTGTAGAACTGTTCTGACGGTGTCGTATCTTTTATACAGGTTTGACTGTATATGTGTGTTAGATGTGTAGATGTTGCCTGTTTCTACTATTTTCAGATTTGATTGTAGAACTGTTCTGACGGTGTCGTATCTTTTATACAGGTTTGACTGTATATGTGTGTTAGATGTGTAGATGTTGCCTGTTTCTACTATTTTCAGATTTGATTGTAGAACTGTTCTGACGGTGTCGTATCTTTAATACAGGTTTGACTGTATATGTGTGTTAAAGGTGTAGATGTTGCCTGTTTCTACTATTTTCAGATTTGATTGTAGAACTGTTCTGACGGTGTCGTATCTTTTACACAGGAATGACTGTATATGTGTGTTAGATGTGTAGATGTTGTCTGTTTCTACTATTTTCAGATTTGATTGTAGAACTGTTCTGACGGTGTCGTATCTTTAATACAGGTTTGACTGTATATGTGTGTTAGAGGTGTAGATGTTATCTGTTTCTACTATTTTCAGATTTGATTGTAGAACTGTTCTGACGGTGTCGTATCTTTTATACAGGTGTGACTGTATATGTGTGTTAGAGGTGTAGATGTTGCCTATTTCTACTATTTTCAGATTTGATTGTAGAACTGTTCTGACGGTGTCGTATCTTTAATACAGGTTTGACTGTATATGTGTGTTAGAGGTGTAGATGTTGTCTGTTTCTACTATTTTCAGATTTGATTGTAGAACTGTTCTGACGGTGTCGTATCTTTAATACAGGTTTGACTGTATATGTGTGTTAGAGGTGTAGATGTTGCCTGTTTCTACTATTTTCAGATTTGATTGTAGAACTGTTCTGACGGTGTCGTATCTTTAATACAGGTGTGACTGTATATGTGTGTTAGATGTGTAGATGTTGTCTGTTTCTACTATTTTCAGATTTGATTGTAGAACTGTTCTGACGGTGTCGTATCTTTAATACAGGTTTGACTGTATATGTGTGTTAGAGGTGTAGATGTTGTCTGTTTCTACTATTTTCAGATTTGATTGTAGAACTGTTCTGACCGTGTCGTATCTTTTATACAGGTTTGACTGTATATGTGTGTTAGAGGTGTAGATGTTGCCTGTTTCAACTATTTTCAGATTTGATTGTAGAACTGTTCTGACGGTGTCATATCTTTTATACAGGTTTGACTGTATATGTGTGTTAGAGGTGTAGATGTTGCCTGTTTCTACTATTTTCAGATTTGATTGTAGAACTGTTCTGACGGTGTCGTATCTTTTATACAGGTTTGACTGTATATGTGTGTTAGAGGTGTAGATGTTGCCTGTTTCTACTATTTTCAGATTTGATTGTAGAACTGTTCTGACGGTGTCGTATCTTTTATACAGGTTTGACTGTATATGTGTGTTAGATGTGTAGATGTTGCCTGTTTCTACTATTTTCAGATTTGATTGTAGAACTGTTCTGACGGTGTCGTATCTTTTATACAGGTTTGACTGTATATGTGTGTTAGAGGTGTAGATGTTGCCTGTTTCTACTATTTTCAGATTTGATTGTAGAACTGTTCTGACGGTGTCGTATCTTTAATACAGGTTTGACTGTATATGTGTGTTAGATGTGTAGATGTTGCCTGTTTCTACTATTTTCAGATTTGATTGTAGAACTGTTCTGACGGTGTCGTATCTTTAATACAGGTTTGACTGTATATGTGTGTTAGAGGTGTAGATGTTGCCTGTTTCTACTATTTTCAGATTTGATTGTAGAACTGTTCTGACGGTGTCGTATCTTTTATACAGGTGTGACTGTATATGTGTGTTAGATGTGTAGATGTTGTCTGTTTCTACTATTTTCAGATTTGATTGTAGAACTGTTCTGACGGTGTCGTATCTTTTATACAGGTGTGACTGTATATGTGTGTTAAAGGTGTAGATGTTGCCTGTTTCTACTATTTTCAGATTTGATTGTAGAACTGTTCTGACGGTGTCGTATCTTTAATACAGGTTTGACTGTATATGTGTGTTAGAGGTGTAGATGTTATCTGTTTCTACTATTTTCAGATTTGATTGTAGAACTGTTCTGACGGTGTCGTATCTTTTATACAGGTGTGACTGTATATGTGTGTTAGAGGTGTAGATGTTGCCTGTTTCTACTATTTTCAGATTTGATTGTAGAACTGTTCTGACGGTGTCGTATCTTTAATACAGGTTTGACTGTATATGTGTGTTAGAGGTGTAGATGTTGTCTGTTTCTAATATTTTCAGATTTGATTGTAGAACTGTTCTGACGGTGTCGTATCTTTAATACAGGTTTGACTGTATATGTGTGTTAGAGGTGTAGATGTTGCCTGTTTCTACTATTTTCAGATTTGATTGTAGAACTGTTCTGGCGGTGTCGTATCTTTAATACAGGTTTGACTGTATATGTGTGTTAGATGTGTAGATGTTGCCTGTTTCTACTATTTTCAGATTTGATTGTAGAACTGTTCTGACGGTGTCGTATCTTTAATACAGGTTTGACTGTATATGTGTGTTAAAGGTGTAGATGTTGCCTGTTTCTACTATTTTCAGATTTGATTGTAGAACTGTTTTGACGGTGTCGTATCTTTTATACAGGTGTGACTGTATATGTGTGTTAGATGTGTAGATGTTGTCTGTTTCTACTATTTTCAGATTTGATTGTAGAACTGTTCTGACGGTGTCGTATCTTTAATACAGGTTTGACTGTATATGTGTGTTAGAGGTGTAGATGTTATCTGTTTCTACTATTTTCAGATTTGATTGTAGAACTGTTCTGACGGTGTCGTATCTTTTATACAGGTGTGACTGTATATGTGTGTTAGAGGTGTAGATGTTGCCTGTTTCTACTATTTTCAGATTTGATTGTAGAACTGTTCTGACGGTGTCGTATCTTTAATACAGGTTTGACTGTATATGTGTGTTAGAGGTGTAGATGTTGTCTGTTTCTACTATTTTCAGATTTGATTGTAGAACTGTTCTGACGGTGTCGTATCTTTAATACAGGTTTGACTGTATATGTGTGTTAGAGGTGTAGATGTTGCCTGTTTCTACTATTTTCAGATTTGATTGTAGAACTGTTCTGACGGTGTCGTATCTTTAATACAGGTGTGACTGTATATGTGTGTTAGATGTGTAGATGTTGCCTGTTTCTACTATTTTCAGATTTGATTGTAGAACTGTTCTTACGGTGTCGTATCTTTTATACAGGTTTGACTGTATATGTGTGTTATAGGTGTAGATGTTGCCTGTTTCTACTATTTTCAGATTTGATTGTAGAACTGTTCTGACGGTGTCGTATCTTTTATACAGGTGTGACTGTATATGTGTGTTAGAGGTGTAGATGTTGCCTGTTTCTACTATTTTCAGATTTGATTGTAGAACTGTTCTGACGGTGTCGTATCTTTTATACAGGTTTGACTGTATATGTGTGTTAGATGTGTAGATGTTGCCTGTTTCTACTATTTTCAGATTTGATTGTAGAACTGTTCTGACGGTGTCGTATCTTTTATACAGGTTTGACTGTATATGTGTGTTAGATGTGTAGATGTTGCCTGTTTCTACTATTTTCAGATTTGATTGTAGAACTGTTCTGACGGTGTCGTATCTTTAATACAGGTTTGACTGTATATGTGTGTTAAAGGTGTAGATGTTGCCTGTTTCTACTATTTTCAGATTTGATTGTAGAACTGTTCTGACGGTGTCGTATCTTTTACACAGGAATGACTGTATATGTGTGTTAGAGGTGTAGATGTTGTCTGTTTCTACTATTTTCAGATTTGATTGTAGAACTGTTCTGACGGTGTCGTATCTTTAATACAGGTTTGACTGTATATGTGTGTTAGAGGTGTAGATGTTATCTGTTTCTACTATTTTCAGATTTGATTGTAGAACTGTTCTGACGGTGTCGTATCTTTTATACAGGTGTGACTGTATATGTGTGTTAGAGGTGTAGATGTTGCCTATTTCTACTATTTTCAGATTTGATTGTAGAACTGTTCTGACGGTGTCGTATCTTTAATACAGGTTTGACTGTATATGTGTGTTAGAGGTGTAGATGTTGTCTGTTTCTACTATTTTCAGATTTGATTGTAGAACTGTTCTGACGGTGTCGTATCTTTAATACAGGTTTGACTGTATATGTGTGTTAGAGGTGTAGATGTTGCCTGTTTCTACTATTTTCAGATTTGATTGTAGAACTGTTCTGACGGTGTCGTATCTTTAATACAGGTGTGACTGTATATGTGTGTTAGATGTGTAGATGTTGTCTGTTTCTACTATTTTCAGATTTGATTGTAGAACTGTTCTGACGGTGTCGTATCTT